>CM070476.1:44756326-45076326 GCA_036324585.1 Champsocephalus esox | reverse complement strand
ACAGAAGCTTGTGTTTACACTGACCTGTTACTCATTCCATGCACAACATGTGTATTACCTGGTTTGGTCCAACGACTCCTGGTCCTTTCATCAGACGGGAATCGATAGAACGAGCAAGTGGTATGATCACTGATTACAACCTGGTACAAAGCACACAGGTAAAAGTGAATTTATTTTTTAGCAATCTCTTATTTATTGGAGGGAATAAATCAGTTATGAGATCTTCTTCTTCGCTTTAATTACGAGTCGCAACCACTTGGAGCATTATCGCCTGTGACAAAACTTACGCGACCCAGAATGGGATTAGGGATTTGTAGTCGCGTATTTTTCATAATCTTATATTTCAACAGTTTTACGACAAAATGTGACTTTTTTGACATGGAACTTATTGTTTAAGATTGACAAACATCATATGTGTAGTTCATGGCACAATTCAAACGGGATCAAAAGATACGTTTTCTCTCTCCATTGAATTCAATGTACATTTTTCGCTTCCGGGGTCCCATGGGCCGGAAGTAGATGGCCGTTACTTCACCTCTCTATAAGGGCAAAGAGGCGGAGCCGAGGCACGACCTGCTGCCTCCGAACTGGAAGTAAACAGAGCTAGCTCAGGCTAAGAAGCTAAGCTAACATGAAATACATGCATACCAAGTTCCTGCTAACAGTGTAGTTCCCCTATATAAACGTTACATTCATCAAATGAGACAATCTGCAAGAGAATTAGCTATATTTTGTTATTCTTAATGCTTGTCATTCACACATTGAGAAAAGACGGACTCCACCGCCCGGAGCTAACGGAGGGGGCTAGCTCCGGGACGCTGGCTGGAGCTAGCCCCCTGCGGCTCCGTTAGCTCCGGCGGCCATCACTGGGATAATTGGGTCCCCTATTAACATTTGCTCCCGTTTAGCATTATGGGCGTCATAGCCATAGACTATAAAAGTCTTACCCAAGGCTGAATCATAAACTAAAATGTATATGTATGCATAAAGGGTTACGTCCTTAGCTGGTTAATAAGTAACAAGCTAAGCTACCAAGCACACAAACACCTGTGAACGGGGTTAACATGTATAATATTATCATGTTAGTCTTCTTGGAAGTTCTGTTGGTACATTCAAACGCACAGCACAACATTTTAATTGTCTGGTATTTGTAACAATATTCCCTAAAAGGCACAATCACCACGAACACGGCTAAAGGGTCGTGTGTGTGTGTGTGTTTGTGTGTTTGTGTGTGATGGATTGTTGGAGCTATGTGCAACTCAAGGCATATGCTCGAACGGGAGCTGCCTGGACGCTGCAATCATGTTGCACTATCCGTGCCGAGTGTGCTGACTTCTCCGACAATGTCCCGCTGTCTGCTTCCTGCATAAAGTCAAGTGCTCGGCGCAGTTGTGTCGAAATGTCGCTCCTCCGTTTTCATTTAAACGGCTCCTTATATCCGTTAGCGCAGCTAGCTAGCACCAGATGCTAACAACAACAATACACGTAAGGACTGACGGCTTTGGGGACCTTGTAATATTGCACATGTGGGTTTGCAGTTTATATAACTACTTCCTTTTGCACAGTAAGAATGTCACTCGGCACTTTAGTGAACCGTTTACACTGTATTAGCATGATTTGCACAGTACAGTTTTGACATGGCCTATTTGCACATTTTAATATAATATATACTATTTATTGATGTTGTCGTCGTTAAATGATTAAACCGTATTATTTGGAATGTCGTCTGGCAGATGCTGGTCGGTCCTCGGCTCCACCTGAAAAGAGAGGGGAGTTATAGCGAGAACGCCGAGAGTATTTAAGATTGTGTAAGATTGACAGCGGATGAGATTAATCATTGTGTGCAGATGTCCTGTTTCAGCGTTAATACATCATGACGGTAAGTTGCATTAATTGTAGAAGTGAACACTGTAAAGGATACGTCCATTGCTTACCCATGCCGATTCGTCCGGTGTCCGCTCCAAAAAGTACTCGGGGGAAACAAACACTGACTAAGGAAGGTTCCGGGACGAACCAAGTGGCGGGATGGGCGTAGGGGTTTCTGTTGTAGTTGGGAATGTATTTCTATATATTATGGTCGGTTATAATGTGGGGTTTGGGGTTAATGTAACAGCTGGCTATAAACTACTGATCATACATGCACCGAATGTTATAGATTATCGTTATACCAATTATGATGACATGTGTATCAATAATTGCTCACCTGTGAATGGTTTCTCCCAATAAGATCCTCTATAAAAGAGCCAGTCTTCAGTCGGAGGAGATGGGTGAACACCTCCATGCTGGCTGGCTGGCTGTTCTTTATGGTAGAGTGAGGAATGTTCTGATTATGGGAGACCTATGAAACACACGGAGGAGTCCCCACCGCCCCACCCCCCCCCCTGTCAACGCCTTTGAGGATACTCCGTTCACCCTTTCGCCCTCGCCCACCCTCCTGGAGATCGTGGAACACAAGAAGGAGATACAGAGGGCTGGCACCGATTCCTTCCTGGATTTCAAAGACCAGACTAAGGCGATACGCAGGGCTGGCAGCATGTCCTTTACCCCCGCTCCTCAACGACGCCCACCAAAATCACCAAAGCAGAGACGCGCACCATCTCCCCCGGCTTCATCACCATGCCTACCACAATCATCCAAACCAAAACAATCTGCAAACTGATATCTGCTGGGTCCAGGCTCAAGGGCGTATGGCACTCTCAACTCTTTCCAGGACATGCCCGGGCCCTGCCTGCCAGTAGCTCTGCCGATATCTGTGTTGATAGGTAATAGATTAAGAGCGGTGAATGATCTTAGATACAGGAAGCACTCAAACGTTTGTGTGAGTTTATCTAATTTAGCAGTGATTCCATGTCAGCCACAGCTTGTTACAAAAAACATGACTGATAGTGTGTTTAACAAACTTAAACTAGCTTTATTAAATGTCAGGTCTTTGGCAGGAAAAACATTTTTAATCAATGATTTTATCACTGAGCACAATCTTGATTTTATGTTTTTAACAGAAACTTGGATTGAACAAAATAACAGTGCAGCTGTTCTTATTGAATTAACCCCTCCCAACTTTAGTTTTATGAGTCAGGAAAGAATGCATAAGAAAGGGGGTGGAGCTGCTATTCTGTTCAATGATTCCCTTCAATGCAGGAAGACATCGTATGGAAACTTTGATTCTTTTGAATATGTGGCCCTTCAGCTGAAATGCTCCTCTCGAGCTCTGTTCCTAAATATCTACAGACCACCCAAATACTGTGCAAGCTTTTTGATGACTTTACTGAACTGCTGTCTGTAGTGTGTATTGACTTTGACCGTCTAGTCATTGTTGGTGATTTTAACATCCATGTTGACGACCCCCAGGACAGAGGGGCTAAAGAACTGTTTTGTGTTCTTGATAGCTATGGGCTGACTCAGCATGTGACGGAGCCCACGCACAATAAGGGGCACACTCTGGACTTAATTATCTCAAAGGGTCTGAATATCTCTAAGGTTGTGGTGACTGATGTTGCACTGTCTGACCATTCCTGTGTTTTCTTTGAGAGCTCTATTTCTGTTCACACAAGTGATCAGAAAGAGGTAACCGCAAAGCGATATTTAACTGAAAATACTAGGGAAATGTTTACTCAGGATTTTTCTTCCACACTTGCCCCTGATAACACCTCAGTAAATGAGCTAGTAGATCATTTTAATTCAAAAATTAAAAATGTTATAGATGCCATTGCTCCAATTAAGGTAAAGGAAGTGACTGGGAAGAAAATATCTCCATGGAGAAAGGCCATGACCGTGAGAGCAGAAAAAAGAGAATGTCGAAAAGCTGAACGCAGGTGGCGAAAAACAAATCTCCAGGTTCACTTTGAAATGTATAAAGAGAGACTTGGCCGTTATAATTTGGAATTGAAAAACGCACGACAATCATTCTTCTCTGACATCATTACCAAAAACAAAACAACGCACGTGCCTTGTTTGCTCCCGTCGACAGACTAACTAACCCCCCAGTGTCAGCAGCCTCTGAATTTCTATCCACCAGGGCGTGCAATGATTTTGCCTCATTCACTGACAACATTCAGAACATCAGACAAGCAGTCAGTGCCTCTGCATCAGGAACAGCACATGTGCTGTCTCTGTGTCCACTTAACATCAATTCAGACACCATGACACAATTCCATCAGATAAATGATAAAAACCTGGAGGACATTATACAACTTCTGAAGTCCTCCTCCTGCTGCCTTGATATTATTCCAACAGGATTTTTCAAAGATGTTTTGCCTTGCATGGCCTCAGATCTACTTCATATAGTAAACAAATCTCTTCACTCAGGTATTTTTCCACAGGCCCTGAAAACTGCAGTCATTAAACCGCTCTTAAAAAAGAATAATCTAGATGCTTCAGTAATGAACGATTACAGGCCCATATCAAACCTGCCATTTCTAGGTAAGATCATTGAAAAAGTTGTTTTTCAACAGTTGAGTAATGTCTTGCATGTAAAGAACGGTTTGGATGTGTTCCAGTCAGGCTTTCGTCCAAACCACAGCACTGAGACTGCTCTTGTAAAGGTCTTTAACGACATCCACTTAAACACAGACAGTGGCAGAACTTCAGTGTTAGTATTATTAGATCTCAGTGCTGCGTTTGACGCTGTTGACCACAGCATATTACTGGACCGACTGGAAAACTGGGTGGGACTTTCGGAAACAGTTCTAAATTGGTTTGAATCCTACTTAAAAGGACAGAAACAACTTTGTTTCTATCGGTAAATACACATCTGAGTTGACAAATATGACATGTGGGGTTCCTCAAGGCTCCATCTTGGGGCCTCTTCTCTTTAACATCTACATGCTACCACTGGCTCAGATAATGAAGAACAACAAAATAAGTTACCATAGCTATGCAGATGACACACAAATTTACGTAACAATTTCACCAGGAGACTATGCTCCAATTCAAACACTGAGTAAGTGCATTGAACAAATCAATGACTGGATGTGTCAGAACTTTCTCCAATTAAACAAAGATAAAACTGAGGTAATGGTTTTTGGAGCCAAGGCAGAACGTTTAAAAGTTAGCGCTGAGCTTCAGTCTGCAATGTTCAAACCAACAGATAAAGCCAGAGATCTAGGTGTAGTCATGGACTCTGACCTGAGTTTCAACAGTCACATTAAAACAGTTACTAAATCAGCCTACTATCACCTAAAGAACATATCTAGGATTAAAGACTAATGTCACAGCAGGATTTGGAAAAACTTGTCCATGCTTTTATCTTCAGTAGACTGGACTACTGCAATGGTGTCTTCACAGGTCTCACTAACAAATCTAAAATCTATTAGAAAGCTGCAGCTGATTCAGAACGCCGCTGCTCGAGTCCTCACTAACACTAAGAAAGTGGATCACATCACTCCTGCTCTGAAGTCTTCACACTGGCTTCCTGTGTGTCAAAGAATAGATTTCTAAATACTGCTGCTGGTTTATAAAGCACTGAATGGTTTAGGCCCAAAATACATTTCTGATCTCCTGCTAAACTATGAACCATCCAGATCTCTCAGGTCTTTAGGGACTGGTCAGCTTCCTGTCCCCAGAGACAGATCTCTCAGGTCTTCAGGGACGGGTCAGCTTTCTGTCCCCAGAGTCAGAACTGAACATGGAGAAGCAGCGTTCAGTTATTATGCTCCAAACATCTGGAGCTAACTCCCAGAAACCTGCAGGTCCGCTGCAACTCGGACTACTTTTAAATCCAGGCTGAAGACTTTTCTTTTTGTCGCTGCTTTTATTTGAACTATTCATATCTTAAACTTCACTGTAACTTTTATCCATGTATTTTTTTTCTTAATGTTTATTTGATTAGCTTTTCTTTTTTAATGCTTAATGTCTTTCATTTTTATTTTTTTTGTAAAGCACTTTGAATTGCCTTGCGTTGAAAAGTGCTCTATAAATAAACTTGCCTTGCCTTGCCTTGCCTTGCCTAGCTAGAGTGTGAAATAAAGACACTATGGTGTGCAACTCTACCTCCTCTCGTGTGTGGTTCTTTCACAACTCTAAATCCAGCCGCTAAAAAGGGTCACTGTCTCTTTGTGTTATTAACGCAAAGAGAGAGAGAGAGACACACACCTTCCCGGTCCTCCCGATGGCCAGTCGGTGCCTGCCGGTGAGCGTGGAAGTGTGGTCTGCTGCAAGCGGGCGGCAGGAGCGGGGCTGTCAGCATCAGCTTGTTTTTAAAATCGATGCGCTCTGAAACTACGGGGCGGCCTTGGAAAAAAAAATACAATAAAATAATTCGTGGCGTTAATTTTCTTTTTCGTCAACGCGTTATTAATGCAAAAAAAAGTTTAAAAGGAAAAATGGGAGAAACCTCAGGGAGAACAACAGAGGAGGGATCCCTCTCTTTATCAACTTTTCATACTTTTTAAGACCCCGCGGACACCCTGAATGTTATTTTGAACACTTGGTGGTGGGGTGTATAAAAGAGGGCATAGGTGACAGGCGAGGAAGTGGACACAGGAGGAAGAGCATACCGATTCTACCAGACGGCCAGCCCAGACGATGCTCATACTACAACTATTGACAGTGTACTTAAACCTTGGTATGTAAAGAAATGAAACAGCACGCTGTCGGCAGACGGACAGAAAACGAAACTCAAAGGAACAGTGAACATAATACCTGTCAATTCTGACGTTACGTCAACAGATGGCGCTGTTGGGATGCGATCTGTAATGGAAAAAAGGATTACCCAACACAAGGCCAATAGATGGGAATTGTTTATTGTAAACTGTGAAAAAAAACTAAATATGCTTAATTGCGGCTCCTACACTCTGAAACCCACTATGGTTTTTCTCCTGAGTGAACACGAAGATGTGATTTGAGAGCACTTGGTTGAGTGAACGTTTTCCCACACTCTTCACACCAGTAAGGTTTTTCTCCAGTGTGAATACGGTGATGTGATTCTAGAGTACCTAATGTAGTGAACGTTTTCCCACACTCTTCACACCAGTACGGTTTTTCTCCAGTGTGAATACGTTGATGTGTTTTGAGAGCACCTGATGTAGTGAACGTTTTCACACACTCTTCACACCAGTACGGTTTTTCTCCAGTGTGAATAAGTTGATGTGATTTGAGATTACCTGATCTCGTGAAAGTTGTCCCACACTCTTCACAGCTGTAAGGTTTTTCTCCAGTATGAATACGTTGATGTGTTTTGAGAGCACTTGATCTAGTGAAAGTTGTCCCACACTCTTCACAGCTGTAAGGTTTTTCTCCAGTATGAATACGTTGATGTCTTTTGAGATCACCTGATTGAGTGAAAGTTTTCCCACACTCTTTACAGCTGTAAGGTTTTTCTCCAGTGTGAATACGGTGATGTGATTCTAGAGCACCTGATGTCGTGAACGTTTTCCCACACTCTTCACAGCTGTAAGGTTTTTCTCCAGTATGAATATGTTGATGTCTTTTGAGATCACTTGATGGAGTGAAAGTTTTCCCACACTCTTCACAGCTGTACGGTTTTTCTCCTGTGTGAATAAGCAGGTGGCGCTTTAAAGTTCCAGATGCTGTAAAGGATTTGTCACATTGCTGACAGCTGTGACGTCTCTCTCTTCCTTTCGGTTTCTAGAACAGACGGACAGAGAAAGAGAGAAAGTCAATCTAAAAAGCATAAATACACAAGTTAACACAATAAAAACTCACTTAATATAAACCTTGAGTTAACAAAATACTACTTATCAACTGTTTGTCTTTATTATATTTGATACAGTAATATTCTAACCAAAGTATATACCAGAGGTGGGGGACTCGAGTCACATGACTTGACTTGCCTATTTTTTGACTTGAGACTTGCTTGACTAACATTGATAAAAGACTCGACTTGGACTTGGTATTCATGACCTGAGACTTAGGCTTGAGACAGATGACTCGAAAGGACTTTACTTTCTAAAATAGAATATTTGCATTTGTATTGTACGAAGCCCCTAGAGGGCAATGAAAGAAAAAAAAAGAGAGAAAGTCTCTCGTTCGCAGGAGAAAGTAGGAAGTGGAGCGCCCAGGAGACGGCCGTTTCATTGCAGACCATTATGTTTATGTGGGGAAATACATACATTATTTGAGATATATTTCATTCCATTACATTGCATTTAACCTCCTTCACTTCATGAAATCTCTGCAGCACCAGGAGGCAGTAACGAGTAACTCAGCAGAATCCACAATCATCCCGGTGCCGAAAAAGAACAACATCGGCTGCCTAAATGACTACCGTCCAGTGGCACTCACCTCCACCCCCGCAAAAGTTTTTGAGAAGGTGGTCCGTCCCCACATCGTCTCATCCCTCCTTCCCGGTCTGGACCCCCACCAGTTCGCCACCCGCGACACTTTTTTCATGAATCATAAACTCTAAATATAATTTTATTTCACTTATTTTACACCTTTGAAAAACATGCCCAAAATGGAATTTATTTGGTCATCATATCAGTATTTTAGAGAGCTCCCCCCAAATTTCACAAACCATGTTCCCAGGGGAGCTCCAACTCCATACGGCAACTCTAATAGGACATTTGACACAGTGGCGTTTGGCAAAGCAGACAAAGAACACTCAAAAAACCCCACAATATTAATCTGAACGAGAGAGACGAGTTATTGTTATTACAACGTGACTTCACTATTATTGAGCAACTCCTTTTGTTGGGTCATTTTATTGGGTTGAGTGCATTGTCAGAATAAGTGAGAAATGGATGTAACTTCTGTTGGACAGCCATCATACATGCTGAAGAAATATTGACTGAATGTATGCAATATGTATGGCATTCATAATTTATATCTAATTACATTAACTGTGAATGTCCTTCATTTTATCTCAAATAACAAAATATTTTAATAAAGATATTTGAGAGTTCATGACTCGCTCATGCACGATGCAAATCGGGCAGCCGTCTAGACGTCAAATGTCCTATTAGAGTTTCCGTATGGAGTTGTCAAATATGGCGGAAGTTCAACAAGTACAAACCACAGACTGTCCGTGTCATGGTGAATACAGTCGCTGCTTTATTTATGTCTCAGTATACGGAAGGGGTGTAACGGTTCACAAACATTTTGGTTCCGTACGTACCTCGGGTTTTAGGTCACGGTTCAGTCCGGTACGTTTTCGGTACCGCAGAAACAATTATCACAAAACATAAAATATATATATTTTAAATTTATTATTAAACTGAATATTCACTCAAATAAATACAGAATCTAATGAAATGAACATTGAGGTGCAGCTTGTGGATGAACTGAAATAACCTGCATCTGAACTGCACTGTTCCTGAGCAGCAGCTTGGCAGCAGGACTTGCTTGTCGTTGTGTTTTCATGTCGTCTAAAGAAAGATGAACTCGTCCACATGGCTGCAGAAAGGGCAGATCTGCTGCACTAGCATGTCTCCTGCTGTGGAGAGCACCCTCTCTAGGGACTCGCTGAGCAAGGCCCAAAGAGTTGCCATTACAGTCGATGGCTGGACGTCTTGCGCCACTGGCTCATACGTCACGGTCACAGCACACTGTATTGATGACGAGTGGGTATTGCAAAACCATGTTCTGCAGACCAGAGTGTTCAACGAGATCCACACAGGAAATACTCTAGCAATGTTACTGCAAGAAGTTTGCCGCGAGTGGAAACCTGAAGACAAGAATCCAGCGTTGGTCACAGATGATGCCAGAAACATGATGCTGGCTGGAGTCGGTGCACAGATGGAGCCACATGTGCGATGCATCGCGCACACACTCAACCTGGCCTCCCAAAAAGCCCTGACGGTGGACAGGGTGTCAGCTTGTGGTGAAAATGAGGAAGGTGGCGACTTACTTCCACAAAAGCCCAACAGCAACTGAAGCTCTCCGTGAAATGCAGGTCCAGTTACACCTGCCTCACCACCAGCTAGTGCATGGTGTCTCCACAAGGTGGAGCCGTTCCCTGGACATGTTGGAGCGGTTTGGGAACAGCAGCCTGCTGTGTTGAACACTCTGCTGTCAAAGAAGATAAGGAGGGGAGAAGCCATGGCCAGCCTGACAGAGGATGGCATGACATTAATGCCAGAGGTCATCACATTGATGTCCCCCCTGAAAGTAGCAACTACACTCCTCAGTGAGGAAAAACCCACCATCTCAATGATCTCCCCGATCCAGACCACACTGCAGAGGCAGTTCCAGCCAGATGAGAGGGTCATATGGTCGTTTCCCAGATGAAGGGGCGATTCAGACGGGACTTTGATGGTCGCTACACATATCTCCAAGACCTCCTCCACTACGCCTCAGCTCTGGATCCCCGCTTCAAAGACCTGGCTTTCCTGGATGACAATGAAACTAAGGACATTATTTACATGAAGATAACAGCAGAGGTGGTGAAGATGGATGGACAGGTAAGAATATACTACTCAATATATTGTAGCTGGTGTCTGTCTCACTTTCACTGTTATTTACCTGTGGTTTACTTAACTGACGCTTATTTGTTTAGTTTAAGGAAATCTAATAGCTCATCTGTGCTGATGATCGTCAGGCAGGGGATGGGGATACACTTATTGAAGACCAGGCAGCTGAAACAGAAGGTGACCGGAGCCCCCACAGCGAGGAAGAAGAGACAGGTTTGTTTTGATAGGAACTGTGCCAAACGTTTTAAAAGTGTATTGATTTGAAAATGGGTGTATACTATGTATTGTTTGGTATTATATGTCATCATTTTTGTAATCTAAAACTCTAAATATCCTCTCTTCTCTTCCACTCCCTAGATGATGTCCCTCCCATGAAGAAGACGGCCTTGGACCAGATGTTTGGTGATTTCCTCCCTGCAAGATCACCAGTAAAGAAGAGCACAAAGGAGAGAGCTAAGGAGGACTCTTGAAGTACAGGGAGAGGATGCTTCAGGTTTGAGTGGTGATGTGTTGCAGTGGTGGAACACACAAGTGGATCTTCCACTGCTCTCAACATTGGCAAAGAGCTCCCTGTCCATCCCTGCAACAAGTGTACCTCTGAACGAGTGTTTAGCACCGCCGGTGACATCGTGACAGCAACGCGCAGCTTGCTTCATCCTGATCAACTTATATTCCTTAAGAAGAACCTGCAAGCCAGACATACGAGTCAAGCTCAGAGAGGTGTGATGTCTCACAGCAGCCTGTGACTGCCAACAACAGTTGAAATGTTATTAAGACCTAGAAAGAAAGGTTATTTGTATTCTTCATACGTTCATAATAGAAACAGCTGCTCTCTGCCCACTGGTGAGTGAGCCTACTGAATGAGTGGTGTGTGCATCGGTCTGGCAGTTGCATGGCCATTGCTATACGGGTACGTATACCGTTACAGTGCGTGACTTTAAGGATTAGCTTAGATGGCCCTGAGCCCAATAGACGCACGAAGGGTTCGGGCCTCCCCTAGAACATGTAGATGTGTGCAGGACTCGATGCCGTCTGGTTCTCTAGACTGAATTATAAGATGAACACCACGATATTATACTATTTCAATTGTGTTCTTCATTTCCCTTGTTTGTTCTTGCTTGTGTTTGCTCGCTTCATGCCTGCATAGCTATAGAAACACTTGAGTTGTTGGTCAAGACACTTTCCATGTGATGAAGGCAGATGCCTTCCAGATGGAAACAAGTAGAAAACATTACATTCAGTTGTAACTGCCCAAACACACATTATGTACACTATTATGGCCCCTGTTCAAAATGTAATGTTATCAACTGTAAGTTGGTTGAAGGAATGCCTCCTCACCCGGAAGCCGACCGAGCAGACCCGAGCAGCAGTCGAGAGGAATGGGCTCAGAGCAGTCTCATAACACACACGTGCACACAGAAGGATGCACACTTGTGTTTCTCAAAGCACACAAATGTGTTCCGTTTCATGTTCATGTAACTAAAATCCAAATAAAGAAAAAAGTTGTACAGATGTACTTTTGATCCTCACATATTAGTTTTCCGTTTAAAACCTCTGCACCTGCAAACAACCCGCTCTCTGTGCAGGGATCGCTGTGTGGGAAGTAATTGTTTCTAATCGGATTCTAAGCCAATGAGGGTAGATTTCTTGCGTTCATGACGTAGCGCTTCATGTACGCATTGTGCGCAGTCCGGAGCTGACAGCTCCATGGAGCCTGCAGGCTAATGTCAGGACACCTGCACTCTCAGGACAGCGCCACTTTCCGAACCCTTGATGAATGCTTGTGCACAAAAACTGCAGGCAAAACCGTTTTAAATGTGTGTTTCCTGTGTGGCGGATACAGCTGCTTTATTTATGTCTGTATGGAGCTGTGTGAGTGTGGAGGAAGCAGCTACAGGTTAGCTTAGCCCAAATCGATCAGTGCACTACGAAGCCAGTGCTAGTCATCTCTTCGGTCGAAATAATTTCCCTTTAGCGAAATACCGCTTCAGTTGCGCCACTTATGTGACAGACAAGAAGAGTATGTGACAGACAAGAAGAGTATGTGACAGACAAGAAGAGTGAGACAAGAGGATGTGACAGACAAGAAGAGGATGTGACAGACAAGAGAGTGACAGACAAGAAGAGGATGTGACAGACAAGAAGAGGATGTGACAGACAAGAAGAGGTGACAGAGAGATGTGACAGACAAGAAGAGTCAACTCGAATGTCTAACACGTAATGTGGAGAAAGAGATGTCCTGGATGGGTTGATTGTGCGTTGATCTGTTGGTAATGCCTCGGGGTTCCGGTGGGCATGTAAACACATGCATAATGCTGCGCTATACTTTGTGGCCTCACACGGTTGCATAGCGACACTTATTGTTCAGGTGTCTTTTAATAAGCAGGTAGTCCTATCATTAGCTAGAACTAGCTGCATCTGATCGATATGGACATAAACGCGAGTGAAGTCTGATCTGACGGGAGAGAGAGATCAGCTGCAGCAGTGAGCGGACAAAACACACACTTCAGGTTTGGATATCACACGTAGCTATTTTAATGACCTCTCAAACTACCGTAACTAGTTATAGATATGTTTAGTTTCCCTGTCGGGTCCCTCATTACTGGATCCGCGAGCTGCATGATACTGACATGATGGATTGCCCGATCGGGGCACCCAGCAGGTGAGGCTTCCTTGCCCGAGCTAGATACTAGACGGCCCCGGGCCATCGGGCAGTCCTTAATGTCGAGCCCTGCGTCACACCCCTAGTAGATGGCGCTCCGAGCTGAATAAGGGCGTCAAATGAAGGCAAGACGCCCGCCTGGCGGAAACGCTGGAATTAGGAATATCTTGTGATGAAGTGCACACTGACCTGAGCTCCAGGGGCCTCCTTCTTCTCCTCCATGCTGCTCATCAGCTGTCCTGATGAAGACCACAGAGCTGCTTCATTATTAATATAATACAAATATTTAGATATAATTCATCATAAACTGTCAGCAGTGAAGAGGAGGAATTCAAAGAGTTTATTCAATGATATGTTCTATTTCTGGATGCTTCTATGTAGTGTTTTATCACACCACGTGCAGTGCCTTGTCTCATCTATGCTGCTGTGACGTAAACATGGTCCAAATGGATCCATTTGGTCAATGTGATGCTAAGCAGAGGAGAACATGATAGAAAGGTCAGATAGTTATTAACGTTACATGCACATTACTTTAACCATTACGATAACAACTTGGTTTTCTGTGTAAATTATTATTAATATAATACAAATATTTAGATATAATTCATCGTAATCTGTGTAGCAACTTACATTCTAACTTACAGCTCACAGTTAGTTCACTTTTATTTCATTAAAATGACTTTATTCACATAGAAAGTGACATTAATGGATGTTTGAACCACGGTTATAACGCTATCCGTGTGAAACTATCACTAAGTTAACACAAAGCAAACATTAGCTCGTGAGACTGTTTAATGTACTCCATGTATACAGTATTTTCTGTATATTGTGTATTCTTTAGATACTCTAGTGATATGTGTCCTGTGTGTATACTTGCTGCTAATGCTTCATTTGTATTATCTTATTGCATCTTTTAAATATGTTTAACTCGTGTAATGCCTGAAAACACTTCTGCTGGGACACAATCATTTCCCAGTTTAAGATAAATCATTATTTAAATAAAGTATATCTATTTATCTAATGAGCTAAACCGTCGCTTAGCTTAGCGTTAGCTGCTAACTGAAGAACCCTATTCATTTCAATGGGAAAAATGCTACGTCGTGGTGAATGGCGATGCTAATACGCTAGTTAGAGCATACATTTAAAACCATATCTATGGCAAAGAGCACCAACACAACAACTCAAACCGTCTTAAAGACAACTGGTGTAATACATAACTAACATAAAGTCAGCTGAGCATTACAAATCAACTGTTACTCCCCAAAGCCGAACTGGAATAATGACTGTAGCTGTTAGCCGATAGCCGTTAGCTTTCAGACTTTAGCTGTTAGACTTTATTTAAAGATAGTTTGAGACTATTTTTGTCGCACATTTAAAGTTTTTTTGTGAGTTTCTTTCTTCCAAGATTATAGCTGTTGTGTTAAATAAAATAACTTCTGATTCGTGATTAACTGTAAGCTAAGAGGTGTAAATACACTTAATGAAACCTCTGCAGGTGTTTAATCCACTCACCTCTTCTTTTCTCCTTCTTCTACTCCTCTCGGTTTTGGGCGGATTGCAAAGAACTTTAAAGGTGCATCTTCTTCTTCTCTCGTTTTCTTCTTCTCTCGTTTTCTTCTTCTTCTTCTTTCGTGTTTATTGGCAAACCAGCTTGTAGGTGCATTACCGCCACCAACTGGACTGGAGTGTGGACAAGAGACTATGCAGAAAACAAGAAACAAAACTAAAAGTATCAATTTCTCTTAGAAACGTAATAATCTCTCAATATATATTGCCTGATGTTTTCCCTAACAGCCCTGATAGCGACAAGTCATGGAATGTTGCTTTCTTCAGTGTCTGGAAAAGCACATTTCTCTGAGTACTATATTTCCTGAAAAGCAGTAAAACATGCTCAACAGTTTCTGGCTGGCTGCAGTGTATACACTTTCAGGTTGGATGCTTTCCTATTATACTTAAAGTATGATTGAGCCCTGTATGTAATGGCACTCTTGCCACTATAGAGCGGGGTTGACGCAATCCAAAACAATAAGCAGCCGAAGGTTTTCAGTCAAAAAATACAATTTATTAACAACAAAGTATTGACTTAAATAGTCTCAAAATATTATACAGTATTTCGGCGATATGCTTTCCTAACTAAACTATACTTTGTTTGCAGTCCAATTTGCAACACCAATCTCTGTCTGCAATTTGCGGTCGAAAAACTGTTCCGCTCCCCGTCTCATCAGGTCTCCGAGTTACCACACTTAAATACACACCGGAAGGTACCAGGAAACAGATCATATTTACGATATAAAATTAACAATCATTTCATCAAAAACATATTCACCATGGCAATATAAATCATTTTCCATCATTACATAATTTATCAAATTATGACTCGAAATAATAACTTTGTGGCTCTAACATACCGGCCCCTAATTGTTGACGCAGTAGCAAAACAATTAATACATTATAATAGAGCCACAAAACAAGCAGTTACTCAAAATGTAACCGTCATCAATATACAATCATTGTCATAGTTCATAGTCCAACGTTTGTGTGTGGTGTGTTTGCATGAGTTCAAGAGGAAAGGGGGGGGGCATGTGTGTGTGTGTGATACTGGGTGTCAGAGGTTATATTTCTCACAGGCTCCGCCCTCTACTGGACTCTATAGAGCATGGGTCGGCAATAGGCGGCCCGCGGGCCATTGTTGGCCCGCCAGCAATAATATTTGGCCCGTAATTTTGAGAATCAAAAATAAAATATTATTTTGAGTTTACAACATAGGACCGAGAGTCGCACATCAGGGTTTCTGTTAGCCGGTAATTACCGGTTTTATCTGGTAAAATTCATTAAAAACCGGTAAATTCAAACCTGTTGGTCAAAATGTCTAATTAGGCTCCGATCGATCGGCCGATATTCACTCTTAATAGTTTGATCGGTGCTCTCTATAAAGGCCGATCAGGAGAGCTGGATCTGATCGATATGGACATAAACGCGAGTGAAGTGTAACCGGACCCGAGAGAGAGATCAGATCAGCTGCTGCATAATCACCCAGAGATTCTGCATGAGAAACTGACGGGCTGTCAGGAGAGAGAGAGAGAGGGGAAAGAGAGGATCCGTTTCTCCCGTGTTATTATCCAAAGTTAATGTAAACTTTTTAATAATGTACTTCATCGACTACAAGTAGTTTGTTTGAATGTAATAATGATGTTGTTTGTTGTTGAATCATTTATTGAAAAATGAATCTGAACTTTTCGATCTGTAACGATTATCAACTGAAGCAATATACAAATGAGCCCCATTAACTGAGTTTTAAACATCAGCATATCCGGTCATAGTCCGGTGATTACCTGCTAACGGAAACTTTGTTACACCATTCTTATTCTTATTATTGTTATTATTGAAACATGACCGGTATGTTTCGAATTTGTCCGGTAAAATACATTCTGTCCCGACATATACATTCATAATGTCAGCGGAGGGAGGGGAAGCGGCGCTGTGGAAGAGTAGAGCGCGAGGGAGAGCTGTCATCTTCCCTTTGCAAGCTTCAAACATGTATTTATCGAGTGATTTTGGAAATAAAAGTTCCATAATCTGAAAGCCAAGACTTTGTTTTGTTTTTGTTTTGTTTTGTTTTGTTGTTCATGATTTAAAATCAAACAAAACACCCGAAAAACTAGTTTTTTACGCAAATCCACGTTTATTTTTGAAATGAGCCGTTGCGACTTCCGACTGATTTCGATAGAGCGGGTCACATATGGCAAATGTGTGGTTGTGCGGAACCAGGTCAATTAAAGTACTTATTTCACTATTAAATACATTGAGTTTGAGTAAAATACTTGGTTACTGATTAATTTAGGTTATAATATATTAAATTGCAAAGCAAAACTGCTGTAATTGTTTTATTTTGTCCTATGGTATTTTTTAAAGGTTTTCAACCTGAAAGAATCCTAATGTGTCCTTGAAAAGTTGAAATAAAGAAAAGGAAAAAGGATTCCAGTTGTCCATGCGTCCTCTGTTGCCCCTCAACCCTCTCAAATAAATGCCAAAAACCCAGAGAACTTGACAATACTTATCAGAATAAAAGTGTTAAATAACACTGCTGCCAGTTAATAACTCTACTGTACTCAGTGGAGGCTCGTCCCTCGAGGAAAGGGAGGGCCATCCTCCCTAAAATTTCAGAGAAAAATTAACTTTGAAGAGAACAATAAATACAACTCAATTTAAAAGATAAGTCTGTTAAAATACAGAGAATAGCCCTGGCTTTGGGACTGAAATGGGGCGAGAGAGGACGAGCCTCCCTTTGGGCGGGTCTAGCGCCTATATCATCAGTGAACCAATCAGCGGATCTGACTGCGCATCAGAGTGTTGATGGGGAGGGTCATCAGCGATAGAGTTTTTTCTGAACCGGGGAACAGTGGCGCTGCGCCCTCTTACCAAAATCAATTCCTTGAATTAGGCTTTGATTATATTCTGGCCCGCCATCTTGTGGCTCAGCAAAAAAATGGCCAAACTTACTTGCCTACCCCTGCTATAGAGGCTTCTCAATACTCAAATTTCCCCTCCTCGACTCCTCGACTCCTCGGTCCTTCGGTAGTGACCCGGAAATGAATTTCAGCGCGCCATTTTGAAGGACTTCTCATTTCTCTAAATGCACACCGAGGACCGAGGATCGAGCGTCGAGGAGGCTCTCTGGAGGAGCTATAACCGAGGATACACTGATGGTTCCTCCACGGCTCCTCCGCGGATGCATTTTCGGGAACGGTGGAGGCCTGACGCACGGCCGGACTTATCTCAGCCAATGACAGCTCTGCATGCATCCTCTGGATATTATTTTAGAAACTGCTCTCATCGCAATGCGATGTTTACGGAGAGAACAGCTGTGAGGTCCGTGCAGAAAGCAGAGCAGTGTGTAGAATATATATCACTCAGTAGAACAGGCCTACTCTCTTTATTTGCTGTAGTTTAGTAGATATCTACAAACAAAGAGTCCATATGTTTCTAAGACCATTTAGTGCTTCACATAATAAAATACACAACGGCTGTAGCCTGATTATGCTTTAGGAGCTGTGTGTGTGTGGTACTGTGTGTAGGTGTGTGTGTGGTAGGTTACAGTGTGTAGGTGCGTGTTGTACAGTGTGTCTGTGCGTGTTGTACAGTGTGTCTGTGCGTGTTGTACAGTGTGTAGGTGTGTGTGTGGTACAGTGTCGGTGTGTGTTGTACAGTGCGTAGATGCGGTGGACAGACAGGTCTCAGTTGGTTTGATGTCCTTACTTTTAATACTTGAAAATACAATTTATGGCCTGTAATTTCAATTCCCCATTTCAGCGACCAGAGAGAGGGGGGGGGGATATATCCAGTCTCTTATTGTGTTACGTTATTATGAGAGTGCTCTCATACTTTAAATTGCATATATTTATATAAATATATTTGTGTGTGTGTCTGCATCTGTAGCCTGGTATTGCCTCATTATACCGCACTCTCAATGAATTCAAAGTAAATATGTGGGGGAACGATGTTCAGCTGATCTAACAGAGATTATAACATATGACAAAACACTCACAGATGATGCAGCTGTTGCCACGTAATAATGAACGGACGTCGCTTTAATATGACCGCTCAGAGGAGAGGAGTTCTCATTTCTTAAACGTCTGCTGCTTCCCCTCCTCTCTCCTCGGTTCCCCTCCTCGGTCCTCCGCTCGCATCTCCTGTATGCGGGTCTAAGTATCGAGGAGGGGAGTCGAGGAGGGGAAATTTGAGTATTGAGAAGCCTCTTATGGGTACTCTCTTACCCCGCAAGCATTCTCCCACTGAGACTTCTATAGACGTAGCCGGCCCTGGGCGGGCCTACCTGAATGCGCGCGCATCACACCCTATAAAAGGAGGCCTCGCCTCCTGACCATCATCCATTTCTCTTCAGCAGCGGAAGTGATTCCACGAGAGACTGCAGACGTTTGAAAGAAGAAGAAAGAGTTATCATACCTCCAGGGAGTCGCCACTGCTAGAGACCCGAGCCTGTCCTTCGTGCCATGGTTGAAATAGCGGTCGCCGATCCCCACCACCTTGCTTCGAGTGGTTGGGGGACCAGGATATGGCTGAGGCGGTGCCATTCTCATTCGCCATTCCTTCCGGGTCTGCCGTCTATGGAAGTCCACCGCCCAGGGCTGCACTCTCCCTGGATGAGGATTGTGGCGGCGGATGTGTGGGCTACTCACTTATTGCGAGAGATGCCCCCGCCTCACCAGGTCAGAGCGATTATTGGGCCGCAAGGCCGAATAAGTAGCTTGGTCCACGGGCCTTGCCCCAGGCCCGGTTCCCCCAGGGACCGGTGCTCGGTGGCTTCACATGATATAGGGTCGCCCCTACTTCATCACAGGCCGCCACCGCTGCCCGCCGTGTGATGTCCCTGGGCAGGGGCGCCGCCAGGAATTTTGGGCCCCATGAAAATATATCACATTGGGCCCCACCACCAGGCACAGGCCACTTTGTTTATAAATTACCTCGAGGGCCGTACCAAATGTTCTAGCTGTCCGTATACGGCCCGGGGGCCGGAGGTTCCCCACCCCTGCTTTAATATAATAACATTAGTATTAATATCATAACCAAAATGTCGGTGATTAACATTTTGTTTACAGACTGATCACTCAATGCTTCAAACGGTCCATCATCCTAAATAGACTAAAAGCAGTTTTTTGTTTGATATAGATCATTGGCTATGTGGGAAAATACTGTGTTTGAAATGTATAATTTAAATTAGATGTTAGCTTTTTGTTATATATATATTATATTCCAATTTCCCTTCAGATATGTTAAGGGGCATTCAACACAATGCTGCTCACCTCCTTCAGTTTGGAGGAAAGCTGGTTCAGGTTCAGCCTTATGGGGGACAGGGCTGCTGAGCCTAAAGATGGATCTGTTGGTCCTGGAACCAGGGCGAGGGACAACTGATTTAGTATGAATAGGCGCTAAAAATGTACCTGCATTTATTTAAGGTAGGGAGGTAAGAATGGAGAAACCAGTTCGAGTGCGCTAGAATTTGAAAATACACAACCGAAAAAAATCTGCCCCTTCCTTCAGACTTCCTTACAGAGCCCCTCCTTCAACTCACACGAACCCACACACGACCAATGAGGGCACGAGATAAGCTTGTGCACAGATGGAAGGCTGACAGGCAGGTAGGCCATCCAGTTATTTTAGCTGGGCCGGCTCAGATGATTGGTCGTGCTTTTTACAGCGCCACAGCTTCCACAGATGAATTTTTTTTTATTATTGTCAAAGCATTTAATATATTCATTGCTATCGGGACGTTAAGAGCATTCCATGGAATATAACAAAAATGGCTTCTGAAGTGAATTACCTACCCCACCTTTAAATGTCAGCTAAAAGAGCAGTGAAGAGCAGTGCATTTGCTGTAAAGATATTAACAGTACTTAATGTCAGCTTAGTAAACAAAAAGACATTAGCTAACAGACTCATTTCCACCACTCATGAACCACACCCACCTTTTCTTGTGAAAAACTGGGTGACATACTGTCGCCCTTTAGTCCCTGGCTGCAGTCGGATAGTTTAAAAATCAGCTCCTAAGTTCTAACCCTATCGTCTATTCCTTGACCTCTGAGTGAAACGTCACGGGGTTAAGGGATAGTGGATAGGAGAATTCTAAAGGACTTAGGAGAAGAGACTGTGGTACTTTAGAGAATCGACTTCACTATCCGACGTGTTTATGATGCGCCAGCGGACGTCCTGAATGTGCGTCTGCTGCTGTGGGGAAACCATGGAAACCACAGTTCTCTATACAGCGGACTACAACATGGATGTTCAATAAGAACGAGGGACTACTGTGAACTCATCTAGAGACTCTGCTCCGTGCTCTGATGCTGCTGCTCTGCTTTATGAACGTGGACAACAGAGAAGCATATTCTTCAGGACCAAAGCTGGAATTGAAATAAAAAAGGAAAGTGAAACGTATGCTCGTCACCCTCTCCCTCCGGTCCACATTAATACAAATGATCCCAATACGTATGATTGTATGAACTAAAGATCTTAAAATCAATACAGATGTATTTATTATAAACGTTAGTCCTTAACATCTATCACTGTCACCATTCAAACATCTTTTAGAAGCTGAACAAACCCCACACAGCTCAGTAAAGACTGAAATGTTGACTTTATTTGATCATTTCAGTGAAAACTAACGTTCATATTTCTCTTTTTGATTATAATACTGATGAACGTTCAAAACAAAGCACTTTGTAACTCACCACTTATGTTTTAAAATGCTTAATAAGCACCGTAACTTTCATGATATCATTTCTCGGTCATAATCGGTTGTTTCCGTGAACGGCCGACTGTTGAGTGACGGCAAATGCTGCGGCTGCAAGGCATTGTGGGGCAGCATTTTCGCTTCTCCTGTCGGTTAGGGAGGTCCAGTGGTTCCTAAGCTAAAGGAGGTTATAAAGGAAGTTTGAAACCTCCTTTCCTATCATGCTCATCATTCTAGAGAATTCGAACGGCACTTATCATGGCTGCCACTGAGGGACTTCCGGGTAATTTCACTCCTTTAGGAAGGTTCCTAAGCTAAATGGACTATTCGACTTCAGCCCCTCTCTCTTGTCTTTCTCTCCTTTCTCTTCTTTTCTTAGAGCCTGACTTTGTTGGTCGTTGAAACATGGTACTACACAGTATGTATGCTAAGTACTAACATCCCTCCTCACATGCTTTCACTCTCTGCAAGTGCCGGTGCCGCACCTCCTTTGGAGGAAGGACCAAACCATTACACGTAAATAGAAGGGGGTGTACAGAGGCTTTGGGTAATTAACTTTTGGTAGAAAATAAGTTAAATGAATCGTAAGTTTAGTGAGTAATTTATCAATATAACGTTCTATTAATGTTAATTATTGAGAATTGATGAAAGGTTACTTACATTTTTTTCCTTAATGTTCTGAACATTTTGGGGCCACTGTCAGTCACGGGCCCTTAGAATCGTCCTAACTTTTCACCCCCTTACGGCGCCCCTGTCCCTGGGATATCACGCCGCGTGGCACTTTCCAAAGAGGATCGTGTTGATCTCCGGAGAGCCCCCGTGTTTACGGAAGGGCTCTTTGCTCACGGGATGAGGATTAGTCGCAGCGGCTGCTTCTTGCCCATTCCCAGAGGAAGAAACACTGTCCTACACTCCCCGCCCCTGCTGTAAACCCCAGTATAGGGCGTGTGCACGTGAGTGGAATAAACCGAGTGCTGTTAAAGCACTGTGCGGGTTCAAGAGACGCTATTGCCGGCGTGCTGTTGTCAGAAAACACACCTTGCCTAGTATAATGGCTCCGATTAATGCATTTCACCGTTGCAATGGGAAATACAGCGTTAAAACGTGGGCGCGCGGCCCTCGTGAGAGTGGCCGCGGTGCGTTCAGGAACCCCCGCAGGAGAACGGTGGTTTACGTTTGTAAACTTTAGTTCTGGAGGGAGGTGTGTGTGTGGGTGGGGGGGGGGTGCATTCAGTAAAGACGATTGCATTTATCCCAGAGTAAGAGTCATTTCTCTCCACAATTCCACTTTCCCCCATAATGTCCGGTTCAAAGAGACGACATTGTGAAGGCGCGCGCGGCCCCACTATGGAACTCAGGGGGACGGGTTTTCCGTCTTTACGGATCTGGCTGGCGGGGGGAGAACATCTCTCCGCCCGGGACGAGGGGGCGAATCCCGCCTCCTCCCTGTATAATGCACAGATCACTACTACTATACGTTTTCTAATAAGAATGAGGTTGATCTGTATCCAAATCTAAGTGTATTTTGTTTCCACAAAGACTACACTTAGGCCTACACACAATGTTAACCGTACAAATTCCCCATTCGCTGCCCCAGCTGTAGCTCCTGTAAAGGAGGTGGCTAAGGGGCGTGCGCAGAGAGGGATGAACCGCAGGGAGTGCTATCTAAAGGAGAGCGCTATGCGGGTACAGGGACATTATGGCCGGCGTATTGCTGTCACAGAACACACTACGCCTAGAGCAAAGACTCCAATGCAGTTTACCCGTAGTGGTAAAGGCTGCATTATGGCGGAGTCCGCACTCACACAAGAGCGCGTGGCGGTGCGTTCAGGGAGTTTAGTAAAACACACTACGCCTATAAAGACTCCGATTAATGCTGTTTACCGTAGTGGTGAGAACAGCATTAGGGTGGAGCGCGCGCTCACACAAGAGCGCGCGGCGGTGCGTTCAGGGTCCTCAGTAAATAATCGGCCCTTTCTGTGTCAACCCTCCAGGGGCAAATCTTCCCTTCGCGGGGAGTTTTTTGCGGTGGAACGGGTCACCAGAGAGTATCACAGCTTCATAGCTGCTGCCCCACAGCTGAGGGCCTATCCATTAACACAATGTTCTGGGGAATGGGAACTCAGCTGTGTGCTAACAAGGTGGAGGGACAGGAGGACGCAGCGTCCCACTGTACCACATGTCTATACACTGTACCACTGTATCACATGGAACACTGTCTTGTGGGTGTCCCACACTCACCTCTTTTTATGGGCATGCGAGAGGTAAATGTGTACTATCAGGGTGGAGGGGCAGGACGCTGAAACTGGGCTATTCACTCCAGTTCTGCAGCGTCCCATCCCCTTTTATGGGCATGCGAGAGGTGAAGCTATCCTCTCAGCAGGAGATGGGTTTCCTCTCAGCAGAGATTCAGGCTCTGGTGCAGAAACAGGCTGTGTCTGTTGTGCACCCTCAGCGCAGGGAAGAGGGTCTTTATTCCATGTACTTCCTGGTTCCCAAGAAGACAGGGTATTCTAGATCTCCGCGGCCTGAATCGCCACATTTCCTGTAGGAAATTCTGCATGCTAACTATGAAACAGTTACTGGGGCTGGTGCAGCCAGGCGATTGGTTCAACACCATCGACCTGAAAGACACGTACTTTCATGTAGAAATTGCTCCGGAGCAATCTGCATCTGCGTGTTGCCTTCCAGGGAATAGCCTACGAGTACAACAGGCTGCCGTTGGGCTATTCCCTGTCCCCACGCACATTCAGCAAATGTGTGGCCACAGCGCTTCAACCGCTGCGCGCATTAGAGTTTGCTTTTACATAGACGACCTCATAGTCATGGCTGGGTCACGGGAACAGGCAATGTTCTGCACAGCACAATTGATCACACACCTAACCAGATTAGGCTTCGCGATCTATTGGACAAAGAGCACCCCCATACCTCACCAACGGGCGTTGTATTTGGGAGTGGTGCTCGATGCAGGCACGCTACGCGCCACCCTGTCAGAGAGCAGACGTGCGTCCCTTCTTCAGGGGGTACGCAGACTGCGACAGGGGGCAACAGTGACAGCTTTTACTGTCATGCAGACGCTGGGTCTCATGGCGGCTGCTCACATGATGGTCCCGTTAGGGTTACTACATATGCGCCGCCTGCAGAGGTGGTTCTCCAGCCTGCGCTTGGATCCCGAGAGGCACAAGCGGCGGCTGGTGACCATACCCCCCTCAGTGAGGGGCAACCTCCGGTTTTGGGGGTCTCCGGATCACCTCCGGAGGATGGGGAGGGACCTGCCTGAAGAGGGCTATAGGTGGGCGCTGGGCTCTAACAGAGTCTCGACACAGCAAGCTCCTAGAGCTACGGGCGGTAGTGTTACGGCCCGTACACACTACAGGCGTCAGAAAAGCTTGAAGCTGGGCGTGTCTGAGGCTTGGCGCTTTCTCGCGCCCAAGGCGACCAACAACCAATCAGGAATCTCCCGCCCGCCCCCGGCATACAAAGCAAAAAAAAGCCCGGCTCTTCTTTACTATTGCCAAAATGGATGCCGGTTTTGTAGCAACGGTAGCGTTGGTTTATTCAATGTCTCGCAGGAGGCCACGTATAGTGCGTCGCTGTTGGGTACATCCGATACTCAGAAAACGTCTGCAACGGGGAATACCACGTTCTTGTCCAAGAGATCCGCCTGGATGGTGTACTGTTTCAGCAGGATGAGCAAAGACGCGTTCGACGAGTTGCTCGGAAAAGTCGGTCCACTGATTGCAAAGGCAGACACCCGTATGCTTTTGTCAAAAGGACCCGCCGAGCGACTCGCCATCTGCCTACGGTACGTTTTGTGTATTTCTACTTCTGTAACCTGACTCTGTATATAAAGAAAGAGAATGCATGCAATGGATGAATGAAGTCTGTGATTTAGTTCAGATGAATGACATTAATTAAGGTGTGTGTGTGTGTGTGTGTGTGTGTGTGTGTGTGTGTGTGTGTGTGTGTGTGTGTGTGTGTGTGTGTGTGTGTGTGTGTGTGTGTGTGTGTGTGTGTGTGTGTGTGTGTGTGCCTGCCGTGTGTGGGTGTGTGTGTGCCTGCCGTGTGTCTGTGGTATGTTGGTGTGTGTGTGCCTGCCGTGTAATTGTGTGTCTGTGGTATGTTGGTGTGTGTGTCTGTCTGTGATGTGTGTGTGTCTGCCTGTGGTGTAATTGTGTGTCTGTGGTGTAATTGTGCCTGCCTGTGGTGTAATTGTGTGTCTGTGGTATGTTGGTGTGTCTGTGATGTGTGTCTGCCTGTGGTGTAATTGTGTGTCTGTGGTATGTTGGTGTGTCTGTGATGTGTGTCTGCCTGTGGTGTAATTGTGTGTCTGTGGTATGTTAGTGTGTGTGTCTGTGGAATGTTGGTGTGTCTGCCTGTGGTGTAATTGTGTGTCTGTGGTATGTTGGTGTGTCTGTGATGTGTGTCTGCCTGTGGTGTAATTGTGTGTCTGTGGTATGTTGGTGTGTGTGTCTGTGGAATGTTGGTGTGTCTGCCTGTGGTGTAATTGTGTGTCTGTGGTATGTTGGTGTGTGTGTGTGTGTGTGTCTGCGTGGCATAACTTTTTTTTATTTTTTTTTAATCTTGTATATTACTTTTTTCTCAGGTACCTGGCAACCGGTGACTCGTACAGGACCATAGCATTCAGCTATCGGGTCGGGCATACAACAGTGGCTGTCATCGTGAGGGAGGTTGCGGGTGCCATCTGGACCGCCCTGGTTGAGGAGACTGGACCGCCCTGGTTGAGGAGACCATGCCGGTACCACAGACGGAGGACTGGAGAGCCATCGCTGCTGGGTTCCAGGAGCGCTGGAACTTTCCAAATTGCGTTGGTGCCATTGATGGGAAGCACGTGGTGATCCAGGCTCAATTCTGGGTCCCTCTACTTCAACTACAAGTGCACCCACTCCTTGGTACTGCTGGCTGTCGTGAATGCCCAGTACCTCTTCAGGGTAGTGGATGTCGGAGGCTTTGGAAGGAGCAGCGACGGTGGGAGACTGCGGAATTCCGCTTTTGGAGAGAGCCTCCGAGGTGGCAGTCTGCAGCTACCGCCTGACACCGTCATCCCAGGAGCAGAGCGGCTCGGCCTTCTTCCCCATGTGTTGGTTGGAGATGAGGCTTTTCCGCTGCTGGACAACCTGCTGCGTCCGTTCCCTGGACGTCAGCTCACAGGAGGCTGTTGAACTACCGCCTCGGCCAGGTTGGTGGTTGAATGTGCGTTTGGCATCCTCTCATCTCAGTGGAGAATGTTCCGGCGTGTCATCACCACCAGCCCGGAGGTAACAGAGTTGTGTGTGAAGGCCGCCTGTGTGTTGCACAACTTCCTCCGCAGGAAGACAATAGGAAGGTCATCATGCACACCTGTCGTCGCAAAGTCGAGTGATGAAGCTCCAACCCTGCGCGATGCACCTATGATGGGCTCAAACAACGCCACACGCCGATCCATCAACCTGCGGGAGACCTTCTGCTCCTATTTGAATGAGGAGGGTGCAGTGCCAAAAGCTCTTTTAAGAGCTACCCATTTTCTTTAAAGAGCAAATGTTCCAAATGAGCCATTTTTAAAATCAAACATTGCTAATAAACATGTTTCTTGAATTGATATTATTATATTATGATATGACTAACAGCCTTTTTCTTTGAGCCCTGTTTTTACTGATAAACCACTCATAACTTCAACAGGTTTTCACATGACCAATTACAGAAGAAAGCACATTATATATACCGACATACATGAAGCTTCTGGTATGTTGCAACTGACAAACCACATGAACAAGTGAAGACACAGTATAGCCATAACATACTTGAAATAATGTTTTATTTGAGTGAAGTGTGTGTGATGAGTGTAAACAAATGTAATGTGGATCAGTATGTGTGAAAACATTATAAAATGATACATTGTTCTCCTGGTCCACCTCAAAAATGAGCTGGTGTATCCCGAGGCGGACTCTTGCCCTCTGTGGCCTTGTCATCTGCCTCATGGTGGGCAAGAGGCTCTTGAAGAATTGAAAGTCCTCGTCCTCCTCCAGCACTGGTGGGGTTGGCTGGGCAATTGGTCACAGCAGACAGCAGACTTCTTTCATCTTTTCTTGCAGACGTTCTCCAATGAAATGAAATAATAAAGTTAATAAATAATAAAGTGAATTTCTTTAATTTACTAAATTATTCCTCCATTAATGAATGCTATTTTTATGCTACATTCCATGCTGGCTAAATATACTGTCTATGCTTGATAGCTGTGAATCAGATCAAGTTTTATTTATAGAGCACATTTATAAACGATGTGTGGTCGAGCCAAAGTGCTGTACATATAATAAAATTAGCGTACAGTAGAGACACTTTACAGCAAATACAACAACACAGATTGTTCAGAATATCAGTATGAGAAAAACGACACCCTCTGCATGTATATGTTATATTATATATTATGCTTATACTTATATTATATATAATATTTTTTTATTAATATATATTATATGTTATGCTACATTACTAGCTGGCTAAATATACTGCCTATGCTTGATAGCTGTGCATGTATTATATGTTATGTTATATATTATGCTTATACTTATTATAATATTTTTTTATTATTATATTAATATATATGACGTTGTAGTGCCGAGACATATGGGAGTCGGAGGCGATCGAAGGTAGTCACCACAATATGTTATTATGCTACATTACTAGCTGTCCGTTCAAAGCTAAAACGAAGTAAACTGGATATAAACTCTCCAAACAGTTGAAAACCTACCAGTTTCACCAACTGTCTCTGCCACCTCCCGCCATGCCTGGTTCCTCCGGTTTAGGTCCCGGTAGGTGAACAGAGTACAGTCATACAAGACTGGGACATTTGCCATGGAAATGATTAATTTGTCCTCCATTTTCTGACATAAGGAAAATAGTCGAGATCTGCATACACGCGGTTTGATTGGCTAGTGCTTGTAATGACGGGAATTCAAAAACGGGATTTGATTGGCTGACGCCAGCTTCGAGCAAGCCTCGAGCCTCAAAAGTTGAACATTGTTGAACTTTTGACGCCAATAGACGCTCGCGAGGCTTGCAACGCCATGCCATGCTACCCACAATGCAGTTCGGCGAATTTTGAAAATATCCTACGTCACCCCATTCAAATGAATGGGCGAAGCGTTGGAAGCCTTTTTTGACGCCTGTAGTGTGTACGGGCCGTTAGTCCTCCAGCATTTCAGGCCCCTAATTCAGGGTAGCATGTAATGGTCAGGAGCGACAACAGCACCACAGTGGCTTACATCAACAGGCGGAGCGGAGTCCGCTCCGCCGCCTTGTTGACCACAGCGGAGATGCTGTGGTTATGGGCTTCAGAGGTGGTGTTATCTCTGAGAGCCCTCCATATCCCGGGACTGGAGAACAGAGGGGCCGACCTCATGTCGAGGGGCGGCCCCCTGCCAGGCGAGTGGGTGCTTCACCCGAAGGTGGTGAAGCAGATCTGGGCCCAGTTCGGGAGAGCGGAAGTGGATCTGTTCACCAGCCGGCGAAACAGCCACTGTGCCCTGTGGTTCTCCGTGGCCCTGAGCGACGACCCACCCTTGGGGGTGGACGCGTTTGCAAACGAGCCATGGCCAAGGAAGCTGCTATAGGCCTTTCCACCGCTGCGTCTCATTCTCCCCCTCCTGAGGAGAGTGAGGCGAGAACGTCTGTCAGTCATCCTAGTGGCACCGGATCGCGTTGGGGCGCCGTGGTACTCAGAGATGACACAGATGAAGGTGGGCCAGCCCTGGGCGGTTCCCCAGTTCTGGGGGGCGATGTCTCAAGAGGCAAGTGCAATCGGGGCGTTACCCACTCTGGGCCGTTCTCTCCAGGCTTGGCTCCTGAGAGGGACAGGTTGAGACAGGGTGGGTTGTCTGAGTGTTATTCAGTCTATTCAGGCAGCTAGAGCTGGATCCACTACAGCCTGTTACAGGACGAAGTGGCTAGGATTCCAGTGATGGTGTTCGGAGAATAGAGCCCCTATCTTGTGAGTTAGGCTCTATTTGATCCTTCTTACAGTTACTGGTGGACAGAGGGCTTGGCATTCAACAGTGAAGGTGTATGCAGCAGCCATCTCGTCCTGCCATGAGGGATTTGCGGCAGGTCAGCCTTTAGTCAACCACTGATGTTGCGGTTTTTACAGGGGGTCATGAGGCTGCGCCCAGTAGTGCACGCCTCCACCTCACAGTGGGACCTGCCCCTAGTGCTCGAGGCTCTGGCCTCGGGGCCGTTTGAGCCTCTGGAGCTCTCCTCTCTGAAAGCATTGTCGTGGAAGACAGCTTTGCTTCTTGCCTTAACGTCAGCCAAAAGAGTGTCCGAGTTAACCGCTCTGTCGGTGCACCCGAGCTGTTTACAGATTCGGGGTGACCGGAGCGGCGCGACACTCAGACCGAACCCCTCCTTTGTGCCCAAGAGCCTAAAGAGTGCGTTCAGGTCGAGGGCTATTCATTTAGGGGGTTTTAGGCTTCCCCCCCATGTGGGACCAGGGAAGCTAAACTGCATCTCCTCTGCCCGGTGCGTGCGCTAGCATGTTATGTGGAGCGCACAGCTGCCCTTAGACGCACCGAACAGCTGTTTGTGTGCTTCGGGGGCGGGGTGATCGGGAAAGCTCTGTCCAAGAAACGCCTGGCAGGCTGACTCTGCGAGTGCATTGCACATGCCTACGGACAGGCAGGGAGAGCCTGCCCCACGGGGGTTTGTGCACACTCCACACGGGCTGTGGATGCGTCAACAGCCCTATTCAACGGTGCGAGTGTGGAGTGTGGATATATGCACAGCGGCGTCTTGGTCGACGCCAGGCCCCTTCATAACGGCCCGTACACACTACAGGCGTCAAAAAAGGCTTCCAACGCTTCGCCCATTCATTTGAATGGGGTGACGTAGGATATTTTCAAAATTCGCCGAACTGCATTGTGGGTAGCATGGCATGGCGTTGCAAGCCTCGCGAGCGTCTATTGGCGTCAAAAGTTCAACAATGTTCAACTTTTGAGGCTCGAGGCTTGCTCGAAGCTGGCGTCAGCCAATCAAATCCCGTTTTTGAATTCCCGTCATTACAAGCACTAGCCAATCAAACCGCGTGTATGCAGATCTCGACTATTTTCATTATGTCAGAAAATGGAGGACAAATTAATCATTTCCGTGGCAAATGTCCCAGTCTTGTATGACTGTACTCTGTTCACCTACCGGGACCTAAACCGGAGGAACCAGGCATGGCGGGAGGTGGCAGAGACAGTTGGTAAAACTGGTAGGTTTTCAACTGTTTGGAGAGTTTATATCCAGTTTACTTCGTTTTAGCTTTGAACGGACAGCTAGTAATGTAGCATAATAACATATTGTGGTGACTACCTTCGATCGCCTCCGACTCCCATATGTCTCGGCACTACAACGTCATATATATTAATATAATAATAAAAAAATATTATAATAAGTATAAGCATAATATATAACATAACATATAATACATGCACAGCTATCAAGCATAGGCAGTATATTTAGCCAGCTAGTAATGTAGCATAACATATAATATATATTAATAAAAAAATATTATATATAATATATAATATAACATATACATGCAGAGGGTGTCGTTTTTCTCATACTGATATTCTGAACAATCTGTGTTGTTGTATTTGCTGTAAAGTGTCTCTACTGTACGCTAATTTTATTATATGTACAGCACTTTGGCTCGACCACACATCGTTTATAAATGTGCTCTATAAATAAAACTTGATCTGATTCACAGCTATCAAGCATAGACAGTATATTTAGCCAGCATGGAATGTAGCATAAAAATAGCATTCATTAATGGAGGAATAATTTAGTAAATTAAAGAAATTCACTTTATTATTTATTAACTTTATTATTTCATTTCATTGGAGAACGTCTGCAAGAAAAGATGAAAGAAGTCTGCTGTCTGCTGTGACCAATTGCCCAGCCAACCCCACCAGTGCTGGAGGAGGACGAGGACTTTCAATTCTTCAAGAGCCTCTTGCCCACCATGAGGCAGATGACAAGGGCACAGAGGGCAAGAGTCCGCCTCGGGGTACACCAGCTCATTTTTGAGGTGGACCAGGAGAACAATGTATCATTTTATAATGTTTTCACACGTACTGATCCACATTACATTTTTTTACACTCATCACACACACTTCACTCAAATAAAACATTATTTCAAGTATGTTATGGCTATACTGTGTCTTCACTTGTTCATGTGGTTTGTCAGTTGCAACATACCAGAAGCTTCATGTATGTCGGTATATATAATGTGCTTTCTTCTGTAATTGGTCATGTGAAAACCTGTTGAAGTTATGAGTGGTTTATCAGTAAAAACAGGGCTCAAAGAAAAAGGCTGTTAGTCATATCATAATATAATAATATCAATTCAAGAAACATGTTTATTAGCAATGTTTGATTTTAAAAATGGCTCATTTGGAACATTTGCTCTTTAAAGAAAATGGGTAGCTCTTAAAAGAGCTTTTGGCACTGCACCCTCCTCATTCAAATAGGAGCAGAAGGTCTCCCGCAGGTTGATGGATCGGCGTGTGGCGTTGTTTGAGCCCATCATAGGTGCATCGCGCAGGGTTGGAGCTTCATCACTCGACTTTGCGACGACAGGTGTGCATGATGACCTTCCTATTGTCTTCCTGCGGAGGAAGTTGTGCAACACACAGGCGGCCTTCACACACAACTCTGTTACCTCCGGGCTGGTGGTGATGACACGCCGGAACATTCTCCACTGAGATGAGAGGATGCCAAACGCACATTCAACCACCAACCTGGCCGAGGCGGTAGTTCAACAGCCTCCTGTGAGCTGACGTCCAGGGAACGGACGCAGCAGGTTGTCCAGCAGCGGAAAAGCCTCATCTCCAACCAACACATGGGGAAGAAGGCCGAGCCGCTCTGCTCCTGGGATGACGGTGTCAGGCGGTAGCTGCAGACTGCCACCTCGGAGACTCTCTCCAAAAGCGGAATTCCGCAGTCTCCCACCGTCGCTGCTCCTTCCAAAGCCTCCGACATCCACTACCCTGAAGAGGTACTGGGCATTCACGACAGCCAGCAGTACCAAGGAGTGGGTGCACTTGTAGTTGAAGTAGAGGGACCCAGAATTGAGCCTGGATCACCACGTGCTTCCCATCAATGGCACCAACGCAATTTGGAAAGTTCCAGCGCTCCTGGAACCCAGCAGCGATGGCTCTCCAGTCCTCCGTCTGTGGTACCGGCATGGTCTCCTCAACCAGGGCGGTCCAGTCTCCTCAACCAGGGCGGTCCAGATGGCACCCGCAACCTCCCTCACGATGACAGCCACTGTTGTATGCCCGACCCGATAGCTGAATGCTATGGTCCTGTACGAGTCACCGGTTGCCAGGTACCTGAGAAAAAAGTAATATACAAGATTAAAAAAAAATAAAAAAAAGTTATGCCACGCAGACACACACACACACACCAACATACCACAGACACACAATTACACCACAGGCAGACACACCAACATTCCACAGACACACACACCAACATACCACAGACACACAATTACACCACAGGCAGACACACAAACATACCACAGACACACAATTACACCACAGGCAGACACACCAACATTCCACAGACACACACACTAACATACCACAGACACACAATTACACCACAGACACACAATTACACCACAGGCAGGCACAATTACACCACAGACACACAATTACACCACAGGCAGACACACATCACAGACACACCAACATACCACAGACACACAATTACACCACAGGCAGGCACAATTACACCACAGACACACAATTACACCACAGGCAGACACACATCACAGACACACCAACATACCACAGACACACAATTACACCACAGGCAGGCACAATTACACCACAGACACACAATTACACCACAGGCAGACACACACACATCACAGACAGACACACACACCAACATACCACAGACACACAATTACACGGCAGGCACACACACACCAACACACGGCAGGCAGGCACACACACACCAACACACGGCAGGCGCACACACACACCAACACACGGCAGGCACACACACACACACACACACACACACACACACACACACACACACACACACACACACACACACACACACACACACACACACACACACACACACACACACACACACACACACACACACACACACACCTTAATTAATGTCATTCATCTGAACTAAATCACAGACTTCATTCATCCATTGCATTCTCTTTCTTTATATACAGAGTCAGGTTACAGAAGTAGAAATACACAAAACGTACCGTAGGCAGATGGCGAGTCGCTCGGCGGGTCCTTTTGACAAACGCATACGGGTGTCTGCCTTTGCAATCAGTGGACCGACTTTTCCGAGCAACTCGTCGAACGCGTCTTTGCTCATCCTGCTGAAACAGTACACCATCCAGGCGGATCTCTTGGACAAGAACGTGGTATTCCCCGTTGCAGACGTTTTCTGAGTATCGGATGTACCCAACAGCGACGCACTATACGTGGCCTCCTGCGAGACATTGAATAAACCAACGCTACCGTTGCTACAAAACCGGCATCCATTTTGGCAATAGTAAAGAAGAGCCGGGCTTTTTTTTGCTTTGTATGCCGGGGGCGGGCGGGAGATTCCTGATTGGTTGTTGGTCGCCTTGGGCGCGAGAAAGCGCCAAGCCTCAGACACGCCCAGCTTCAAGCTTTTCTGACGCCTGTAGTGTGTACGGGCCGTAACACTACCGCCCGTAGCTCTAGGAGCTTGCTGTGTCGAGACTCTGTTAGAGCCCAGCGCCCACCTATAGCCCTCTTCAGGCAGGTCCCTCCCCATCCTCCGGAGGTGATCCGGAGACCCCCAAAACCGGAGGTTGCCCCTCACTGAGGGGGGTATGGTCACCAGCCGCCGCTTGTGCCTCTCGGGATCCAAGCGCAGGCTGGAGAACCACCTCTGCAGGCGGCGCATATGTAGTAACCCTAACGGGACCATCATGTGAGCAGCCGCCATGAGACCCAGCGTCTGCATGACAGTAAAAGCTGTCACTGTTGCCCCCTGTCGCAGTCTGCGTACCCCCTGAAGAAGGGACGCACGTCTGCTCTCTGACAGGGTGGCGCGTAGCGTGCCTGCATCGAGCACCACTCCCAAATACAACGCCCGTTGGTGAGGTATGGGGGTGCTCTTTGTCCAATAGATCGCGAAGCCTAATCTGGTTAGGTGTGTGATCAATTGTGCTGTGCAGAACATTGCCTGTTCCCGTGACCCAGCCATGACTATGAGGTCGTCTATGTAAAAGCAAACTCTAATGCGCGCAGCGGTTGAAGCGCTGTGGCCACACATTTGCTGAATGTGCGTGGGGACAGGGAATAGCCCAACGGCAGCCTGTTGTACTCGTAGGCTATTCCCTGGAAGGCAACACGCAGATGCAGATTGCTCCGGAGCAATTTCTACATGAAAGTACGTGTCTTTCAGGTCGATGGTGTTGAACCAATCGCCTGGCTGCACCAGCCCCAGTAACTGTTTCATAGTTAGCATGCAGAATTTCCTACAGGAAATGTGGCGATTCAGGCCGCGGAGATCTAGAATACCCTGTCTTCTTGGGAACCAGGAAGTACATGGAATAAAGACCCTCTTCCCTGCGCTGAGGGTGCACAACAGACACAGCCTGTTTCTGCACCAGAGCCTGAATCTCTGCTGAGAGGAAACCCATCTCCTGCTGAGAGGATAGCTTCACCTCTCGCATGCCCATAAAAGGGGATGGGACGCTGCAGAACTGGAGTGAATAGCCCAGTTTCAGCGTCCTGCCCCTCCACCCTGATAGTACACATTTACCTCTCGCATGCCCATAAAAAGAGGTGAGTGTGGGACACCCACAAGACAGTGTTCCATGTGATACAGTGGTACAGTGTATAGACATGTGGTACAGTGGGACGCTGCGTCCTCCTGTCCCTCCACCTTGTTAGCACACAGCTGAGTTCCCATTCCCCAGAACATTGTGTTAATGGATAGGCCCTCAGCTGTGGGGCAGCAGCTATGAAGCTGTGATACTCTCTGGTGACCCGTTCCACCGCAAAAAACTCCCCGCGAAGGGAAGATTTGCCCCTGGAGGGTTGACACAGAAAGGGCCGATTATTTACTGAGGACCCTGAACGCACCGCCGCGCGCTCTTGTGTGAGCGCGCGCTCCACCCTAATGCTGTTCTCACCACTACGGTAAACAGCATTAATCGGAGTCTTTATAGGCGTAGTGTGTTTTACTAAACTCCCTGAACGCACCGCCACGCGCTCTTGTGTGAGTGCGGACTCCGCCATAATGCAGCCTTTACCACTACGGGTAAACTGCATTGGAGTCTTTGCTCTAGGCGTAGTGTGTTCTGTGACAGCAATACGCCGGCCATAATGTCCCTGTACCCGCATAGCGCTCTCCTTTAGATAGCACTCCCTGCGGTTCATCCCTCTCTGCGCACGCCCCTTAGCCACCTCCTTTACAGGAGCTACAGCTGGGGCAGCGAATGGGGAATTTGTACGGTTAACATTGTGTGTAGGCCTAAGTGTAGTCTTTGTGGAAACAAAATACACTTAGATTTGGATACAGATCAACCTCATTCTTATTAGAAAACGTATAGTAGTAGTGATCTGTGCATTATACAGGGAGGAGGCGGGATTCGCCCCCTCGTCCCGGGCGGAGAGATGTTCTCCCCCCGCCAGCCAGATCCGTAAAGACGGAAAACCCGTCCCCCTGAGTTCCATAGTGGGGCCGCGCGCGCCTTCACAATGTCGTCTCTTTGAACCGGACATTATGGGGGAAAGTGGAATTGTGGAGAGAAATGACTCTTACTCTGGGATAAATGCAATCGTCTTTACTGAATGCACCCCCCCCCCACCCACACACCTCCCTCCAGAACTAAAGTTTACAAACGTAAACCACCGTTCTCCTGCGGGGGACTTTTCCGAGCAACTCGTCGAACGCGTCTTTGCTCATCCTGCTGAAACAGTACACCATCCAGGCGGATCTCTTGGACAAGAACGTGGTATTCCCCGTTGCAGACGTTTTCTGAGTATCGGATGTACCCAACAGCGACGCACTATACGTGGCCTCCTGCGAGACATTGAATAAACCAACGCTACCGTTGCTACAAAACCGGCATCCATTTTGGCAATAGTAAAGAAGAGCCGGGCTTTTTTTTGCTTTGTATGCCGGGGGCGGGCGGGAGATTCCTGATTGGTTGTTGGTCGCCTTGGGCGCGAGAAAGCGCCAAGCCTCAGACACGCCCAGCTTCAAGCTTTTCTGACGCCTGTAGTGTGTACGGGCCGTAAGGTTTTATCTCTTGGACATGTCGGGCTCTTTCTCCTCGTCTGTACTTGCGGGGGAAACACAGGACTGGTAGGGGGGAGGGGGGCTGTGGGTCAGTTGGCATCTGACCCCCTCCCCGGACGTAATGCGCCTTCGCTGTTCTCGGGCCCTCTGAGCAGTGCTGGAATTGGGCCGGTACTCACCGGTACGCAGTACCGGCACTTCTGGTTCTGACCCATGGAGTACCGGCACTTCTTGCTCAGTACCGGCATGCTGGCGGTACTCCGGTACTCATGCACCGTGCCAGTACTCAACACTCTCCCGCCGTTATACATCCATATATATATATATATATATATATATATATATATAAAATACAGCCGGTACTCAGTAGATGCGTCATGAGGTGCCGAACGGACATTCTCATAGCTCTAACCGCTGGAGTTTCACAGCGGCTGTCAGCTGTTTACTCCTGTCATTCAAACAGAACGTGCTGGAGAGGGGGCGGGGTTTATCTTCTCCATGTAAATACTGTGGTGGAAACGACTATGTCAAAATTAACCTATTTGACCGTGATTTAATAGTAATACACGTTTCAAAATAATAATAATGAAATAATAATAATAATAATAATAAAATAATAATATAATAATAATAATAATAATAATAATGCCGAAGTAAGAACATACTGAAAACTGTTAGTAAAACCATGTTTTAATGCTTTACAATTTACATACCTAGATGCACGTGTGTTGTGTTTATGCAGTGCAACTCCCACCCAGTGGGTGGCTATGTAGAGTGATAGAACAGAGCAGACACGCCCCCGAGAGAAGGAAAGCAAGTCACGTCACAAATTAGCATTTCTAAAATGTTAGCGTGGATTAATAAAAGTGCTAAAAGACAGGGGTTGTCGCCGGAAGAAACTTCAAATACAGAGAATGCTGTGCCTGTGTTGGAAATTGTGTCTGATGGGGAGCTTTCTTTGGTTGATCCTCCTGCTCCAAGTTCTAGTGCCTTAGCATTAGCACTAGCTCCGCCGCCTCCTCCAGAGCCTCTAACGTTAGCTGCTGCTGGCGCAACTGCCACCACCAACACCGGGCAAAGCGATGCACCTGACTGCTGGACAACGGACCAGGTGCAATATTTTTGCAAGACCAATGCATGGCTCCTTCTTAAAGTTAAGAAGCTAGGATGTCGGATATGCAGAGATGTCAAATCTTTGGGAATACACACTGGACAAGGACTGAAACTGTCAACTGAATGGGGTGAGTGTGCAGTGTCTCATTTCGGTGTTGACAAGGGCAAATTGTGTTGATTGTGCAAATTTTGCATTTGTTTTTACATGTTCTTTGTTCATGCTCTTTATCATTTTTCTGAGTTGGAAAGTTAGATTGCTTCATAGTTTACTTTATACATATTTGTATTCTTCAGTGGTGAAGTATATTGCAAAGCAGCTCAGCCATGTGAGAAGACTTTTGGCACTTTTTCGTTTTTCTGAGTTTGGAAAGTTAGATTGCATTCAAAATGTACAGAAATACTTAATTTTGTTAAAGCTTTTTATAAAAAATGCTTCTGACCAGAGCTTTGTTTCCTTGTCATTAATGTTGAACACCACCAGAGGGGCTCTCACCTGAAAGGTCTCTGCTCCATGTGTCTTCAGCAGAAGATCTAGACTTTGATTGCTATATTTTCAGTTAATATTGACCTTACTGAGCTTTAGCCATATCCGCTGCCTATCATAAAAAATGTTAAGTACAGTGAACCTTTCTAAAATATACAGTAGTAAAGAGACAAACCCACCAGCATTATAGTAGCCAAATTCTTGTTTGTGGGCTGTATATATAAAATTGACTTGAAAAAGTTGCTGATTTTAGAGTACTGGCACCTTTTTCATTCCAATTCAAGCACTGCCTCTGAGGGTCCCGGGATGGGCGAGGGGCGCGCTGGGCCCTTACAGGGCTGGAGGGCTGCTCTCCTCCTGCCGAGAGCAGGAGGGGGGGAGCCCTCCACACTTTAGTCCACACACTCGACACGGGGTCAGTGTTTGAGTGTGGGGCAGGGGCTCTGGCGCTCTCCCTGTTATCCTTAGGGATTCAGGGAGGCAGGCGTGTAGTTAGCCTTTTCGGGGCCGAGGGGGCTCTCCCCATGCAGGGTGGGGGGGGGTCCCCCGGCACTGTTTTTTGAGCACACTTTTTGCGAGGTAAGCGCAGCAGGGTGTGCTCTGTCAGCCACAGCCCAGATTTCTCCTCGGTTACAACCGGGTTAAAGGAGAAGGTGGGGCAGCAGCTGCTGACCATAATAGCCGGTCAGGGGCAGTAGGGTGGAATATTGTTGGACGACAGTGCGTGTATATATCGCGGCTCCACCCACTGTACCCATAGAGTCCAGTAGAGGGCGGAGCCTGTGAGAGATATAACGTCGGGTTACGTAGTGTAACCCTTGTCATATTAGCACAGGCGGAGCCCTCTACTCGGGGCCTATTTCCGCTCGCTGAAGAGAAGTGTAGGATGATGGTCAGGAGGCGAGGCCTCCTTTTATAGGGTGTGATGCGCGCGCATTCAGGTAGGCCCGCCCAGGGCCGGCTACGTCTATAGAAGTCTCAGTGGGAGAATGCTTGCGGGGTAAGAGAGTACCCATAGAGTCCAGTAGAGGGCTCCGTCTGTGCTAATATAACAAGGGTTACACTACGTAACCCGACGTTACTAGCACATGACACCTTGTGTTCAATCAACTGCTTCCAGAAGCAGACAGAGCTTGTCAATTGGTCGCTGTAAGGTGCTACTCTTGGTTTTCACCAAGACACTGCGGACAAGCCCTTTGGACCCTGACGGTGTCTGTATCACCTGGTGCTGTGTTATCCACGATGACGACGAGGTCATTGGGGCGAAGGTTCCGTTTGGGGTTGTGCCATTTGAGTACAAGTCCTCCTTGTGAAAGAGTCCAGGTGGGCCCCCTGGAAATGAAAAGTTTATGATTAAACGTTATTTGTCATCGTTGGAGCCAGTATTTTGATTTGATAAGAAAGGCCACCTAATGGTGACGTCTGTAGTCAACGCACTATAAAGGACTACAATTCCCACGCCACCTGCGCTGAAGCCACAGTGATGGGCAACCTGTTGGAGAGACGCCGTCGAGGAACAGTTTTAACCATACACGTACACAAATCGTACAAGTACCCTTTAAGTTATGAAGTTATAGAAGCCTTACCAAGAAGAAAGAATACCGTCGTTTGTTATTTGATTTGAGTTTTGCCTCTTTGTTTTGAATATTGTAAAGGCCTCTTTCTTTGTTGCATGTGTAAAAGTTTGTTATTTTATTTTGAGCAAACACATCATCCAAACCATCGGAGGCCGAGTAACTCTTCAACTGTAAGTAATATAAAGGAAAGGAAACGAGTTAGAAGTGTCTGTTTCGGCGTCTAGTGGCTTGATAGAAAAACAAGGAATGAATAATGGACTGGACTGTGACTGGACGAGAGATGGCAGAGGGAAGTGACGAGGCAGGAAGTTAAGTTGAAGGAGGACACTCTGATAGTGAGTAAAAGAGAGTTTGTACTGTTTATGGCAGAGATCATCAACTGTTCAGCGCAGACTAAAGCCAATTTAATTGTCAAATCATCTGAAAAGTACCTTGATGTGAAAGGGATGCACTGGGGACACGTGAAAGATATCCTAGATGATGACGTTCAACAACCTCAGACATGGACTGGATCATCCTGGTGGTGGTAATTGTACTGCAGTGGAATGCTAGAAGTTTAATTGCAAATGGACAAGAGTTCAACAAATATATTGACAACCTGGGAGAAAAACCTAAAGTTCCTTGTATTCAGGAAACATGGCTGAAAGCACAACTGGGTTTTATTGTGAAGGGATATCCTGCAGCTAGACGAGATAGGGACTCTGGCAGAGGGGGAGGAGTCGCAACATTCATACAGAGTGGGATAAGCTACAAAGTTATGCATGGAGGTACAGATCATGAAGCAATAGTTATAAGGGTATGGAATGATAGAGGACCTATAGATATTGTGAATTATTATAACGTGGGAAATTAGATCAAAGTATATTAGAGGATGCTGGGGTTCACTGCAAGACAAAGTAATATGGTGTGGGGGTTTTAACTCACATAGCTCGCTATGGGGAAGCAGGAGCACAGATGCAAATGGGGCAGTAGTTGAGGAATGTATAGATGACCTCGGGCTAGTGTGCATTAACACTGGAGAAGGAACACGATATAATTGCACGAAGAATATAGAAACAGTACTCGACATTTGTATCTAGTGCTTTAGCAGGTATAAGTACATGGAATGTGGTGAAGCATACTACAGTGGGCAGCGATCATTATCCGGTAATGACTAAAGTTGGGACCAACATAAGGTTTGAAAAGGACAAGAAAAGTCCTAGATGGAAACTGGGAAAGGCTGATTGGGATGCCTTCCAAGTTGTAAGTACGAATAGATGTAAAACACTTCAAGAGGAAACTGATGATGATATAAATAAATGAAATGATGAGCTGGTTAAGGTTATCATTCATTCAGCTAAAGACACAATTCCAGAAAGTGCAGGAGTTAGGCGCACCAAGGGTGTACCCTGGTGGAATGGTGAATGCAGTGAATCCATTACAGACAGGAATAAAGCATTCAGGCAACTCAAACAACTCCATTCTCAGGAAGCTTTGAATCAGGGTGAAAAGGGCCCAGGCTATAGTGAGGAGAACAATAAGAACGCAGAAACACACTTTTTGGAGGCAATATTGCAATAGTATTGGAAGAGAAGTACATCCAGGATTTGGGCCCGCTGTTTTAATTGTTTTATTGTTATGTTTATTGTTGTTATTTGTAGGGCTTTTTCCTAACATTTAGCTGTACCTTTTATAAACAACACAAAAGACGTATTGACGAGTCGTTGAACCAGAGACCCTGCGGTTACGAGTCAACTGCTTTCCAGCTGAGCCACAGCACACACACTAAAGCTCCCTAAAAACACTCCAACATATATATTCCTGTATTTATTGATGTTTTTATTCCTACATTTATTTATGCTTGTATCTATTTATTATGACATGTTCCGACCTCGATATGAGTGAGGGTCTGAGCTCTTTTACTTACATCGTGTCACCAGCGGGCCCGGGTACAGGAGGGGTAATATGGTTCTTATTATACATCCATGGGTATTATGAGCGTTGTGGTTCAACCGATCTGAAACGCTTCCTGAAGCAGTCACGTGGTATCGACAGGCAGCGAGGCTTCCTTTGTCATCGATGACGTCACTGGCCCAAAACGATACAAGCCTTGATACATGCTTCACAAAAAGCTTCGGGGATTACTCGACACACGCTCCGAAGCCTCGGCGCAATACGTAACATCACTATCAACAGCCTTATGGCAACCTAAAACCCCTCTGTTTCCGTAACAACAATTCTCGAGCATCTAACAGCATCACTTTTTCATTTCTGGGATGAGAATAGGTCATACAGGTCTCAATCATACTTTAAGTATAATAGGAAAGCATCCAACCGGAAAGTGTATACACTGCAGCCAGCCAGAAACTGCTGAGCATGTTTTACTGCTTTGCAGGAAATATAGTACTCAGAGAAATGTGCTTTTCCAGACACTGAAGAAAGCAACATTCCATGACTTGTCGCTATCAGGGCTGTTAGGGAAACATCAGGCAATATATATTGTGAGATTATTACGTTTCTAAGAGAAATTGATAATTTTAAAATAGTCTAGAGTTTTGGTTCTTTCTTTTGTTTCTTGTTTTCTGCATAGTCTCTTGTCCACACTCCAGTCCAGTTGGTGGCGGTAATGCACCTACAAGTTGGTTTGCCAACCGCCAATAAACACGAAAGAAGAAGAAGAAGAAAACGAGAGAAGAAGAAGATGCACCTTTAAAGTTATTTGCAATCCGCCCAAAACCGAGAGTAGAAAAAAAAATAGTCTCAATCTATCTTTAAATAAAGGCTAACAGCTACCGGCTAACAGCTACGGCTAACAGCTACCGGCTAACAGCTACAGGCTAACGGCTATGGGCAAACAGCTACAATAATTCCAGTTCGGCTCTGGGGAGTAACAGTTGATTTGTAATGCTCAGCTGACTTTATGTTAGTTATTTATTACACCAGTTGTCTTTAAGACGGTTAGAGTTGTTGTGTTGGTGCTCTTTGCCATAGATATGGTTTTAAATGTATGCTAACTAGCGTATTAGCATCGCCATTCACCACGACGTAGTATTTTTCCCATTTAAATGAATGGGGTTCTTCAGTTAGCAGCTAACGCTAAGCTAAGCGACGGTTTAGCTCATTAGATAAATAGATATACTTTATTTAAATAATGATTTATCTTAAACTGGGAAATGATTGTGTCCCAGCAGAAGTGTTTTCAGGCATTACACGAGTTAAACATATTTAAAAGATGCAATAAGATAATAAAAATGAAGCATTAGCAGCAAGTATACACACAGGACACTGTAAGCTGTAAGTTAGAATGTAAGTTGCTACACAGATTATGATGAATTATATCTAAATATTTGTATTATATTAATAATAATTTACACAGAAAACCAAGTTGTTATCGTAATGGTTAAAGTAATGTGCATGTAATGTTAATAACTATCTGACCTTTCTATCATGTTCTCCTCTGCTTAGCATCACATTGACCAAATGGATCCATTTGGACCATGTTTACGTCACAGCAGCAGAGATGAGACAAGGCACTGCACGTGGTGTGATAAAACACTACATAGAAGCATCTAGAAATAGAACATATCATTGAATAAACTCTTTGAATTCCTCCTCTTCACTGCTGACAGTTTATGATGAATTATATCTAAATATTTGTATTATATTAATAATGAAGCAGCTCTGTGGTCTTCATCAGGACAGCTGATGAGCAGCATGGAGGAGAAGAAGGAGGCCCCTGGAGCTCAGGTCAGTGTGCACTTCATCACAAGATATTCCTAACTCCAGCGTTTCCGCCAGGCGGGCGTCTTGCCTTCATTTGACGCTCTTATTCAGCTCGGAACGCCCTATACAGACATAAATAAACCAGCGACTGTATTCGCCATGACACGGACAGTCTGTGGTTTGTACTTGTTTAACTTCTGTCTAGTTTCTGAACAGATATGAGGAGCTGTGAGCTCTGAGGGCTAACAGCTAACGGCTGATGTTGGTTTTGTGGTTCACATTGTCACGACCCAATCTGCAGCCCTGCCCTATCTGCAGTGCGCATGTGCGAGAAGGTCCGCCATATTTGACAACTCCATACGGCAACTCTAATGGGACATTTGACGTCTAGACGGCTGCCCGATTTGCATCGTGCATGCGAGAGTCATAAACGTCTCAAATATCTTTATTAAAATATTTTGTTATTTGAAATAAAATGAAGGACATTCACAGTTAATGTAATTAGATGTACATTATGAATGCCATACATATTGCATACATTCAGTCAATATTTCTTCAGCATGTATGATGGCTGTCCAACAGAAGTTACATCCATTTCTTTTTTATTCTGACAATGCACCTAACCCAATAAAATGACCCAACAAAAGGAGTTGCTCAATAATAGTGAAGTCACGTTGTAATAACAATAACTCGTCTCTCGTTCAGATTAATATTGTGGGGTTTTTTGAGTGTTCTTTTTCTGCTTTGCCAAACGCCACTGTGTCAAATGTCCCATTAGAGTTGCCGTATGGAGTTGTCAAATATGGCGGACCATCTCGCACATGCGCACTGCAGATGGGGCAGGGCTGCAGATTGGGTCGTGACACACATTGAAGATGACGTCACGGCTCCGCCTACACTGCGTTACTATAGTTCAGTGGTTCTCAAACTTTTCCTGGCATTGCCCACTTTGAGCAGGTGGGCCTTTTCAAGCCCCACCTGCCGCTCCAATCAAATGGTAGGCCAAGCTTAAAATGGTCAAATGTATCGTCCTATAACAGCGGTCACCAACCTTTTTTAGGGTGAGGGCTACTTTCAAAACATAAAACAAGTCGGGGCTACTTTTACTCCTCTTTTTCAGTTTTTTTGCAGTGTATATATTTCGCACATTTTAACATTATTATATGCTTCCCTTTAACCTTTGTGTGCTGTCTGGGTCTGTGGGACCCGTTTGCAGTGAAAAGAAAATGTATGATTTTTTTTTAAATGTTGAAGTTAAAAGCATCATCTGGTGCACAACAAGAATTTGTGGATACATCTCTCAACACTCTATGCTGTATCCTGCTCAATAATCCAAACATCTTTAGAATATGATCACAACCAATAACAAATCATTTAAACTTGTTCATTCTTATCTTATGTTACCTAGTTAGCATTATTTCTTTTTATTTATACATATTTTACTAATCACTCTCCTTTTAAACTTTTTACTGTCCTATAGTACACATTGGAATGATGTCTTACTTTATTTTGTACAACTAGGCTATATTAAATAGATAAAGGTGTGTTTTCTCTCTCTCCCTCTGTCTCGCTCGCTCACAGAGGCTGTGTGCTTCTCCGTGGCGATGATGGCTTGCGTTAAAAGATAATAATAAACATAGGCCTATTTGTAAAGCGGGGGGACACAAACGGGATTTCGAAAAGTGTCACGGTTAAACTCCTTATGAAGTGGTGAGGTGCCGCTCCACATTTATTTTCTTAACGCGGTTGTGTCTGTGTGTGTGAGAGCGTTTCACATGTGTGTATGAGAGATTTATACATATGTCTGCAAATGACTTTGGTTTCAGTTGTGTGTGTGTGAGTAGGCTCGGATTGGCCATCGGAAGATTCGGGACTTTTCCCGTTGGGCCGCTGCCGTTGGTGGGCCGCTGGCTCTGGCATAGTTTTAATTATTTGATCGAACAATTATTTGTTTCATTGAAGACCGAAAACAGGAATTTTGAGTTAAATGTTACTCATCCCCCCAACCCCACTCATTAAAAAATGAACAAAAATGCACCCCAATCCAAAGATCCCCACAAAGTCCCATTCAAAATGTTAAATGAAAAGAGCCCTTCTCCCTCCACAAAGTCCCATTAAACATGCAAATCTTCCTTCAAGCGATCCTCTGCATTTTGGCTAAACCCTTTCAGTCAACGGGCTCTTCCTGGGCCTCATCAACATCACACTCTTCCTCTGCAGTGTCACTGTCCAGCCTTGTTGAGGATGGCTCTGTCTCCGGCTCAAAGAGCCTTAGGTTTGCCGAATGCCAACCAGTTTTTCCACTCTCACATTTGTGAGCCTGTTGCGAACCTTCGTGTGGTCTCAATCGCCATGCAGTAAGCCAGGGGTGGGTAGCCCCCGGGACGTATACGGCCCGCGAGACAATTTGGTACGTCCCTCGAGATAATTTATAAACACAAGCAAAAAAGAAAAAAATTAGAGAAATCTAGACCGCCAAAAAATTAAAGAAGGCAGTGCCTGTTTTTCCTAGCCAAGGTCAGGGTCCTTGAACACAACACGAGCCTAACGTGTCATCACTTGGTATATGTCTCGTCTGACAGCGGTGCAGTTCTGACTGACGGCCCGTCCACACTACAGCTTCGTCAGCTTCAAAAACGGTTTCCAACGCGTCTGCCCATTCACTTTGAATGGGGGTGACGTCACTTTTCGCCGAACTGCATTGTGGGAAGCAGAGCGGAGCTTTCCTGGCGTTTCAGGCTGCAAAAGTTGAGCAATGTTCAACTTTTGAAGCTTTCGGTAGAAGCGTCATCCAATCAAATCATATGCCAGTACAAGCTCTAGCCAGTGCTTGTTTATACAGTGATTCCAGTGGCCTTAGAGCTGCAGGGTGAGCATCAGACCAGCTGATCAGACAGTAGCTGATGTGGGAGAGGACCATTGAGTGAAGGTATAGCTTAGCTGCTGCAGATGATAGGAAGTTTCTAATGTATCTGTAATTTGACAGATTGCACTTTACTTTATTGCAGACCTTTTTGATATGGGTTTTGAAATTGAGGTTTGTGTCAATATGTACTCCTCAGTACTTGTACTTGAAACGACTGTCATCAGCATACATTAATACATCACATTCTCCACACACAGAAGGCAGATCATTTATGTACATACTAAACAGGATTGGGCCCAATACAGAGCCCTGTGGTACTCCAGTTGACAAACACTAGACTTATGGTTCTCAATTTGAACACAAGGAGCTGTTGTTGAGATGATTGATGATTTGTTTGGCAATCAATTTCTGAAATACCTTGGATGCTATGGGTAAGATACTGATGGGCCTATAGTTGGATGTCATGAGGGTCCCCACCATAGTTATCAAGAACACAAAACAGTTCTTTAGCCCCTCTGTCCTGGGGGTTGTCAACATGGATGTTAAAATCACCAACAATGACTAGACGGTCAAAGTCAAATCACACTATAGACAGCAGTTCAGTAAAGTCATCAAAAGAAGCTAAAAGAAGCTGAGAGCACAGCTGAACTCCTGCAGCCCTGGGGGCCCTACATTGGTTGTGATGGCAGATGACAGGGTTTGGTCAAGTTGCTCTCTCCTGGTGAGGAAAGCGGCATACCAGTAAATCAGGTATGGATTTACTTCCATTTTGGCCATTCTTGACACCACAATGTCGTATTGTGTTGCTGCTGAGAAGTCCAGTACCGGTTCGGCGTACCGGTAAGCAGCACTATGTCTGCTTGTATTGTGTTGCTGCTGAGAAGTCTAGGAAGAGGGCTCTTGCATAGGTGTGGCGTTTATCTAAATGTTTAGTGATGATGTGAACCAGAGCAGCAGCAGTACCACCCCCTTGCTTATAGGCACATTGGTATGGATCAAGTATGTCTTGTCTGTCACAATAGGTTTAGCTGAAGAGGTCATTCCTGTCACGGTTCTCATGGTGTCCCACACTTTTTTGGGGTCTTTGGCTTTAAAAGCATTTCCCAAAAGCTCTCTGTGTGTTTTGATTCCCTCAATTTGACTTTCAGTTCTCTCTCTGTCTGTTCAAGTGCTCCATAGTCTTTTTTTCATGTCCTTAGTCACATATGATGTATTACTTTCTTTTCTGGTTCCCTTGAGTTTGGTCTTATCCACTGGTATCATATTCACAACGTTATGTTCAGAGGTCAGTATTGGTGTCTGTCTTTCATGGTCAGTTTCTGGCAACCCTACCTTAGTGTGTCCACGTTGTTGCTCAATGAGCGCAGGTTTGTGAGAATGATGGATGGAAGTGGTGGCCGGCTGAATCTCCGCCGTATTCTGAACGCCTCCCCTCCTTCCTCGTCTCTTTTTCCTGGAGTTTCTAAGCGGCTCCCGAGAGATTTCATCCAATAACGAAGAGCACATTGAGGCACATTGGTATGGATCAAGTGCTCCATAGTCTTTGTTTCATGTCCTTAGTCACATATGATGTATTACTTTCTTTTCTGGTTCCCTTGAGTTTGGTCTTATCCACTGGTATCATCTTCACAACATTATAATCCGAGGTCAGTATTGGTGTCTGTATTTAGACACATAGGCTCCTTTATCATTAACAAAGCATTTGTCCAGGATAGTGTCTTTCCTGCTGTGATCCCTAACGCACCGCTGGAACCCAGGTAACAGTCTCCAGGCGACATTGCTTCATGTCCCGAGCACTTGGGACATGACTTGCTTGACTCTCACCCCAGTAACTTGAGACTTGCACATGTATGACTTACTCCCACCTCTGGTATACAGGAGACAGAGGGAGACGGCATCCGGTCACTGCGAGTCTCAGTGTGCTCCTTTCCTCTTGGGTTTTGTTTTTTTGTCTAAACTTCACACGCACAGTTAAAACCATACCAGCCAGTTCGTGCGTAACTATTTTTAGGTCAAGATAATGTAATAATATAACGCGTGATTGCCGTTTATCTGATCTGAGTATAGTATTAGATCTCACGATGGATCTGGTCTGTGTGGATCGTGAGCTGCGTCCTTTAGAGACTCCGTGTTTCTCTGCGTGACGTCAACGAGCTCGTCTTCAGCTGTTGATTAAAGTCTGTTTGGACTTCAGAGGAGCGAAACAACCGCCTGCTGATTCTCGTATCGAGTGACACCGTGACCGCTCTGTTTCAATACAGGCCACGCGTTTTAATCATTTAACCAAATCAAAGTCAAGCGGAAGTTAATGATCAGATTAAATCCAACATGTTTTAACTTTACGTGTTTAATCGTGTGCCGAAAGCCAGACCTGTTCCGTCCCTTCGGGTCAGGACCTGAGGAGTCTCTCCCTTCGGGTCAGGACCTGAGGAGTCTCTCCCTTCGGGTCAGGACCTGAGGAGTCTCTCCCTTCGGGTCAGGTCTGTCTAAACTTTGTGTGTGTGTGTGTGGTCGCTTGTTCTAATGAAGGGAAACACAGTGAAGGCTCTTTGCAGCTCTTTGCATCTTCTCAGATTAGATAGATCTATCTTTATTTGTCATTGTTCAGGTTCAACAAAATTACAATAGACTCAAGATGCCAACACGCAACAACAAGACAATATAAAAACAACAAGACACTATAAAAACAATAAATGGGACTTAAAAAAAGGAATATGTACAATAATAAATAATAAATAATTTAAATTGCACGATTCCCCTCGTATTGCACGGAAGGCTTATATAATTTAAATATTAGCAGCGTTTAGTGCACAAATGGCCCTGGGAAAGAAACTGAACGTGAGTCTGTTTGTCCGGGAAGACATGGTACGGAAGAGCCTGTCTGAGCGCAGCCGTACGAAGTGCTCGTTACCCGGGTGGTGTGGGTCCTTGAGGATCTTGACTGCCTTCTTAAGGCAACGAGAGCTGTACAGTACCTCCAGGGAGGGGAGGGGGCAACCGATGATCTTCTGGGCCGAGTTGATGGCCCTTTGGAGCGCACCCCTCTCTGCGGCTGAGGAACCACGCAGATGCAGTCGGTGAGGATGCTCTCCATGGCGCAGCGGTAGAAGGACACAAGCAGGTCCTGTCTGAGGTGGTATCTCTTGAGTATTCTCAGGAAGTAGAGTCTCTGCTGTGCCTTAACTCACTGAAATCTTGACTGATTTACAAACGGTTTGGTTTATTATAAACATGATTAGCATGGCTATGATACAGGATGCTTGGACATGTTGAAATTGCAGCTTTTCTTTGTGTATGTGGTTGTATTTATTAGCTGGCTAATAACAAGAGGCTGTGAGTGAGACCTAGTATTACAAAGTTCACCCAGCAACTTTCCACCAGTGGGAGAGGCAGAACTGCTCTTTCTTTTCAACACAACTTAAGTTACACATGATTTCTTCCAAGTGGTTTGGCTTGTTAAAAACATCTTGCATTATGATACAGGAATTTGCTGGCTTTGTGTTTACAGAAGTACCTGACTATGCCGGACTTGTGTGCAGCCTACGGATGCTCCAATCACCGCAGTCTGGAAACCAGAACCCGTGGGATCACCTTTCACGTGTAAGATATGACAATATTATGACTAAAATTAGGATAATCGTTAATTACTTCGTGGATGTATGTACATTACAAGTCCTGCTACACAGGATCAGTGGGGCTTTGTGAGATAATAGTATTGCAAGATTGTTGTTGACCCAGCCTCTTTAGAATATGTTGTTATCATTTCTTTACACAATTATTTAATGTTTCTATTGGACACCTTTTTTATTACGCTTAGTGTGGTTGTCTTATTCTTAAAGTAGGCTATACATACATGCATACATACCAAAAATATGATAATTTCGGTGTGTATTTTTGTCCTACCCTTAATGTTAAAGGAAAGAAGGGAGGAACATGTTGACAATAATTTATATATCTGGCTACCTTTCTCATGTTTTTAAGGTTTCCCAAAACCAAAGAGAGGAGGAGGCAGTGGGAACTCGCCCTAAGAAGCGACGGTTTTGTTTCCTGTGACAGGACACTGCTCTGCAGGGAGCACTTCAGGAGTGAGGAATTTGACCGGACAGGGCAGACTGTCCGGCTTAAAGATGGTGTTGTGCCAACAATATTCAACTTCCCAGCTCATCTTCAAAGGGTATGTGTATCATTGGCCAACAACAATTCAAGGTGTATGAGATTGATATATAAATATGTGATTAAATGTCACACTTTAGTTTTTCTTTCTGCAAGTTTAGGAATAAATAATGTGTTGTGTATTACAGCACATTGTAAACACTCAACATGTCTTTAATGTTTGTTTGAGCCGGAAGCAACAAGAAGCACAACCACTTCAAGAAGAGCGGAAGATGAACCTCAGCCTAATGTTGTGAGTATTCTGAATGTGGCCAAGACCAGAGAGATGGTCATTGATTTCAGGAGGGTGAGGACGTCTCCTCTACCCCTGTGCATTCTGGGAGAGGATGTGGCTGTTGTGGAGGACTACAAATACCTGGGAGTGCACATAGACAATGGGCTGAACTGGAGGATCAACACTGACGCTGTGCACAAGAAGGGATATTAGAAGAAGGATATTAATTTCCATATTACTATTATTTATATATTCGTATATTTTGATATTTATATATGAATGGTGAATCGCTACCACTAGGAGCATATATCGCCACCTACTATGTATTTATTAAATCTTCATGTTCCATGAGACGCAGCACTATGTTCCCCACATGTTTATGTTTGCTCAGTCTAATAAACCCATAACATGGTTGTGAAAGAATACCAAAGCTGAGGCTGGACGATGATTGATTGTTGGTGTGCCATGTGTCACCGTGTGTCTTATTGGTTTTGTGTTAAACTGTATTTTATTGTGTGCAGCTGGTCCTTATCTCTAAGACACATTTAAAACAAATAACCTTGAAGTCCCATCTCTCCCCACCTGTTCCCGCTTCCTACATCCCCTCCACACCACACGAAGTTGTTGTTCTTCTTAATAATAATAATACATTTATTTTGGGGGGCCGCCTTTCATAACACCCAAGGACACATAGGATAGTTTATGTTTAAATTGTTCCCTATATTGCATAGGGGCAATATAGGGAACAATTTAAACAGTGGATTTTGTGATATATCAGCCGGGGTGAGACAAGGACTACAGAAGGACACAAAAGGACACATGGTACAGTTTATATTATTCTTGGTCTTTTTTCAATAACATATTTCAAAGGTTCTGGATTTGTTTACAAATCTAGAAACTAAATCCAAAACTAGGATGATATGAAGATCTCATGTCAAAAATAATTGTGATAAATTAGACAGAACTGGCCTGTCTGTGAGCACATTTTATGTTGGTTTGGTTCTTCTGATAAAAGTGTGAATATCTAAATAATATACCAACATATGCTATTGTCATTAGTTGTGTCCCTGTTCTTCAAGCTAAGGCATTGCTAAATTAACAACTGTTGGCTTACAGAGTGGTAACATGAGAGTAGTAGTACTGATGCCGTTTCAATCACATTAGTATGCATAAAAAGTGACAGGTCGCCCCGCCCCTTTTACCGGAAGCCCCGCCCCCATACAAAATTAATCAAAAATTAAATAAAAATTAATTAAAAATTAAATAAACTAATTAAAATGAAATAAAAATTAGATAAATTAAATAAAAATTAAATTAAATTAGAAAAATGAGAAAAATAAAATGCCGTTGTTTCAATCAATTAATATGTATAGGATATATGTCCTGCCTCCTAACCACTTCCTGTGTGGTTAATCCTGTATATAGTATTGAATGTAACAAATACTTGCAAATAACATGAGATTAATTAAAGCATCTAAAAACAAACATATATATATTTTTAAACCTCTCTGTTTTTGCTAACAGGACACAATGGTAAAAACATATGGTGGAGGAGGGGGGAACACACACACACACACACACACACACACACACATTCCCCGCCCCTCCCCCATATCGTCTGAAATGAAAAACCGGCCCCGTTGTTAAATATTTTTCAAGTGAGAGAGAATGGCCAAGAGACGTCTGGATATGGATTTAATCAGCGAGACACCGGTAACAACTTACAACCATCCGTTGGGTGCTCCAATCAAGAAACGAATGAAGTTTGTATGCCGGGTTCAGACGCCTACAGCCGAAGAACTTCACGAAGAATGGACTCTAAAAAATGGCGATGTTTGGGGTTATATATTCAGCTATATGGCTAATGAACTACATTTCTACAGTCTGAAGAATGGAGAAACGTATGGACCTCGTAGTGTTAAAGCGACACTGACTGTTCTTACTAACAGGACACAAAGGGTAAAAACATATGGAGGAGGGGGGAACACACACACACATTCCCCGCCCCCCCCCATGTCGTCTAGAATAAAAATCCACCCCCCGCTGTTAAATATTTTTCAAGTGAGAGAGAATGGCCAAGAGACGTCTGGATATGGATTTAATCAGCGAGACACCTACAACTTACAACCATCCATTGGGTGCTCCAAATCAAAGTAAAACATATAAAAAACAGATATTTTAAAAAGTCAGCCTTTTTCATGCTAAAGGATAAGGGAGGGGTAAAACCCCAGACCCCCCTATGGAGAAAACCATAAAACCCCTAAGGAGACAACCATGTGTTAAACAGAGGGTGGTAGGTAATATACTTAAAATATATATAGAAAGTCAGAGAATATCTATCTGAGCAAGATACATACACTTTGCATAAACCGACAAGGGTGCATTTTTGTACGAAACAGTTTTCGTACAACAATTTCAAGCAGATCTCTGCGATATGCAATCGCTGTCTGAATATAATGATGGCTTTATTTACTTGTTAACAGTCGTAAAATGTATTTAGAAAAAAAGCCTATACTGAAGTAGAGACATGGCAGAAATCCTACAATGAAGTGGGAACAGTGAAGGGGAAGTCTCTTTGAAGAGGGTAATAGTAGTTTAAAGATCTTAATGCTCCTTGATCATATCTTTTTTTATTTTAAAAAGACTGGTTCTCTAAAAGGCAAGTTTTGTGATTTTTTTGTAGGACTTCAAGATATGTTGCATGTCATGCATAAACACGGTGTCATCTTTTCTTGAAACTGATGTGCTGTCCGTTTTACAAACAAGTTATGTTTATGCTTCTTCATCCTCTGAATGTTCCTCCTATTGTGAAGAAGGACCTCTTCACAATAACAATCAAGGTGGATCTGTGAAATGAAACACCTCTTCCCAAAGTGTGACTACCCTATTGAGGGCATGCGTCTAGGGCAGTAGGGTCTAAATCGAGGGGCCAGATATACTAACATGCAGAACGTACGGTATGTTTGAAAAAGACTAACCATTTTATCCAGTTCAAGCTGTCTTTAAGATGTGACATCGCGCTATGACTATTTCCCATAAAATCGTGACAAACTATTACTTGTTCTTACATTTGACCTCTTGCTGCTTGGTTGAAAATGATAGATGAAAAATAACTTTTTTTAAAAGAGTCAAACCACAAATGGTTTTAAGATTGTTACAAAATGTAAAAAAATATAAAGTTCTGGAGACAAAATTAATTCAGGTGACTCTGGCTTTACTAGGACAACAAACATATAATACAAATGGGTTAGGGGTTAAATATAAACATCGTGGACTTAATAGTCTAACAAAATACTTTTATCTGAATACATTTGTTCTTTTTAAGAGCACTTTTTTGAAATTATTTATTTATTATTTCAGTGGAACAATCCAGTGTTTGTTAACATTAACGCTTTCTTCTCTTTTTCTTGTGTTACTAAGATACTTTTAAACACACTTTGATGTATGCAACACTTGTTCAGATAAACAAGGTTTTTTCTTTTCTGATAAACTTACATATTTTAGTTATTTTATGTTACCAAGATACTTTGAGATACACCCATGATGTACGCAACACTTAACAAAGGGTATAATATGAAGTAGTTGGTAAGGAAGGGGTTTTACTTTAAGGGTGCAAAAACTTTTAGAACAGGGTAAAATATTCATTAATTTGTATTGAATTGAGTTTTCTTTTTTTGATTTTCAACATACTATATGACTTTTACATATTTTCTGACGTACTATACTTTTTTGACTTTTTTCTGTAGAATCTTGACAAAACTATTACAGTACTTGTTCTTAAATGATGACCTATTGCTGGAGATGAGATGAAAAAGCTACAACGCTTAAAGAACTTTTTTCTAAAAACTCTCAATTCTATAACTGACTACCACCATTCAACGCAATAAACCCCACCCTCCGCTCAGCAAATCATCTAAAACGAAGGACTGTTTTCAATTAAACAACCATTACAAAATGAAAATGTGTTTTATTTTTGCTTTCATATATAGTAATAGTATTGTAAACGAAACATTTAAAGTGGTCCTGGAATCTTCATTTTTTCAGAAACATTCTGTAACATTACCGAAGAAATTACACTTACTCTTTTTTTCTTGTGTTACCAAGATACTTTTAGATACAGTTTGGTGTCTGAAAACTGAAACTAGTTGAATATGAAGTACTTTATAAGGAATTCGGATTCTTTTAAAGGCAGATTTTGGCTTTTTTCTCTTGCCAAGATACTTTTAGACACACTTTGAGGGATGCAAAACCTTAAAACTAGAAAATGAAGGACAGTCTGATTAGATTTTTTCTTAAAGACTGTTTCTCTAAAAGGTAAGTTTGTGATTTTAACAAATTTCCCTGACACTTGGCAGATTTGTGTGTAATTCTCTCACAAAGGAACTGTAAGATACACTTTTTATGTATGCAAAACTGAAAATAAAATACTTTGTCTGAATACATTTTCTTTAAAGGCACTTTTTTAATTTTAACGCTATTTCAGTGGGAAAATACAGTTTTGTTGACATCAAGGCTTTTTTCTCTTTTCTTGTGTTACTAAGATACTTTTAGACACACTTTAATGTATGCAACACTTGTTCAGTTAAACAAGGGGTTTTTTTTTCCTGATAAACTTACATATTTTTGTTATTTTATGTTACCAAGATACTTTGAGATACACCCTGATGGACACAACACTTAAAGGGTAAAATATTCATTAAATTGTATTGAATTGAGTTTTCTTTTTTGATTTTCAACATACTATTTGTACACAATGACTTTTCCATATTTCTGATAAACTATACTTTTGACTTTTTTCCGTAAAATCATGACAAACTATGACTTATTCTTAAATTGCACCTATTGCTGGAGATGAGATGAAAAAGCTACAACGCTTAAAGAACTTTTTTTTTCTAAAAACTCTCAAATCTATAATTGACTCCTCCATTCAACGCAATGAGCCCCACCCTCCACTCAGCAAATCATCTAAAATGAAGGACCTCACTAAGACAATCGTTGTAAACTAGCCATGGAGCAGAGAAAAGCCAAGACTCCCCCCGCGAGTTGCAGTCAGGAACAGAGTCCACCAGCAACACCACCATGTGGGAAACCCGTATCTTGCAGTACTACTGCTGCTGATGCTACGCCTCGGGTCAAGAAGTCTCAGTTTAGGGACACAGTGAAATCGGAGTTGTTTCATATTCTTGAGATTGTGATGTATCGGTACAGAAAATAAATCTGCAAAGAATGCCGACGCAGTAACCCCGACCAGAGGCAACACGAATGTCGGAATGACATGCCCGATTTCTTCTTCAGAAACAATTACAAAGCGTTAATGAAAGGACTTTGGCTCGCCGACTTCGTTGCAGTGATTGACCAGAGTCTTATTGAAAAAGGCATTTGCGAGGATAAACTGAAGATAGGACGCGCTTCGGAAGCCTTTCTGCACAAGCTTGTAAAATGCAGATGCCTCAAGGAGAGACTTGAAATATCCATACAGAGTTGGATGGAGAAGAAGAAGAAGAAGACTAACAAACAGCAGTCGGATGGAGAAGAAGCCAGAGACTTGTTCAATGCAGTGACTTTTTTCTTTAAGTAAAATAAAAATGGGAAACTACTCTGCAAAACGCTCTGTATATATTGATCATAATGTAGTTCTTACCCGTTTAATAAATGTGATGATGGGAACGATTGAAAACGGAACGAGTAGTGACCCCCGTGTAAGCAGAATGGCTGAAGTTTGTAAACTGAAAGACATTTTGGATATCGTTCGTTCTGGCAGTACAAGTCCGGGTCATTGGGAAACCATTGTAAACGAAACATTTAAAGTGGTCCTGGAATCTTCATTTTCCGAAACATTCTGTAACATTATCTCAGAAATGAAACAAACATCAAAAGTGTATCATGTGCTCTCATTGTATGCTCTGTTTGTAGATGTAATGCATCTCTGAGTCGAAAACAGCATACACGTGAATATTTTGACTGAAGTGAAAAAACTCCATCACGATATCTCCAGTAATATGGGGAATGCTAAGCTGGAAACTGTCCTGGGGATGCTACAATCAGTATAACTATTGATTTTGTGTGTGAAAAAAATTTAAAAAGTGTTTTTTACATCTAAAAACTGTTGTCATCATTCTAGCAAGGGAGCGTGCCTGATACATGTGTATTACAGTCCTTCTTGTTGTTGTGTTTTCAGTGTTTTTTGTGTGTCTGTACACACAAAGCACACTTCATTATCTACTTTTCAGCTTTTTTAAAAAGAAAAGTGCATCTTTCAGTAACTTTACCAGAGAATTTAAGCATACATCTGTCAAATGTTTAAAACTGTTTCACTGAAATACCCTCAAAATGACAAACTGCCATTAAGAGTCAGAATCCTAACCAAATCTACTGACACAAAGTACTTCATTTTCTACTTTTCAGCTTTTATACACAAAGTGTATCTTTCAATAACTTTACCAGAGAATTTAAGCATAAATCTGTCAAATGTTCAAAACAGCCTTGTTTCACTGAAATACCCTCAAAATGACAAACTGCCATTATTACGAAATCTCCTCAAACAGAGTACTTTCTACAGATGACTCCTCCCACTCAACAAATCATATAAAACTAATGACGACCGTTAAAAACTAGCCATGGATCTGAGAAAAACCAAGTCTGATGTAGCCTGCCCTTATTATCACCAGGATAACGGATATGGGCTTAATGACTGGATGTTACAAAGTAGGGGGGAGGATGTTCCCGAAGAAGAGCTCTCGTCTATAACACATCCATGTAAGGTCTTTAGGACAAAAGAAGACCATGATAACATGACATATGAAGAATATCTTTCTTTAAAAGATGGTATTATAGATAACCTTTATAGAAACAGTATATCTCATGCCACTCGCCAAGATCGCAAACGACAATTAGCAGAAAAGAATAGAAAAAGTAAAGAAAAACGAAGAAAAAAAAATGCAAAATGAAAAGGAGAATAAAAATGAAAAGCAAACGCAGAATGCAAATGAAAAGAAAAGGGACCATAGGACGCAAAACTAAAAAGACAAAAAGAAGGAAGGTGAAAAGAAAAAGAAACAAAGCGAAGAAATTTAAACTAGAGGATGGCGTTGTAGAGCCATTACCGGATTATAATAATCTTATAGATCATCTCCCGCTAACCGACTGCTGCGAATGTGTTGAACAAATACCAAAAGCAATGGCAGAACTTTGCTTCAGTATAATGAGAGAAAAAGCGCGATACTGTGGAATTGCCCAAATTGGCGACAGTGCCAGAATATGTATTAAAAGACTGTTGGAGGATCTCTATTCTAGTGTCGGTTGTCATTACAGCGAAGGATACGCCAAAACGTGTGACGACATAGACAAAGCTTTTGAAGACAATTATATGGTACCTGTCCTTACAGCTAAACAAATCCTACGCCAGGTATTCAACAGACCACAAGAAGCACAAGAAGCCCCAGAAAGGATTACATTCAGAGCTAATAATGGAGAAACCGAGAAGAAGTAAAGCAGATTATAATCGTTGCGGGTGAAAGGATAGAGAATTTACATGTGATGTTAATGCAATCTTATAGATCATCTCCCGCTAACCGACTGCTGCGAATGTGTTGAACAAATACCAAAAGCAATGTCAAAAAACAGAGCATACACTGAAAGCACATGATAGACTATAAATGTTTCGTTTACAATACTATTACTATATATGAAAGCAAAAAAATAAAGCACATTTTCATTGTGTATTGGTTGTTTAATTGAAAAAACACAACATTCAACACAATTCATAGAAAACATTTTACATTTTTACCAAGTTAATGTCGTAGTGCATACAAGGTAATAGACTTAACGATTTGCACTGCTGCTTCTCTCCGCGTTTCATTGACGGTGATCGGTTTGCCGTTCAATTCACACAGCCCAAGTAGATGTTTAGGGGTCTCTTGGAAGTATATGAATGCATTTTTTATATCAGATAAATGCATTAACATCACATGTAAATTCTCTATCCTTTCACCCGCAACGATTATAATCTGCTTTACTTCTTCTTCGGTTTCTCCATTATTAGCTCTGAATGTAATCCTTTCTGGGGCTTCTTGTGCTTCTTGTGGTCTGTTGAATACCTGGCGTAGGATTTGTTTAGCTGTAAGGACAGGTACCATATAATTGTCTTCAAAAGCTTTGTCTATGTCGTCACACGTTTTGGCGTATCCTTCGCTGTAATGACAACCGACACTAGAATAGAGATCCTCCAACAGTCTTTTAATACATATTCTGGCACTGTCGCCAATTTGGGCAATTCCACAGTATCGCGCTTTTTCTCTCATTATACTGAAGCAAAGTTCTGCCATTGCTTTTGGTATTTGTTCAACACATTCGCAGCAGTCGGTTAGCGGGAGATGATCTATAAGAATATTATGATCCGGTAATGGCTCTACAACGCCATCCTCTAGTTTAAATTTCTTCACTTTGTTTCTTTTTCTTTTCACCTTCCTTCTTTTTGTCTTTTTAGTTTTGCGTCCTATGGTTCCTTTTCTTTTCATTCGCATTCTACGTTTGCTTTTCATTTTTCTTCTCCTTTTCATGTTGCTTTTTCTTTTTCTTCGTTTTTCTTTACTTTTTCTATTCTTTTCTGCTAATTGTCGTTTGCGATCTTGGCGAGTGGCATGAGATATACTGTTTCTATAAAGGTTATCTATAATACCATCTTTTAAAGAAAGATATTCTTCATATGTCATGTTATCATGGTCCTCTTTTGTCCTAAAGATCTTACATGGATGTGTTATAGACGAGAGCTCTTCTTCGGGAACATCCTCTCCCCTACTTTGTAACATCCAGTCATTAAGCCCATATCCGTTATCCTGGTGATAATAAGGGCAGGCTGCATCAGACTTGGTTTTTCTCAGATCCATGGCTAGTTTTTAACGGTCGTCATTAGTTTTATATGATTTGTTGAGTGGGAGGAGTCATCTGTAGAAAGTACTCTGTTTGAGGAGATTTGAGGGTATTTCAACTTACATTCATTTGACAGATTTATGCTTAAATTCTCTGGTAAAGTTATTGAAAGATACACTTTGTGTATAAAAGCTGAAAAGTAGATAATGAAGTACAGTCTGATTAGATTTTTTTCTTAAAGACTGTTTCTCTAAAAGGTAAGTTTATGATTTTAACAAATTTCCCTGACACTTGACAGATTTATGCTTAATTCTCTCAAGAAGGTTACCGAAAGATACACTTTTGTATTTAAAAGCTGGAAAGTAGATAATGAAGTACTTTGTGTTAGTAGATTTGGTTAGGATTCTGACTCTTAATGGCAGTTTGTCATTTTGAGGGTATTTCAGTGAAACAGTTTTAAACATTTGACAGATGTATGTTTAAATTCTCTGGTAAAGTTACTGAAAGATGCACTTTTCTTTTTTAAAAAGCTGAAAAGTAGATAATGAAGTGTGCCTTGTGTTTACAGATACACAAAAAACACTGAAAACACAACAACAAGAAGGACTGTAATACACATGTATCAGACACGCTCCCTTGCTATAATGATATCCCTTGCTAACAGTTTTTTAGATGTAAAAAACACTTTTTTTATTTTTTCACACACAAAAATCAATAGTTATACTGATTGTAGCATCCCCAGGACCGTCTCCAGCTTAGCATTCCCCATATTACTGGAGATATCGTGATGGAGGTTTTTCACTTCAGTCAAAATATTCACGTGTATGCTGTTTTCGACGCAGAGATGCATTACATCTACAAACAGAGCATACAATGAGAGCACATGATACACTTTTGATGTTTGTTTCATTTCTGAGATAATGTTACAGAATGTTTCGGAAAATGAAGATTCCAGGACCACTTTAAATGTTTCGTTTACAATGGTTTCCCAATGACCCGGACTAGTACTGCCAGAACGAATGATATCCAAAATGTCTTTCAGTTTACAAACTTCAGCCATTCTGCTTATACAGGGGTCACTACTCGTTCTGTTTTCAATCGTCCCCATCATCACATTTATTAAACGGGTAAGGACTACATTATGATCAATATATACAGAGCGTTTTGCAGAGTAGTTTCCCATTTTTATTTTACTTAAAGAAAAAAAGTCACTGCATTGAACAAGTCTCTGGCTTCTTCTCCATCCGACTGCTGTTTGTTAGTCTTCTTCTTCTTCTTCTCCATCCAACTCTGTATGGATATTTCAAGTCTCTCCTTGAGGCATCTGCATTTTACAAGCTTGTGCAGAAAGGCTTCCGAAGCGCGTCCTATCTTCAGTTTATCCTCGCAAATGCCTTTTTCAATAAGACTCTGGTCAATCACTGCAACGAAGTCGGCTAGCCAAAGTATTTTCATTAACGCTTTGTAATTGTTTCTGAAGAAGAAATCGGGCATGTCATTCCGACATTCGTGTTGCCTCTGGTCGGGGTTACTGCGTCGGCATTCTTTGCAGATTTCTTTTCTGTACCGATACATCACCATCTCCAGAATATGAAACAACTCCGATTTCACTGTGTCCCTAAACTGAGACTTCTTGACCCGAGGAGTAGAATCAGCAGCAGTAGTAGTACTGCAAGATTCGGGTTTCCCACATGGTGGTGTTGCTGGTGGACTCTATTCCTGACTGCAACTCGCGGGGGGAGTCTTGGCTTTTCTCTGCTCCATGGCTAGTTTACAACGATCGTCTTAGTGAGGTCCTTCGTTTTAGATGATTTGCTGAGTGGAGGGTGGTGCTCATTGCGTTGAATGGAGGAGTCAATTATAGATTTGAGAGTTTTTAGAGTTCTTTAAGCGTTGTAGCTTTTTCATCTCATCTCCAGCAATAGGTGAAATTTAAGAATAAGTCATAGTTTGTCATGATTTTACGAAAAAAAAAGTCAAAAGTATAGTTTATCATAAATATGGAAAAGTCATTGTGTACAAATAGTATGTTGAAAATCAAAAAAAAAGAAAACTCAATTCAATACAATTTAATGAATATTTTACCCTTTAAGTGTTGCGTACATCAGGGTGTATCTCAGAGTATCTTGGTAACATAAAATAACTAAAATATGTAAGTTTATCAGAACCCTTGTTTAACTGAACAAGTGTGTCTAAAAGTATCTTAGTAACACAAGAAAAAGAGAAGAAAGCGTTAATGTTAACAAACACTGGATTGTTCCACTGAAATAATAAATAAATAATTTCAAAAAAGTGCCTTTAAAGAAAATGTATTCAGACAAAGTATTTTATTTTCAAAAAAAGTTTTGCATACATACAAAGTGTATCTTACAGTTCCTTTGTGAGAGAATTACACACAAATCTGCCAAGTGTCAGGGAAATTTGTTAAAATCACAAACTTACCTTTTAGAGAAACAGTCTTTAAGAAAAAAATCTAATCAGACTGTACTTCATTTTCTAGTTTTAAGGTTTTGCATCCCTCAAAGTGTGTCTAAAAGTATCCTGGCAAGAGAAAAAAGCCAAAGTCTGCCTTTAAAAGAATCCGAATTTTTCTGAAAAAATGAAGATTCCAGGACCACTTTAAATGTTTCGTTTACAATATTATTACTATATATGAAAGCAAAAAAATAAATAAAACACATTTTCATTGTGTAATGGTTGTTTAATTGAAAACAGTCCTTCGTTTTAGATGATTTGCTGAGCGGAGGGTGGGGCTTATTGCGTTGAATGGTGGTAGTCAGTTATAGAATTGAGAGTTTTTAGAAAAAAGTTCTTTAAGCGTTGTAGCTTTTTCATCTCATCTTCAGCAATAGGTCATCATTTAAGAACAAGTACTGTAATAGTTTTGTCAAGATTCTACAGAAAAAAGTCAAAAAAGTATAGTACGTCAGAAAATATGTAAAAGTCATATAGTATGTTGAAAATCAAGAAAGAAAACTCAATTCAATTCAATACAAATTAATGAATGTTTTACCCTGTTCTAAAGTTTTTGTACCCTTAAAGCGTGTCTAAAAGTATCTTGGCAAGAGAAAAAAGCCAAAATCTGCCTTTAAAAGAATCCGAATTCCTTATAAAGTACTTCATATTCAACTAGTTTCAGTTTTCAGACACCAAACTGTATCTAAAAGTATCTTGGTAACACAAGAAAAAAGAGTAAGTATCATTTATTCGGTAATGTTACAGAATGTTTCTGAAAAAATGAAGATTCCAGGACCACTTTAAATGTTTCGTTTACAATACTATTACTATATATGAAAGCAAAAAAAATAAATAAAACACATTTTCATTGTGTAATGGTTGTTTAATTGAAAACAGTCCTTCGTTTTAGATGATTTGCTACATTTTGTAACAAATCTTAAAACCATTTGTGGTTTGACTCTTTTAAAAAAAGTTATTTTTCATCTATCATTTTCAACCAAGCAGCAAGAGTTCAAATGTAAGAACAAGTAATAGTTTGTCACGATTTTATGGGAAATAGTCAGAGAGCGATGTCACATCTTAAATACAGCTTGAACTGGATATATGGTTAGTCTTTTTCAAACATACCATACGTTCTGCATGTTAGTATATCTGGCCCCTCGATTTAGACCCTACTGCCCTAGACGCATGCCCTCAATAGGGTAGTCACACTTTGGGAAGAGGTGTTTCATTTCACAGATCCACCTTGATTGTTATTGTGAAGAGGTCCTTCTTCACAATAGGAGGAACATTTAGAGGATGAAGAAGCATAAAAACATAACTTGTTTGTAAAAACGGACAGCACATCAGTTTCAAGAAAAGATGACACCGTGTTTATGCATGACATGCAACATATCTTGAAGTCCTACAAAAAAAAACGTTGAAAAAGGGGGGTGAGTATGTCTGTCTCTTGGGGGGTTGGTTTGTTAAGAGTCACAGTCTTAAAGAAAATCTGCTCAGAAAAAGTACTTAACTTTCTACCAGTTGTAAAGTTGTCATACATAAAAAACACTATCAAAAAAAGTAAGAGACTTACTGTTCCTTTGTGAGAGAATTACACACAAATCTGCCGAGTGTCTGTAAAAAAAGTCTTAAAAATAAAAAAAGATATGATCAAGGGGCATTAAGATCTTTAAACTACTTTTACCCTCTTCAAAGAGACTTCCCCTTCACTGTTCCCACTTCATTGTAGGATTTCTGCCATGTCTCTACTTCAGTTTGACCCTCTCTGTTATTATGTGATGGAATATTAGATACATAAGTAATTAGATACCTTACCGTTACTGCGCTCATAAAGAATGATAAGAATAAGAATAATACGTATGGAACTGGTTTAATTAATTCGTGATTTTATTTAAGGTAATTAGTTAGAAGCCCTATTTATCAGTATGTCTGCACAGCAGTTACAATGGTCAAACTACATTAAAACAGAATTGTCCCCATTTTTTCTTTAATAGTTACTAACATTAGATATTTTTAATGAGATATGGACCGCAGAACAAAAAAGATATCCCTGGTTTTCATTTAAAAATCAAGTCACTGAATGCAAGTAGTTGCCTTAGCTTATTTTGTTATGAGATGATGATGTGAATTACTGTTCAAATTAGTTAATGTAATAATCGTTTGGTTATTTTATGCATAGCCTAATGTTACATTTATGTGCTTAAGAATGCCTTCAAGACAGAGGAGACTGAAGCATATCTTCCTGGCTGTTTATTTAGACAGCTTCTAAAGGGGTGAGGGGCTAGGGAATGTGTGTGTGTGTGTGTGTGTGTGTGTGCCCTCCCCTCGGCCACCATATGTCGCAAAAAGGCTGACTTCTTTTTGGTTGCTTGTAGATCTCTGGAAGACACCAGAGTTAACACAGCCCAATCTGTTGAGGTCAGTGTCGCTTTAACACTACGATGTCCGTATGTTTCTCCATTCTTCAGACTGTAGAAATGTAGTTCATTAGCCATATAGTTGAATGTATAACCCCAAACATCGCCATTTTTTAGAGTCCATTCTTCGTGAAGTTCTTCGGCTGTAGGCGTCTGAACCCGGCATACAAGCTTCATTCGTTTCTTGATTGGAGCACCCAATGGATGGATGTAAGTTGTTACCGGTGTCTCGCTGATTAGACCCATATCCAGACGTCTCTTGGCCATTCTCTCTCACTTGAAAAATATTTAACAACGGGCCGACATTTATTCCAGGGGCTCTGGGGGGAGGGAATGTGTGTGTGTGTGTTCCCCTCCTCCAAAAACATATGTTTTTACCATCGTGTCCTGATATCCAAGAACAGTCACTGTGACTTTAACACCACGAGGTCCAGGGGGGGGTGAGGGGCTAGGGAATGTGTGTGTGTGTTTGTGTGTGTGTGTGTGTGTCCCCTTATCCACCATATGTTTTTACCACTATGTCCTGCTATCAAAGAACAGAGAGGTTTAAAAATATAAATGTTTGTTTTTTAAATGCTTTAATTAATCTCATGTTATTTGCAAGTTACATTCAATACTATATACAGGATTAACCACACAGGAAGTGGTTAGGACATATATCCTATACATATTAATTGAAACAACGGCATATTATTTTTCTAATTTAATTTTGTAAACCGGAATCGGGACATCCACCGGAAGCGGTTTAATTAGTTTAATTAATTTTTTATTAATTTTTTATTAATTTTTTGATTAATTTTTATGGGGGCGGGGCTTCCGGTAAAAAGGGGGCGGGGCGACCTGTCACATTTATGAATACTAATGAGATTGAAATGGCATCAGTACTACTACTATGGATGTTTAATAAGAACGAGGGACTAATGTAAAGTCATCCAGAGACTCTGCACCGTGCTCTGATGCTGCTGCTTTGCTTTATGAACGTGGACAACAGAGAAACATATTCTTCAGGACCAAAGTTGGAATTGAAATAAAAAAGGAAAGTGAAACTTATGCTCGTCCCCCTCTCCCTCCGGTCCACATTAATACAAATGATCCCAACACGTATGATTGTATGAACTAAAGATCTTAAAATCAATACAGATGTATTTATTAGAAACGTTAGTCCTTAACATCTATCACTGTGTATATCACCATTCAAACATCTTTTAAAAGTTGAACAAACCCCACACAGCTCAGTAAGACTGAAATGTTGACTTTATTTGATCATTTCAGTGAAAACGAACATTCATATTTCTCTCTTTGATTATAATACTGATGAACGTTCAAAACAAAGCACTTTGGCAACTTACCACCTATGTTTTAAAATGCTTAATAAGCACCGTAACTTTCATGATATCATTTCTCGGTCATAATCGGTTGTTTCCGTGAACGGCCGACTGTTGAGTGACGGCACATGCTGCGGCTGCAAGGCATTGTGGGGCAGCATTTTCACTTCACCTGTCGGTTAGGGAGGTCCAGTGGTTCCTAAGCTAAAAGAGGCTATAAAGGAAGTTTGAAACCTCCTTTCCTTTCATTCTCATCATTCTAGAGAATTCGAACGGCACTTATCATGGCTGCCACGGAGGGACTTCCGGGTCATTTCACTCCTTTAGGAAGGTTCCTAAGCTAAATGGACTATTCGACTTCAGCCCATGACTGGAGTGAACGGAGATGCCGGAACTCTTCTCTGGGCGGGGTTGGACATCCAACCCCGCCTTTTATCCGACCCCGCCCCATTCCGCGTTCCGCAGCGAGGACCTTCTCGCCGCGGCCGCAGCTCGACCCTTCTCACCAAAACGAGAGAAGAAGAAGGAGAAAAGCAGAGGTGAGTGGATTAAACACCTGCAGAGGTTTCATTAAGTGTATTTACACCTCTTAGCTTACAGTTAATCACGAATCAGAAGTTATCTTATTTAACACAACAGCTATAATCTTGGAAGAAAGAAACTCACAAAAAAACTTCAAAATGTGCGACAAAAATAGTCTCAAACTATCTTTAAATAAAGGCTAACAGCTACAGGCTAACAGCTACAGTCTAACAGCTACCGTCTAACAGCTAAAGTCTGAAAGCTAACAGCTACCGTCTAACAGCTACCCTCTAACAGCTACCCTCTAACAGCTACAGGCTAACAGCTACAGGCTAACAGCTACAGGCTAACAGCTACAGGCTAACAGCTACAGGCTAACAGCTACAGGCTAACAGCTAACGTCTAACAGCTACAGGCTAACAGCTACAGACTAAAAGCTAAAGTCTGAAAGCTAACGGCTATCGGCTAACAGCTACAATAATTCCAGTTCGGCTCTGGGGAGTAACAGTTGATTTGTAATGCTCAGCTGACTTTATGTTAGTTTATTTATTACACCAGTTGTCTTTAAGACGGTTAGAGTTGTTGTGTTGGTTGCCTTTGCCATAGATATGGTTTTAAAGGTATGCTAACTAGCTTATTAGCATCGCCATTCACCCACGATGTAGCATTTTTCCCATTGAAATGAATGGGGTTCTTCAGTTAGCTGCTAACGCTAAGCTAAGCGACGGTTTAGCTCATTAGATAAATAGATATACTTTATTTAAATAATGATTTATCTTAAACTGGGAAATGATTGTGTCCCAGCAGAAGTGTTTTCAGGCATTACACGAGTTAAACATATTTAAAAGATGCAATAAGATAATAAAAATGAAGCATTAGCAGCAAGTATACACACAGGACACATATCACTAGAGTATCTAAAGAATACACAATATACAGAAAATACTGTATACATGGAGTACATTAAACAGTCTCACTAGCTAATGTTTGCTTTCTGTGTTAACTTAGTGATAGTTTCACACGGATAGCGTTATAACCGTGGTTCAAACATCCATTAATGTCACTTTCTATGTGAATAAAGTCATTTTAATGAAATAAAAGTGAACTAACTGAGCTGTAAGTTAGAATGTAAGTTGCTACACAGATTATGATGAATTATATCTAAATATTTGTATTATATTAATAATAATTTACACAGAAAACCAAGTTGTTATCGTAATGGTTAAAGTAATGTGCATGTAACGTTAATAACTATCTGACCTTTCTATCATGTTCTCCTCTGCTTAGCATCACATTGACCAAATGGATCCATTTGGACCATGTTTACGTCACAGCAGCATAGATGAGACAAGGCACTGCACGTGGTGTGATAAAACACTACATAGAAGCATCCAGAAATAGAACATATCATTGAATAAACTCTTTGAATTCCTCCTCTTCACTGCTGACAGTTTGTGATGAATTATATCTAAATATTTGTATTATATTAATAATGAAGCAGCTCTGTGGTCTTCATCAGGACAGCTGATGAGCAGCATGGAGGAGAAGAAGGAGGCCCCTGGAGCTCAGGTCAGTGTGCACTTCATCACAAGATATTCCTAATTCCAGCGTTTCCGCCAGGCGGGCGTCTTGCCTTCATTTGACGCCCTTATTCAGCTCGGAGCGCCATCTACTAGGGGGTGTGACGCAGGGCTCGACATTAAGGACTGCCCGATGGCCCGGGGCCGTCTAGTATCTAGCTCGGGCAAGGAAGCCTCACCTGCTGGGTGCCCCATCGGGCAATCTATCATGCCAGTATCATGCAGCTCGCGGATCCAGTAATGAGGGACCCGACAGTGAAACTAAACATATCTATAACTAGTTACGGTAGTTTGAGAGGTCATTAAAATAGCTACGTGTGATATTCTAACCTGAAGTGTGTGTTTTGTCCGCTCACCGCTGCAGCTGATCTCTCTCTCCCGTCAGATCAGACTTCACTCGCGTTTATGTCCATATCGATCAGATGCAGCTAGTTCTAGCTAATGATAGACTACCTGCTTATTAAAAGACACCTGAACAATAAGCGTCGCTATGCAACCGGGTGAGGCCGAAAAGTATAGCGCAGCATTATGCATGTGTTTACATGCCCACCGGAACCCCGAGGCATTACCAACAGATCAACGCACAATCAACCCATCCAGGACATCTCTTTCTCCACATTACGTGTTAGACATTAGAGTTGACTCTTCTTGTCTGTCACATACTCTTCTTGTCTATCACATCCTCTTCTTGTCTGTCACATCCTCTTCTTGTCTGTCACATACTCTTCTTGTCTGTCACATCCTCTTCTTGTCTGTCACATCCTCTTCTGTCTGTCACATCCTCTTCTTGTCTGTCACATCCTCTTCTTGTCTGTCACATACTCTTCTTGTCTGTCACATAAGTGGCGCAACTGAAGCGGTATTGCGCTAAAGGGAAATTATTTTGACAGAAGAGATTTAGGTTATCCGGCTAACGGGAACTCTGACGTCGCCATTTCGTGTGCTTCGCGGATACGCTCGTCTCCTCTCTGTGGGCTCAGAGCAGTCTCATAACACACACGTGCACACAGAAGGATCCACACTTGTGTTTTTCAAAGCACACAAATGTGTTCCGTTTCATGTTCATGTAACTAAAATCCAAACACAGAAAGTTGTACAGATGTACTTTTGATACTCACATATTAGTTTTCCGGTTAAAACCTCTGCACCTGCAAACAACCCGCTCTCTGTGCACGGATCGCTGGGCATTCGTGTGTGGGGTTTTGAGACTCCCCTGACGCTCAGCAGATTCGTACTTGTAATTTTTCTATCTATAGCCAATCAGATGTCTCCTTCATTCTAAGCCAATCACATGAGCGCGCCCCCACAAGGGTATGATTTATTGCGTTTATGACACTTCATAAAGTTATTTTTAAATTCACACAACATCCTTAACCCTATGCAATCTGGATTCAGATCAAAGCACAGTACTGTGACTGCCGGTCTGAAAGTCTTCGACGATATTAAGGCTGCTTTGGATAAACAATCTGTTTGTGTTGCATTGTTTATTGACCTGGCCAAAGCATGTGACTCTGAAACTCTCTGGTTTCAGAGTTATCTAACCGACCGTACTCAATGCGTCAGGCTGGGTAGTACTGTCACTGACCCCGTCACCTTGAATAAGGGAGTGCCACAGGGCTCTATTTTGGGGCCTTTGCTCTTTTTATTATATGTAAACAATATTTGTAATCAGATGCAATTTTCTACCTATCATATGTATGCTGATGACACTATTGTATATTCATGTGCTCCTTCTCTGGATATGGCTGTTTCCAATTTAAAATCTGACTTTATCACGCTGCAGCATGCGCTTCTTGATTCCATACTGCTTTTGAACAGTAAGAAAACCAAAGCAATGCTTTTTGCTCCCAAGTCAGCGTCCTCTTGCCTCTCCATTGACACCCTTGATGGCGTCACTGTTGAGTTTGTCGATACCTACAAATATCTGGGCTTTTGGTTGGACAGTAATCTCAACTTCAAACACCATGTTGAAGTTCTAACTAAGAAATTGAAATTCACTCTTGGCTTCCTTTACAGACTTAAATGTTGTTTTTCAACTTCATCCCGTAAAAGGTTGGTCTCCGGCTTATTCCTGTCCCAGCTGGACTGCGGTGAAACCATCTATAGATCTGCCTGTCCCTCTGTTTTGGCCAAACTCGACCCACTCTACCACGCTGCACTGCGCTATATATCAGATGCACCCTATAGGACTCATCATTGCACACTGTACAGCCTAACTGGATGGTCCTCACTTACTATGTGTAGGATGCTGCATTGTTTTTTATTAATGTATAAAGCCATTTTAGGAAAGCTTCCTCTGTACATATGTGCCAGATCTGCTCCAGTTTGTGACTCTCACAGCCTCAGATCCAGAGCCTGGATACGGGTCCAGGTTCCTGCTGTGCGGACTGAGGCTGGGAAAAGGAGTCTTTTTCATTATGGTCCTTGGTCTTGGAAGACCTCCCTCTCTCCCCCTCCCTCTCTCCCCCTCCCTCTCTCTCTCCCCCTCTCTCTCTCCTCCCTCTCTCTCTCCTCCTCCCCCCCCCTCTCTCTCTCCCCCTCTCTCTCTCCTCCTCCCTCTCTCTCTCTCTCCTCCTCCCTCTCTCTCTCTCTCTCCTCCTCTCCCCCTCTATCCCCCTCTCTCTCTCCCCCTCCTGTTTTCATTTACTCGTTCGTTATCTGACCAGCTTCCATCTTGTAGGCTTCTCATCTCGTTTCTTGTAGCCCTCGAAAGGGTTTTGGAGGTCTATGCCTCGGTGAACGTGAGTTGTTTGGCTTTCTTGTCCGCAGCAGAAAGCATTTTCGAATGTTTGAATGAATCAAAGTGGGTCGTCACCGTCGATCTTCTCTTATGCTCCAACACAGTTGCACGGGGTGCAGAATAGTTTCCCCCCACTTTCGTGCGAGACATCGGGGAACTGCTTTGCCCGGTCTTTAGCAGAAATGTTCGTCGGTAAATGAGATGGATTAGATTTTTTTGTCTTGGTGTTTTCTCTCTCGTGTGAGCTCCACACGTTCACTCTATGGTGTTGTTTACCTTCTGTGATGCGCGAGCTGATGACGTCGCGTCAACATCATCCTCACTTCACGTCAAGAGGAGTTAACTTTTTTTTCCCTCAACTTTGTGTTGAAAAATGCGGGGATTATGCGGCCTTTTGATAAATATGCGGCCTTTTAAAAATCTGCGCCATTTTGCTGTAAATTCTGCGATCACAGAATCGCGTTTTTCTGGAGGGTCTAATTAGAGCAGCTGATCAGACAGTAGCTAATGTGGGAGAGGACCATGGAGTGAAGGTATAGCTTAGCTGCTGCAGATGATATGAAGTTTCTAATGTATCTGTAATTTGACAGATTGGACTTTACTTTATTGCAGACCTTTTTGATATGGGTTTTAAATTGAGGTTTGTGTCAATATGTACTCCTCAGTACTTGTACTCCGAGACAACCTGAAGTCTCCTTCCAGAAAATAAAACCTCTTGTTCTGTTATAATGCTGTGGCCCTTGGAGAAGAACATACACACTGTCTTTGAGACATTTGGTTGCAAACAGTTATTGTTAAGCCAGGAAGTAATATTCTCCAACACATCAGGGACCTTGGTAGCAGCCTCTGCAGTTCAGTAAAGTCATCAAAAGAAGCTGAGAGCACAGCTGAACTCCCGCAGCCCTGGGGGCCCCTACATTGGTTGTGATGGCAGATGACAGGGTTTGGTCAAGTTGCTCTCTCCTGGTGAGGAAAGCGGCATACCAGTAAATCAGGGATGGATTTACTTCCATTTTGGCCAATCTTGACACCAAGATGTCTGCTTAGAGCTGCATACCTGGACTCACATTCAGGTTCAGGTCCGGACTCAAGTCCAGAGGTTCAGGTTCAGGTCCAGACTTATAAGTCCGGACCTGAACCCATGGCTTGTGTCAAGTTGTGTGAGTAACTAAAGTGAACTTAATGTGAGCTAATTATCAATTGAAAATGAACTCATCAAATTCAAACTCGTCAGGTTTATTGCGCTCCCTTCCAACTTGTGTCTACATTTCTCTACAAAGTACAAATGAAAAAGAAAGAACTTTTTGCCACTTAGTCTACAAATGACTGATGACAGCAACTACAGCGAACTACTACAAAGTTCAAACGTTTATTTCATTTACCAAACTAAAGTAACCAAACAGTCCCTGAGCTGACTGAGCCTAAATCCCTAAAACGTTGCTGAAAGGTAGAGTGTAGAGTAGACTATACGCATTGCACTGTTACACACCTACTATGTACAGTATACACTGTAGTGACTGTACAGTCAGAGTGTACTGTACTGTCTGTACACCATGTCTTTTCTACAACTCTGCATGTGTACATTATACAGGAGTACATACTACATACATAGTGATGTACATACATACTGTTAGAAATTTAAATCAATGTTGATGTGGCGTAATTTTGAATTAAATACACTATTTAATTTAAATCAGTGTTATTCTGAAAAAAATGGAAGTTCACACTATTAACTTAATACTTTTATTCTGAAAATTCTTCACTTCCGGTTAGCATTAGCATGTGGCGAAATGCTACGTTTTCAAACCGTGAATCGAAGGTGAAATGACATGTGATGTTGTACACCGAGCACACTGGGGTTAGCACTCATTTATTGACGCTGAATAACGTTTATCAGGGAATGTTTAAATAAACACCGACAACAGAATATATGTAAGTGCTAGTTTTTTTGCGAGTCCAAGTACCGGTTCCCGACGTTCCGGTTTTAACCAGACTTGAACTGAATCTTTTTACAAGTCCAGTACCGATTCGGCGTACTGGTACGCAGCACTATGTCTACTTGTATTGGATTGCTGCTGAGAAGTCTAGGAAGAGGGCTCTTGCATAGGTGTGGCGTTTATCTAAATGTTCAGTGATGATGTGAACCAGAGCAGCAGCAGTACCACCCCCTTGCTTATAGGCACATTGGTATGGATCAAGTATGTCTTGTCCGTCACAATAGGTTTAGCTGAAGAGGTCATTCCTGTCACGGTTCTCATGGTGTCCCACACTTTTTTGGGGTCTTTGGCTTTAAAAGCATTTCCCAAAAGCTCTCTGTGTGTTTTGATTCCCTCAATTTGACTTTTAGTTCTCTCTCTGTCTGTTCAAGTGCTCCGTAGTCTTTGTTTTATGTCCTTAGTCACATATGATTTATTACTTTCTTTTCTGGTTCCCTTGAGTCTGGTCTTATCCACTGGTATCATATTCACAACATTATGATCCGAGTTCAGTATTGGTGTCTGTATTTAGACACATAGGCTCCTTTATCATTAACAAAGCATTTGTGCAGGATATTGTCTTTCCTGCTGTGATCCCTAACACACTGCTGGAACCCAGGTAACCGTCTCCAGGCGACATTGCTTCATGTCCCGAGCACTATTGCCAGTGCATCGGGGTGGCTGAGTTGCAGCTCGTGAACACAGTGTCCTCTGCCGCTGGGTGGCACGTAAACAACAAACTGTAAAATACACCCGAATTCTCGAGGCAGATAAAAGGGTCTTGACTTCATGCCGAGAATTTCTACGTTGGGATTGCAGGTTTTACATTTTACTGAGTATGATCGGCACCACAGATCATTAATATACACACAAATACCGCCTCCTCTGGTTTTCCCCGAGTTCGCATCCCTGTCTGCTCGAACAAGGGCGAGTCCGGGTACTTCAGAGAGAGATTCAGGCATCGTAGATTGGAGCCAACTTTCCGTGAAACATCATCAAGAGGCCTCGAGAAATTCATGACAGGACCTTGTGTGTGTCCTTAGTGTGTCCACGTTGTTGCTCAATGAGCGCAGGTTTGTGAGAATGATGGATGGAAGTGGTGGCCGGCTGAATCTCCGCCGTATTCTGAACGCCTCCCCTCCTTCCTCGTCTCTTTTTCCTGGAGTTTCTCAGCGGCTCCCGAGGGATTTCATCCAATAACGAAGAGCACAGATGGCTTGGTGTATTCGTAGGAGGCCGATCGCATTGTAGCTCTAGCATAGCCTCGCGGCTGTAACAGCGTAGAGGCCGGGGCTCCTCGCCATACCTGTTCGTGCTGTCACTCAGGTGTGTCTTGGAAAGTTGAATGGCCAGACATGGTCTGCAGAAGGCCAATGTAATCCACAGGACCAAAAGCATGGTCTCTCAAAATGACATTTCATACAGACACGACAAAGTTTAGACAAAAAAACAAAACCCAGCATACTGAGACTCGCAGTGACAGGATGCCGTCTCCCTCTGTCTCCTGTATACCAGAGGTTTGAGAAAGTCATACATGTGCAAGTATCAAGGTACTGGGGTGAGAGTCAAGCAAGTCAAGTCCTACGAAATCCTGATGAATAACCCCAGTTTAAATCAGTTAAAAAACAGTGGTTATGAAACTAGAGTTTTATTTTCAACATTCACAACAATGGAGAGAGGGGCTCTGAAATCATAAAGTGTGTGTGGGTGTGTGGGTGTGGGTGTGGTTAAAACGTAGTGGTCGCTCGTTAGCTGTTCTAATGAAGGGAAACACAGTGAAGGCACAGCTCTTTGCAGCTGCTGCTGCTCTTCTCAGATTCTGCTGAGTTGCACGTTACTGCCTCCTGGTGCTGCAGAGATTTCATGAAGTGAAGGAGGGTTTCTTCTATGAAGCAGCTGTGGGCAGCAGATACTGTGAGAGTCAGACATGAATACATAGGTCAAGGCAGACTGGTTCACAGACTCTCCTGTTTTGCCGATCCGGTGCTTGAACAAATAACTCTTCAACCCTGGCCGAAATGTCCCTAAAATGAAGTCCGAGTTTGAAATATATCTCAAATAATGTATGTATTTCCCCACATAAACATAACGGTCTGCAATGAAACGGCTGTCTCCTGGGCGCTCCACTTCCTACTTTCTCCTGCGAACGAGACTTTCTCTCTCTTTTTTTTCTTTCATTGCCCTCTAGGGGCTTCGTACAATACAAATGCAAATATTCTATTTTAAAAAGTAAAGTCCTTTCGAGTCATCTGTCTCAAGCCTAAGTCTCAGGTCATGAATACCAAGCCAAAGTCAAGTCGAGTCTTTTATCAATGTTAGTCAAGCACGTCTCAAGTCAAAAAATAGGTGACTCGAGTCCCCCACCTCTGGTATATACTTTGGTTAGAATATTTCTGTATTACTGTATCAAATATAATAAAGACAAACAGTTGATAAATAGTATTTTGTTAACTCAAGGTTTATATTAAGTGAGTTTTTATTGTGTTAACTTGTGTATTTATGCTTTTTAGTGTGACTTTCTCTCTTTCTCTGTCCGTCTGTTCTAGAAACCCAAAGGAAGAGAGAGACGTCACAGCTGTCAGCAATGTGACAAATCCTTTACATCATCTGGACATTTAAAGTGCCACCTGCTTATGCACACAGGAGAAAAACCTTACAGCTGTGAAGAGTGTGGGAAAACTCACTACATCAAGTGCTCTCAAAACACATCACCGTATTCACACAGGAGAAAAACCTTACAGCTGTGTAGAGTGTGGGACAACTTTCACTACATCAGGTGCTCTCAAATCACATCAACGTATTCACACAGGAGAAAAACCTTACAGCTGTGAAGAGTGTGGGACAACTTTCACTACATCAGGTAATCTCAAAACACATCTTCGTATTCACTCAGGAGAAAAACCATCGTGGGTTTCAGAGTGTAGGAGCAGCAATTAAGCATATTTAGTTTTTTTCACAGTTTACAATCAACAATTCCCATCTATTGGCCTTGTGTTGGGGAATCCTTTTTTTCCATTACCGATCGCATCCCAACAGCGCCATCTGTTGACGTAATGTCAGAAATGACAGGCATAATGTTCACTGTTCCTTTGAGTTTCGTTTTCTGTCCGTCTGTCGACAGCGCGCTGTTTTATTGCTTTACATACCAAGGTTTAAGTACACTGTGTCAATAGTTGTATTATGAGCATCGTCTGGTAGAATCGGTATGCTCTTCCTCCTGTGTCTACTTCCTCTCCTGTCACCTATGACCCCTTTTATACACCCCACCACCAAGTGTTCAAAATAACATTCAGGGTGTCCGCGGGGTCTTAAAAAGTATTAAAAGTTGATCAATCAATTTAGCGAAAATTAAGGCTATTAAAAAGTATTAAACGGCATTTTCCAAGGTATTAAGAAGGTCCACAGCAATGACAACATGAAACACCCTTTCATTTACTGCAACGACATGTCGGGAAACCCCCTCATGGTATCAGGCTGAGAGGCTCTGATACCTCATTCCCACCAACGGTGTTTCAGGGCCAGTTCGGAGCTGGAGCTTGAAAAGCACCGGGTTTTCCTCTTCACACCACAGCAGAGCAGCCTCTTAGCTCCGGAATCCGGTAACAGCTGTTACATACCTGGGTGAAGGTTACAGTTCATTTAAATGAAAGATACAACGTCACTCCACACTCATGGTTCAGTCCACCTTAAGAAATAAGACCGACCTCGGAAAAAGTTGTGTTTTAAAAAAACCTTTATTGACACGAGTACACTTTTTTATAAGAATATAACTAAACCACAGAAATGACTCCGGAAAAGCTACAGATAGAGCCATAAGAAATTAATGCAACTGGTTTCATACGCGCGGTTTGGCTTTACGAAGCAGGCACGCAAACGGTTACGCCATGACGCAAACGATGAGGCAACGACGCATTACCAGTCGGACTCTGGGCGGTGTGAAAAGAGCTAAACCGAAGAACTGGTTCTGAAGCTGAAAAGCTCTAGCTCGGAGCTTGAACCGGAGTTGTGTTGGTGTGAAAGAGGTCAAGGTGGCCCCATGCATAACGTGCCATAAAATGCTGCTTCTTATTTTAAGTTTCGTTGCCTTGCTCCGCTCGGTGGGGGGGGGGTATACCTGAGAGATGTACAGCAGGAGAACACGCCGTCCACCGCGGAGAATAAACAGAAGGGCAAACATGCTCCGGGGTCTTCTTCGCTGCTTTTGGTGTGTTTTGTGGCGGCAGCAGCGCCACTTACAGGCCTGGCATATGTACTACAGCGTTTCCAGCATTTCCAGCGGCCGAGTGTGAACGGACGCGTTAAGGAATCGAATGCGTGTGAACGGAAGACTTTTTTGCGTTTGCGTTTTACTGTATGTGTCCTCGTGGGGCCGGGGTCTTAGCCAAACTATATCCGGTTCCAGAGATCTGCTATTTTAAAGTAAGGTCAACACATATCGACCCTAAATATAGTCTATATTAAGAACGAGAAAAGTCTTAACAAATATATCGTTTTTTCTAAACATATGACAAATGTGTGAGGGTGATGACGTCAGAGCATCGTCCTCTGTGCCGGGCTTAGGCCCGGACAGCCCCAGCCCAATTGAACCCCTGGGTGTTTGTGAGGGAGCTCCTATATGGCATTACCCCGCTGAAGCTCACCAAAGTTTAATATATTTCATAGTTCAAAGTTTTGTCAATTGTTTTGTTAATTGGTCAAATACTGGTTTCTACTGGTTTCTGAGGAGTTCTACTGGAATGAAAGAGCACAGAAGCATCAAAGTAGCATGCTGCATGAATCCTGACCTTCACAGAGAGGGTGAAGTTCATGTGGAGAGGAGGCTAGTCTGTCTGCACTCTGTTTAGCTTATCAATATAGTACATGTGAGGTAAAGTGTGTCGCCCAATGTAACCGGTTAGAACTGGAAGTTGCGATGAGGTCTTAAAATGTATGGAAAGGGTCTTCAAGGTCTTCAAAGGTATTAAATCTGACTTCAGGATTCCTGCATAGACCCTGATATTGCACTATTCATATAAATAAGGTAAACTGTGACGCCAGCAACAGCCATAAAATGGCTCCTACAAAGAGTGTGGGAAAACCTTTTCTTAAAGTCTTCACCTTAAAGTCCATGAGCGAGTTTCACTGTTCATTATCTGCTTCATGTATCTGGAACATATTTACGATGTTTTCAGTTTGATTCTATTCTCTTGTTGAAATGATCAGGCTACCACAAATAAAATGGCCTTAGAAACAGACCAGCCGGTCCTCCTACAAAACACGACCAAAGAGGTCGATTGTTTAAGCCCCTTAGATTACGACCCATAGCCACGTTTTAAAGTGTGGTCGTGTGAGAAACAAAATGCTCCCTTTATTCACAAATAACCCTCTCTGGAAAATCCTACATTGTGGAATAGTTTGGCATTAAAACGCTTTTTGATTACATTTCTGGAGAGAAGTGTATTTTGTACTCTTAGAATCCACGTCCAGTGGATGTGTAGGATCTACATATATTATATATATATTCCATCCATCCATCTTCTCCCGCTTATCCGTGGTCGGGTCGCGGGGGTATCAGTTCCAGCAGAGAGCCCCAAACTTTCTTTTCCCCTCATCAACCAGCTCTGACTAATACTAATAATAATTCCTTACATTTATTATCGCGCTTTTTCAATGAGTCAAAGCGCTTTACATATATACACATTACACATATATCATACATGCAATGGTCAGAAACTGTGGACAATACCCACAGGAGCAAGTTCAGGTGAAGTGTCCTGCTCAAGGACACACCGGCTTTACAGACGGGGTGTCCCAAGGCGCTCCCAGGCCAGCTAAGAGATATAATCCCTCCACCTGGTCTACCCCTCGTCTCTTCCCAGCTGGACGTGCCTGGAACACCTCCCTAGGCTGCTGTGTGTATCTAGTGTATTAATACATACTGTTCATACTGCTCACAGGCTGCTGTGTGTATCTAGTGTATTAATACACACTGTGCATACTGCTCTCAGGCTGCTGTGTGTATCTAGTGTATTAAGACACACTGTTCATACTGCTCTCAGGCTGCTGTGTGTATCTAGTGTATTAATACACACTGTTCATACTGCTCTCAGGCTGCTGTGTGTATCTAGTGTATTAATACACACAGTTCATACTGCTCTCAGGCTGCTGTGTGTATCTAGTGTATTAACCTTTTAGGGGTGTAAGGAGGGACTGTTAGACATTTAAATCTGTTTTATGGCATAATGTACCTTAAACATACCGTCAGTTTAAATGTTATTTTAAACCGGAAGTTAAATAAACGTGGATTTGCGTAAAAAATAGTTTTTCGTGTGTTTTGTTTGATTTTAAATAAACAAAGTCTTGGCTTTCAGAATATGAAACTTGTTTCGTCAAATTCAGATGATAAAGACAACTTAGAAGCTTGTAACGGCATAATTACAAGTGGAGAACAGAGTAACTTGAGGTCACAGCAGGCATAACAACAGCCGGTGTTTCTCGTGAGGGTTTCCCCCGGGAAACAAACACAATACGCACAAACACACACACACACACACACACACACTCGCGAGCTTCCCCCAGACCAGTAATCCAAACCAAAATATCTTCCCTTCGTAGTATAAATTCCACGGGTGGAGCTGTCAATTCTTCCTGGTCCTCCGGACCGCCTGGAAATCTCTTACCGGGTACTAAGGACCGGGTAGGACCGGCACACTTTCAACACTGCTTGTAGTATTATAATAATTGAAATGCTGGTTCTTCTGGGGGTCTTCTGTCCACGCTCAGCGAGCTACCGCACCGGACAATCGCTGGAGGACTGGGCTGTCACTCAAAAACTGAGTAGCCAATGGGGACGCACCCCTGAAAGTCCCGCCCACCTGGGAGGTTTTTGTCAACATCTCAATCAAAAAGTGAGGGAGCGCAAAAGAGAGCTGCAGCGAGAGCAACAGTCTGATCATTGAGGAAGAAGAAACAAGAACTGCAAACAAAAACCTATGTTAAAACAAAGAACAAATACTTATAGTTTACATGATTACACAAATGATTTGTTTGCAACTTATAGTTTTATTTTGCTTGACTTATTTTTTTTTCTCTTTAAACTCATAGTTTTGCTTTATTCTGAGAAAGTGTTGCTTTATCTTTATGACACAAAACTAATCCCATACTGGACTCAGGTCTGTTCTGCCACCCGCAGTGGGCATCCCCTGCAAAGGCTCGGATGTGTTGCTCAACAAATTACCGGTTGCCTTGTCACAGTCAATCTGCTCGACACAATATGTTTGTCTTTTTTGTTGTCCTGCGATGATGGTTCTTCAGGACTGCTTCTCAAGCTCTAATCACACTCTCGCAGACTTTTCCGGTGATTCTAAAGTAGATGACGGTGTATGTGTGTCGCTTAAGGGAAAAGATGCCTGGAAAATAACGTATCTTTGGATGCGGATATTGTTAAACTCATACGTTTGCGCTGTGGACCAACACTATACATTGACGGGGAAGGGGGTAGCAATAAAGATAAAACCATTAAACAGTTACACAACATAACAGAAATAATATTGATAGCAGCGTCCCTAGCAACCACCTTGGTAACAAGAAAAACGTTGAATGGACACAATTTCCTGAATTAATCTTCGTAATAACGAGCAAACTAAAGATCATGTGCATCCACTGCAACTTCCAAGAAGTCTGAAATGATAATATTATGCTTTTTTTGCATTCACGCGTTAACCCAAAAAAAAATTAACGCCACTAATTATGTTAACACGATTAACGCATGTGTATTTTTTTCCCTCGGCCGCCCCGTAGTTTCAGAGCTGTAGTGGAAATATTTCATGTGCTACCTTATAATATCCTTCATATGCTTAAACCAAATGAATGTTATTTCCTCTTGTTGTGCTTTCACCATTATTGTTCCTCTTTAAGGAACAATTATTGTTTCTCTTCCTCCTCTCCTTCTCCTCCTCAGTCAAGGCCAGAACTGCTTTGACTGCTGGGATTCTCACACAGACACATCATACATCCCTGCTCCGAGAACTGTTCTGCTATCTCCTTCTGAAGGCCATAAGGCCAGATGGTGTCTCATAAACAGTTCTAACCGTGTGAATCCAGATTTATCATTTTCCCCTCTGTTCCCTATATAATCTCTGCTTTTGTTTTTGTTCTTCGCACTCTCTGGTAGACTTTTCAGACTCTGCCAGACCTGTGACATTTTTACCTTATTGTATCGTGTATTTGAAGCTTCAAATAAATAACCAAAAGACAGCTTTCTCGATTCACCATTTATTTGTTTTTACCCTGACTTATACTCTTTAGCCGTGTTTTGGGTCCTGAGATTTCCATAACAGAGCGCATCGAGTTTAAAGTACCATCTGCAAGCTGATGCTGACAGCCCCGCTCCTGCCGCCCGCTTGCAGCAGACCACACTTCCACGCTCACCGGCAGGCACCAACTGGCCATCGGGAGGACCGGGAGGGTGTGTGTATGTGTGAACCGAGCGAGCGAGAGAGAGACCTTACGTGTGTTGTTGTTGTTGTTGTTAGCATCTGGTGCTAGCTAGCTGCGCTAACGGATATAAGGAGCTGTTTAAATATAAACAGAGGAGCGACATTTCGCCACAACTGCGCCGAGCACTTGACTTGATGCAGGAAGCCAGACAGCGGGACATTGTAGGAGAAGTCAGCACACTTAGCACGGAAAGTGCAACATGACTGCAGCGTCCAGGCAGCTCCCGTTCGAGCATATGCCTTGAGTTGCACATAGCTCCAACAATCCATCACACACACACACACACACACACACACACACACACACACACACACACACACACACACACACACACACACACACACACACACACACACACACACACTGTATTATTGTATGAGAGGTTCCAGGTTGAATTGAGGAGAATATTTGTAATGTTCAGAGGTTGTTGTGTTTAATATTCATGAGAATATGTGTCATTGTTTAAATGATAATAAACATTAGCATAAAGCATATTTGTCCACTCATATGTTGATAAGAGTATTAAAAACTTGAAAAATATTCCTCTAAGGAACATTTGGAACCGATCAAAAATGTGCGATTAATCGCGATTAAATATTTTAATCGACTGACAACCCTAATACATATACATTTTAGTTTATGATTCAGCCTTGGGTAAGACTTTTATAGTCTATGGCTATGACGCCCATAATGCTAAACGGGAGCCAATGTTAATAGGGGACCCAATTATCCCAGTGGTGGCCGCCGGAGCTAACGGAGCCGCAGGGGGCTAGCTCCAGCCGGCGTCCCGGAGCTAGCCCACTGCGGCTCCGTTAGCTCCGGGCGGTGGATTCCGTCTTTTCTCAACGTGTGAATGACAAGCATTCATAACAAAATATAGCTAATTCTCTTGCAGATTGTCTCATTTGATTATGAATGTAACGTTTATATAGGGGAACTACACTGTTAGCAGTAACTTGGTATGCATGTATATCATGTTAGCTTAGCTTCTTAGCCTGAGCTAGCTCTGTTTACTTCCAGTTCGGAGGCAGCAGGTCCCGCCTCGGCTCCGCCTCTTTGCCCTTATTTGGAGCAGGCGGGATTAGACTCTGACGTCACAGTCGAGCCGTTAGTGGCCGACTCTGCCTACTAAGGGCTTCTCGGCAACTGCAGAATCCTATGGGTGACGTCACGGACACTACGTCCATTTATATATACAGTCTATGGTTGCGCCCCAGTCTAAGTTTACAATACAATACAACTTTATTTATAAAGCACTTTAAACCTCCAGACCAAAGTGCTGTACAGGCAAATAGATAAAACACAGCTCAGCTCACACACCATAAAACAAGTACAAGTAAAAACAAAAAACAATTTAAATGCAAAAAAGCAACATTCTAAAAGATGTTGAAACGCCAAATGTTAAAACGCTAAGGAGAAGAGGTGGGTGTTAAGAAGCGATTTAAAAGCAGGCAGTGTGGAGGCCTGTCTGATCTCCGGGGCCAGAGCGTTCCACAGTTTGGGAGCCGCTACAGAGAAGCAACGCCCCCTCTGAGCTTTGACCTGGTTTTAGGCATATTCAGGAGCAGTTGGTCCGCTGACCTGAGAGGGCGGTTCGGCGTGTAGTGCTGTAGCAGCTCAGCAAGGTATGGTGGGGTCATGCCATTTAGGGATTTAAAAGTAAATAAAATAATTTTAAAATGGATCCTAAAATGAATTGGCAGCCAGTGGAGAGAAGCTAAAACAGGGGAAATGTGGTCAAACTTCCGTGTGCCCGTTAAGAGCCTTGCTGCAGCATTGTACACCCGCTGCAGTCGTGCGAGCGAGGACCCACTGACCCCCATGTAGAGAGAGTTACAGTAGTCCAGCCGGGTGGGGACAAAGGCATGGATTACTGTCTTAAACTGCTGTCTGGAGAGAAAAGGTTTTACTTTCGCTAGCTGCCTCAGGTGATTAAAGCTCGTTTTTACCACCGACTTAATCTGACTCTCAAGTTTGAGTTCACGGTCCATTTTAATACCAAGGTTCGTAACGGTGGACTTGGTGTACTGATGCAAAGGGCCCAGGTCTACAGAAGTGGTGTCAGTGGTGCTACCAAAAACCATTACTTCTGTTTTTCCCTCATTGAGTTTAAGGAAGTTCCATGCAATCCAGGCCTTTATGTCATCTAGGCACTTTAGCAGTGGGCTAACTAGGTAACCCTCCTTTGGTTGCGCCGAGGCTTCGGAGCGTGTGTCAAGTAATCCCCGAAGCTTTTTGTGAAGCAAAAGTAGCAAAAGTAGCTTGTAGGAGCAAGACAAGGAGAAGGGAGGGGAAACTTCCAGAGAAGGCAGGGCAGACACCTCCAACAATTCAAGCTCAGGAAGAACCAGAGAATGCAGGGTCAGACACCTCAAACAGTTACATCTCAGATAGTGCCAGAGAATCAGAAGCAGAACCAACAACCAGGAGGTTTCCAAGGAGGCACAGGCAGAAGACGTTTACGGTTTGAGGGATGTTACCATTGCAGCCAAATGGGCCATAGGGCTAGAGATTGTCCACAATAACAAATGAAACACCCACCACATGCACCAAACAACGGCCCTCCATGCAGATACCCCGGGGGAGGTTTCAATGATGACGACGGAGGCAGGGGGTCCCAGGGATGTCAAAGACGAACAGCATCGCCAAACATTACCCAAATGCCACTGACAACCTGGTGTCAACCACAACAATGAGGACGCTCAGAGGGCCAGACCACCAGGTGATGCATCTTCAGCACAAGGATATTTTGAAATCCAGCTACATTGAGCCATATCTGTCACCACAGGAGGGAGAGGTTTAATGTTTAATGTAAAACAAATCGAGAGTAGCATTTATACATAAAGCATAAAGCATCCACAGAATAGAACATTTAGCAGACTATGTTTCTAATTATGAGAAGGAAAGAGATTACGAGTGATGTTGTTCCCCTACACAGAAAACTATGGTGTCCACACAGCTAGTGAGGTCAAGACGACAGGTTTCCACCCAAAAAATATGAAGACGGAAACCTAGTACTCGCCCAAGGGGGGGGGATCCTTACCTCCTGTTTACACCGACTGCAGTTCAAGGGGCGGCAATACACCTGACGTGGAGCTGTTGAGACCTGAAGACAGAAACTCGATTCTGCTGTGGTGAAGTCTGGCTACAAAGGGAGGTGTCCGATAGGGTCGCTTGTCTCAAACCAGTGAAGTCAAGAAGAACCCAGCAGAACTAGAGAGTGACTGTTAGCGGGAGAACAGTGACGGAGCGACAGAGACTGGCCCAACATTCTCCAGCCAGTACATAGATAGACCCCGTCAGAAGACCGGGGCTGTGTTTAAAAGGGAACTTAATTTACTGTTAGTGGAAGTGTAGTTTTTTAGTAAAACAATTATGTGATTTTTGGAGTCAGATTACATTTTTCTCATAAACACAATTTTATAATCGGTCTGAAGTATCTGTTTTAAGGCAATGAGCTGCAAACTAAATAACATAACACTGATTGAGAGCTTGGATAAAGAAGTTGTAGGGTTTTTACAACAGTTTCAAGAATCAGTTTTTATTTATTTATTCTTGAGTGACTTTACTGATTTATAGTGTGGTGCATAAGGCAATACCTCATTTTGAGTGAGGGGCACCAGCCCTTCATGCATGTCACCCTCGGTGAGAATAGTTCGTATTTTCCCTCTAGTTTGGAGAAATATTATTTTATCATATGTTAGTTCAGCGGTATCAACCAATGCTCTAATCCTAGAGTTATTGAGACGCATCAGCGACACCAGGGGTATTGTTTTCGCAGCAACAATGATGCATAATACCAGGACAAAAGCCATTCCTGAAAAAAAGTATTTTTTGTACTAATGGCAGATTTTGTATACCATCAGAAAGCCATACATCATATGATATATTTGTGTACACCTTATGGGTACATGGAGGATTTGTATTTATTTAATGCAACGTTATGGGTTTTACAGGTCCTGTTCAGAATAGGGTAATCATTGCAATATTAATTGAGCATGTTGTGCTCAAATGAGGGAGTGTCTTGATTATACAGATATGTTGATTTCAGTGACGTTGTAGTTAATGAATAATAACATGTAGTTAATAATAGGTCTCATAACGACAAAAGGTAGGCTGAAGCTTGGGCCTCCTCCAAGGAGGGAGTGGTCCAGTTTTAGATATTAGACGAATAGAAGTGATGAATATGTCAGAACTCTGAGTAATATTATCCAAGTTTTGTCTACGCAGGCTAGGAAAGCTACAGAGGTACCAGACGAGACTCCAGACGAGACTCCTGTTCGGCCAGGTGATTGGGTGAGGGTGAAAGTTCACAAAAGACAGTGAGCTGATCCCGGTGGACGGAACAGGGAGAAGTCGTAATGAACTTCACACGCGCTCCGGTTTAAAGGTAAAGACAAAGGAGCAAATTGACACCACCTCACACATGGTCACCCTTCACCGGCAACTTCCAGAACATTATTGGGAGTTAGGACTGATTTGGCAGAGCTGGAACAAAACAATAAATAAAATAAGATAAAGATAGAAACAGCTCAAAAGACGAATTGTCTATATATTTTTATAGATTGTACACTAAAGTGAAAACCTATTTTTTGTTTTACATCTGAAAAAGAGTCCAATTTTAGTATACGTTATTATAGTACTCATTATTTAAATTCTGTAACTGACACAACCAGGGAAAAAATAGAGATGATCAGCTGAGCAACAGGAGGAGGAGTTAGGAATAGTGATCCTAGATAACAACCTGTCCTTCACTGCAAACATCGCTGCTACAACCCGTTTACAACAACGTCCCCAGCTGACCCAGAAAGCCACGCAGGTTCTGGTCCAGGCTCACCTCACGCCTAGACTACTGCAACTCCCTCCTGGCTGGTCTCCCTGCATGTGCCATCCGACCTCTAGTATTGGAAGGTATGCCCAAGGGAACACTGTTATGTTTAAGCACAGTCAGTGTTGTTGTGCAGTTGAGGCTATTGAACCGTGTTTGTGATATGAGTTGTGTACTATGCAGAGTTCAGATGAAGAACTCCTTGATTTCAGTATTAACCTTGTAGGTGTGTAAGGAGGGACTGTTGGAAGTGCTTTGTTCGTAGTTCTATGGCTGGAGGTGGAGTCCAAGGAGATGAGTTTCAGTCTGGAAGGTGTGTGAGCTTTCTGCTGTCCTGATGTCAATGGGAGCTCGTTCCACCATCTTGGAGCCAGGATAGCAAACCCACGTGTTTCTGCTGATGGGAACTTGGGCCCCCCTCGCAGTGTGGGTGCAGCCAAACGGTTCATTGTCAGGCTTTAACTGTTGCTGTTACCTGAAAGGTATAAACCACATTCAAAGAGAGAAGAGGTCGTTTCCTTCCATCAGAAACTTTTAACCAGTTTCTAAGTATCGTTTGTTTCATTTCCAGCTCGTCCTGTCTTTGTTTACAACACAGACTGCTAGCTCTGAAGCTAACCAGGGTTGCTAGCTGTGGGTCCCTGGCTGGAGTGAGATTTTGATATTTAATTACACATATGCGCACTAAATGACTGCTATGGTGTCAGTAGCGGGACCTGAGCATATATACAGGATATACAATATATACAGATACACAATATTGGACACAGACTATAAAGGGCTCTCAGTTTCATTCACTAATGAAAGCCAAGCACATGTTTGTCTCCACTGTTTCATTGTGTGCAGAGGCCTGTCGCGATAAGCTAACAGTTGACTTATCGATCCAATACACACCTCAAGGCTTTATATTGCAGTCTATCAGTTTGTAAGTGATGTTTTGCTGCTGCTCCAAACGCTATACAACCACAGTCTGTTGTGGACCTCATCATGGATCTGTACATGTCTACTAATGCTTGTTTGTCTGCGCCCCAGCTGCATCCAGCTACAGCTCGCAATACATTTAATACTTTTAGCATTGTGTTTCCACTTGATTAATATGCATCTCCAATGTGTGTTTGCTATCAGACCACAGTCCTAGGTATTTGAACTCATTCAGCTTTGTCATTGGACGATCATAGAGTGTTAGCTGTTGGCCATCAGTCTTGTGTTTGTTTGTAAATACCATGTAGCATGACTTGCTCTCTGACATTTTGAATCCAGTTATATGACCACCTCTCCACTTCTTTAGTCGCTCGAGCTTCTCCATTACGTATGGGGCACGTCTTCCCCTCATCCACAGAGCCCCATCCTCTGCGTGTAGAGCCCATTGGATGCATGAGTCTCAGCATGCCAACATGTCATTAATCATGATGTTAATAATATTGGACTGACTGCACTCCCTCGGGGGATACCGTTTTCTATTTCTAAATAACTGGAAACATCTGCTCCAACCTTTCCTCTAAACGTCCCGTCTGTTCAAAAGGCCCTTACCCCATTGATCATTCTCCCTCCAATACCCATTCTCCTCCATGTGATCAGTAGCCCCTCCTCCATGCGATCAGTAGCCCCTCCTCCATGTGATCAGTCGCCCCTCCTCCATGTGATCAGTATCCCCCCCTCCATGTGATCAGTAGCCCCTCCTCCATGTGGTCAGTAGCCCCTCCTCCATGTGATCAGTAGCCCCTCCTCCATGTGATCAGTAGCCCCTCCTCCATGTGATCAGTAGCCCCTCCTCCACACAGAGTCATACGCCTTTCAATGTCAACGTACACTATTGCCACTATCTCTTTCATTCTCAATGTTTCCCCACGTCATTACTCACTCTCACTAATTCCACATCCAGAGCTGACCTATCATCCTGTCTCTCCTCCTTCACCTTTTCATTCTCTGCTTGCAACTGCTGTGTTTGCTGCCTCTGGATATCACTGAGATGCTCTCCACTATGTGCTGCTGCAAGTGTCCTTCCTCACATACCTGCCTTCTCTGTATCCGTCACTGCCAGCCTCTCCCCATCAACCAAAGCTGGCATTCTAATGGATTCCTTTCCCCACTCATCTGCTGCAACATGGACCAGACATCACCTGATGTTACTCCTCTGCCAATGGTAGAACACAACTCTCTCCATGCTCTCTCTCAAGTGTCCTTCCTCACATACCTGCCTTCTATAGTATATGTTGCGTTATGTGGCTTGTGATGACCTCTGTGCTTCCCTCTGATGTTAGCAGGTGTACCGACTCCTCACACCATATCCTTCATTCCCCCAATCAGATTTAGCAAAGCACCACCTGGTTATCACACCTCCTTCCTGCATCGATACATTATTATTCACTTTAGGAAGCACTGGATAATGGTCACTTCCTCCAGTGTCCACTATAATACAGCCTATCCCATCAGGAGATTGCACCTCCCTGTATGCCACACCATCTTTGAGAAATGACTGCAGGATCTCAGGTCTGCAAAGTGGACAGGTAGGCGAGAAAGGCTTTTTGGAGTCTCAGAGACCAAGGTCCTGTACACTTCCCATCCATCGACTGCACGACTTCAGGTCTGCGATGTGGACAGTACACCTCAAATACATCACTACACAACCTGGGTATTTGAAGATAAGGGGATGTTTATAATATGCTGCAAAACACAACAACTATGTAGGGTGACGAGTCTGTTTCAACAAGTCCTCCAACTCATACGACCAGTTATGCCGATTGTTCAGGCGCTTAATACGTGCTGCTCCCGTTGAATGCAAACGTCACAGATGGACGTTTATTCACAAATAACCCTCTCTGGAAAATCCTAAATTGTAGGATAGTTTGGCATTAAAACGCTTTTTGATTAGATTCCTAGCGAGAAGTGTAGATTGTACTTTTAGAATCCACGTCCAGTCGATGTGTAGGATCTATAGTTCTATAGATATTAGGAAGATGATCTGAGGTACGCGGCAGCCTCCATGTGAAGTCACGGGTTGACACAGAGGGCCTCATCATATAACTTTGCGTGGGGCCACAAGTTGGTTCTGACACACCCACATAATTCTTTTAATTCCTCCAAATTGTCCTTACTATAAAATATATTATAAAAATATCCTTACTTTGTTGAAAGCAAACTTGAGCTTTTTAGCTAGCAAACGATTCAGTGGGATTCGAGGATGGAAGTTATAAAGATAGTCAACAGATGCAAACTCTTCATTCCCTCTCTAACTCTCCTCTCGTTCACATCCCTCTGCAGACGAGTTGAAAAGTTCACATGCAAATTAGAGACTATGCCAGCAGCGCTTTATGATCATCAGCGTTGACTCTGTCATTTGAAGACACCAGGTTAACCTCTGAATCGAAGTGGAGTAGAACAAAGCAGCATGCTGCTGTAACAAAAACATTTCCCAGCCTGGGATCAATAAAGTATCTTATCTTAAGATGATCGATGGATTCTGCCATATTTGCAACATGTGCTGTCCCATTCCAGTTTGGAAAGTCTGCCGTGGCTCCATTCCATTTCAAAGAGCTGTTGACGCTCAACGCAACCTTGCCGCACTGCCACTCCATCATCCAATCACAGGGCTTGATGACTAATGATGTAATGGAAACTTCTGTGTAGCAATGCAGTGGGAGTCACTGACTCAGGAAGGAGACCGGATATGACATATTCGAGGCCATAAGTGGCGGACGCAGGTACCTCAGTGTGCCCAAACTGTCTAAAGCCATCTTATCAAAACATGTTGATTACTCTCTTTTGAAACCAGTTAAATGGGCTAGCAAGAGAGAGGCGCTCCAGAATTGACGTGGCAACCACCCGTGCAGTCAGACCGTGACTGCTGTGATTGTGATGTGAATTCTCCGGCCGTAATTCCAAATAAACCTCCAGTGTTTGACATTGAAGCTCCTGCTCTACCCGGTCTCCTTCCTGAGTCAGTGACTCCCACTACATTGCTACACAGAAGTTTCCATAACACACGAGTAATGCAGATATCACTGTGTACTCATTTGACAGTGAGGGGAATATATCCGGATTTATTGTGAAAACTTCGAGACTGGAAAAACTGTTTTCACCCACGCTAACTTTACCTGGAAGCTGCACACACGTTATCCTGGCGAGACCTCAGATCATCTTCGTAATATCTATCACACTGTAGATCCTACACATCCACTGGACTTGGATTCTAAGAGTACAATATACACTTCTCTCCAGAAATCTAATCAAAAAGCGTTTTAATGCCAAACTCTTCCACAATGTAGGATTTTCCAGAGAGGGTTATTTGTGAATAAACGGGAGCATGTTGTTTCTCACACGACCACACTTTAAAACGTGGCTATGGGTCGTAATCTAAGGGGCTTAAACAATCGACCTCTTTGGTCGTGTTTTGTAGGAGGGCAGGCTGGTCTGTTTCTAAGGCCATTTTATTTGTGGTAGTCTGATCATTTCAACAAGAGAATAGAATCAAACTGAAAACATCGTAAATATGTTCCAGATACATGAAGCAGATAATGAACAGTGAAACTCGCTCATGGACTTTAAGGTGAATACTTTAAGAAAAGGTTTTCCCACACTCTTTGTAGGAGCCATTTTATGGCTGTTGCTGGCGTCTCAGTTTACCTTTTTTATATGAATAGTGCAATATCAGGGTCTATGCAGGAATCCTGAAGTCAGATTTAATACCTTTGAAGACCTTTAAGACCCTTTCCATACATTTTAAGACCTCATTGCAACTTCCAGTTCTAACCGGTTACATTGGGGACACACTTTACCTCACATGTACTATATTGATTAGCTAAACAGAGTGCAGACAGACTAGCCTCCTCTCCACATGAACTTCACCCTCTCTGTGAAGGTCAGGGTTAATGCAGCATGCTGCTTTGCTGCTTCTGTGCTCTTTCATTCCAGTAGAACTCCTCAGAAACCAGTCGAAACCAGTATTTGACCAATTAACAAAACAATTGAAAAAACTTTGAACTATGAAATATATTAAACATTGGTGAGCTTCAGCGGGGTAATGCCATATAGGAGCTCCCTCACAAACACCCAGGGGTTCAATTGGGCTGGGGCTGTCCGGGGCTAAGAGGACACAGAGGACGATGCTCTGACGTCATCACCCTCACACATTTGTCTACAAAAAACAATATATATGTTAAGACTTTTCTCGTTCTTAATATAGACTATATTTAGGGTCGATATGTGTTGACCTTACTTTAAAATAGCAGATCTCTGTGACCGGATATAGTTTGGCTTAGACCCCGGCCCCACGAGGACGCATACAGTAAAACGCAAACGCAAAAAAGTCTTCCGTTCACACGCATTCGATTCATTAACGCGTCCGTTCAATAAAGGTTTTTTTAAAACACAACTGTTTCCGAGGTCGGTCTTATTTCTTAAGGTGGACTGAACCATGAGTGTGGAGTAACGTTGTATCTTTCATTTGAATTAACTGTAACCTTCACCCAGGTATGTAACAGCTGTTCTCAAATGAACACGTGAAGTAAAGTTTAATATTTATAGATGTATAATGAGTTATGAGGTGATCAACGTGAATGCTCAGGTTCCACCTTAACACGCAGACACGTTGCTTCACCATGAGCAGAAACCTTTATATACACAGTCTATGGCAGAAACACTAAAACTCTTGTTAAGTTTCTCCATCGTTGTGTACAAACTGGATAAAACGCGGGCTTGTTGTTGTTCTTCAGGAGTTGATCTGCCCCTGCCCCCGCCTCGACGTAAGCGTGACGTATGCGGTGCTTTTGCTCTGGCCGGACAATTTTTTGGTGCTTGAAACGAACCGGATTCCGGAGCTAAGAGGGTGCTCCGCTGCGTTGTGAAGAGGAAAACCCGGTGCTTTTCAAGCTCCAGCTCAGAACCGGCCCTGAAACACCGTTGGTGTGAATGAGGTATCAGAGCCTCTCAGCCTGATACCTTGAGGGGGTTTCCCGACATGTCGTTGCAGTAAATTAAAGGGTGTTTCATGTCGTCGTTGCTGTGGACCTTCTTAATACCTTGGAAAATGCCGTTTAATATTTTTTAATAGCCTAAATTTTGCTAAATTTATCAACTTTTAATACTTTTTAAGACCCCACGGACACCCTGAATGTTATGTTGAACACTTGGTGGTGGGGTGTATAAAAGGGGTCATAGGTGACAGGAGAGGAAGTGGACACAGGAGGAAGAGCATACCGATTCTACCAGACGGCCAGCCCAGACGATGCTCATACTACAACTATTGACACAGTGTACTTAAACCTTGGTATGTAAAGCAATTATTCTGCCCTTGCGTATGCGTCGCACTGCATAGCTTAACAGATAGCTAACAAAGAGTCAGAAGACAGTTGTTGAGTTGACCATTTACTGAGGCTTGAAATTGTAAAACTGCAAGAATAAACAGAAGAATACAACACAAGTTACACAATTGAAATAATACATGTGCAACATAATGCAAATAGAGTGCAGTATAATCAACAGCCTATGCTAAGAATGAGCTATGTCCGTTAGCTTAGCAGCTAGTTAGCTTAGCTTATCTTAAACATTGAAACCACACAATCAATTAAACCACATTTTTGAAACATAACTTGGCACACAGGTAAGTTAGTACTTACAGACAGATCGACTCCAAGGATTAAACAAAATGATCTGTGGTATAGAACTGAGCTACGATGTGCTCTGCATGGCTTTGCTGTGTAAACTAAAACACAAGAAGGAGAGTCGCGCTATTTGGTGCCTTAAAGCTACAGTACCGACTTTTGCCACTAGGGGGTGCCAACCTATGACCCTATGGTGTCAGAACAGCAATAAAACAGCGCGCTGTCGGCAGACGGACAAAAAACAAAACTCAAAGGAACAGTGAACATTATGCCTGTCAATTCTGACGTTACGTCAACAGATGGCGCTGTTGGGATGGGATCTGTAATGGAAAAAAGGATTACCCAACACAAGGCCAATAGATGGGAATTGTTTATTGTAAACTGTGAAAAAAACAAAATATGCTTAATTATGGCTCCTACACTCTGAAACCCACTATGGTTTTTCTCCTGAGTGAACACGAAGATGTCTTTTGAGAGCACTCGATTGAGTGAACATTTTCCCACACTCTTCACACCAGTACGGGTTTTCTCCAGTGTGAATACGGTGATGTGATTCTAGAGCACCTGATTGAGTGAACGTTTTCCCACACTCTTCACAGCTGTAAGGTTTTTCTCCAGTATGAATACGTTGATGTATTTTGAGAGCACCTGATCTAGTGAAAGTTTTCCCACACTCTTCACAGCTGTAAGGTTTTTCTCCAGTGTGAATACGTTGATGTGATTCTAGAGCACCTGATTGAGTGAAAGTTGTCCCACACTCTTCACAGCTGTAAGGTTTTTCTCCAGTGTGAATACGTTGATGTGTTTTGAGAGCACCTGATCTAGTGAAAGTTGTCCCACACTCTTCACAGCTGTAAGGTTTTTCTCCTGTGTGAATACGGTGATGTATTTTGAGATCACCTGGAGTAGAGTGCACCAGCTGGACAAAAGCTGGGCGTAACTCTACGTCCGACGTAGAACCGAAGGTTAAGATCAAACTAAAGTTATGACTAGTGCACCACTTAGACTTTAGCCCTGTATGCGTTGCGCCCGGGTGTAACTTTTACGCCTAGTATGGAGCAGGCGTAAATCGGAAAGACAGACTAGTATCCATAGTAACGTAAAACAGGCAAGAAGGATATTATTATTAACGATGCAGGGCGTCTTGTTTACATGTTTAACAATGAAAGGGCATTAAGAAGAGAGAGTCGTCCGTGATCGAACAAACCCACTGAACATCTATTCAGACACTGAACTGATAGAGGTTTAGTTTCGGCAGACAAGCCTTTTTTGATTTAATCGAGGAGATCTCCCCTCAACTCCAGCACGGATCAGATCGAAACGCTGCGCTCTCCCCAACCTTGCAGGTGCTGATTGCGCTCAGATTCTACGCGAACGGGGCCTTTCAAAAATACTGTGGGAGACATGATTAACGACATGACTGCATGTCGGGCTATAAGACAAGTTTCATTGGCCCTCCAGCACAAATTTCTTTCTCCGTCAGTTCCCGCTGTATCTCTGACAAATCCCTCTTTCTCTTTCGGGGTGCATGTGGCCATTTGGGATTCCCCTTGAGTCATCGCTGATGCTGTGGGTGTGGGAATTCCCTCTTCTCTGCGGTCCTCTGAGTCTGTAAAATGGCGTTGCTTGGCAACAATTACTGTTTCGCGTGTATTCACGTGGACGCGCATCTTAAGACCAGGCGCAGCTACGCCCGAGACTAGTCAGGCTTGGTGCACTCGGTGTAAATTCTAATCACTACGTCGGACGTAGCTAAGCCCGACGTTAGAGTTAAGCCCTACTTTTTTACGCCCATCTGGTGCACTCCACTCCTGATGTAGTGAAAGTTGTCCCACACTCTTCACAGCTGTAAGGTTTTTCTCCAGTATGAATACGACGATGTGATTTGAGAGCATCTGATCTAGTGAAAGTGTTCCCACACTCTTCACAGCTGTAACGTTTTTCTCCAGTATGAATACGGTGATGTGTTTTGAGAGCACTTGATCTAGTGAAAGTTGTCCCACACTCTTCACAGCTGTACGTTTTTTCTCCTGTGTGAATACGCAGGTGGCGCTTTAAATGTCCAGATGCTGCAAAGGATTTGTCACATTGCTGACAGCTGTGACGTCTCTCTCTTCCTTTCGATTTCTAGAACAGATGGACAGAGAAAGAGAGAAAGTCAATCTAAAAAGCATAAATACACAAGTTAACACAATAAAAACTCACTTAATATAAACCTTGAGTTAACAAAATACTACTTATCAACTGTTTGTCTTTATTATATTTGATACAGTAATACAGCAATATTCTAACCAAAGTATATACCATTGGTGGGGGACTCGAGTCACATGACTTGACTCGAGTCACATGACTTGACTTGCCTATTTTTTGACTTGAGACTTGATTGACTAACATTGATAAAAGACTTGACTTGACTTTGACTTGGTATTCATGACCTGAGATTTAGGCTTGAGACAGATGACTCGAGATTTGGCCTAAAAATAAAATCTCGATTTTTTTTTCTAACTAATGGACAATCTTCGATTTAAACCTCGATTTTTCCGTTTTTTTCTAAACAAACCAGACCAAGGCAACATTTAAATACATATTTTCTTTATTAACACAATAAAAATAAATGAGATTACCAAGTAGTCTAGGCGAACAAATCAGTTGTTCAAGAATAAAAAAACAAAACAAAAAACAGCACCACGGCAAAGATTTTTTTTTAAATCAAACTGAAAAAAAAATCTCTTGTAGGCCATCCCTGAAAAAACTTGGAAAATGAAATACAACAAATAATAAATAATGATAATGAAATGAATGATAAAAAAATACCCTCAAACAAAATAACATCCCTTTAACTTTCTAGGAAGTTGTCTTTCTACAGACCTTACAGAGAACAGTTGTTTGTTCTATGTATGACCGCTTGTACCCGAAGCACTTCCATACAACTGAAGTAGCACCTTTTTTAGGAGTTCTTCATCTGTGTTCGTGGACATTTTACTGTCGGTGAAGCGGTGAGTGTGATTGTAGTAGGGACTACCCGATCTGCAGCTCTGCACATGCGCACAGTGTTATAAATTAAAATCAATGTTTTTGATGGCATAAAGTACCTTAAACATACCGTCAGTTTAAATGCTGTTTTATACTGAAAAACCAGAAGTTCTCGTGCGCAGTTGTTAAGCTTTTATTCTGAAAATCCTTCATCTCCGGTTAGCATTTAGCATGTGGCTAATATACCATTTACTATAGAGGTGAATTTAGTAGCGATATGACACGGAGTGTTGCACACCGAAACCTACTGATTTCAACACTACAACTACTATATAGACGTCGAGATATTATTATTGCTAAATATTAAATGAACGTACAGTTTATTTGAATACGTTTGTTTACAGACGTGGGTAGCATGAGACAACAACCGGAACTGCCAGAAATGAAACCAGCCGTGAAGTTTTTCCTGTCTTGAGTATTGATTACAGCGTTCAAAACCATATTAAATGGAAAGTCATGAAAGAAATAAGGAGGAGAAAAGGCGTGTTTAGTTATATATGTAATGTACAATGTCTGAGTCCTCTGTTATGCTCAACAACGAACACAGCAGATCGGGCAGAGCTGCAGATCGGGTAGTCACAGGCAATGTGGCTGAGCTTTGTGCGCGTTCTGGAAAGTGAGAGAGTAAGCTACTACGGAGTCCCTGAAAGCAAAACAAATCAGCGGAGTCTAGAAATGTTTTAAAATCGCGATTATTCGGTTCAGCCATTTCACAAACCGTAGGAAAGTAAAAATGCAAATTAATCGTGAAAACCGAAAAAATCGCCCAGCCCTAGACTCGAAAGGACGTTACTTTTTAAAATAGAATATTAAATATATATATATATATATCAATATTAACAACTCAGGAGCTAACACCCAGAACAACCTTCATTACGTGTTAGAGGAAGAAAGTCTGACAAAGATGAGGCTGTTAAACGGGCAGCGGATCTGCTGTGTAGAGAGAGGGAGGGGGAGGGGGAGAGAGAGAGAGGGAGAGAGGGGGAGAGAGAGAGAGAGACAGAGAGGGAGAGAGAGGGGGGGGAGGGGGAGAGAGAGGGAGAGAGGGGGAGAGAGAGGGAGAGAGGGGGAGAGAGAGAGAGAGAGAGAGAGAGGGAGGGGGGGGGGAGAGGGGGGGGAGAGAGAGAGAGGGGGGGGAGAGAGAGAGAGAGAGAGACTGAGAGACTGAGAGAGAGACTGAGAGAGACTGAGTGAGACTGAGTGAGACTGAGCTCGGCTTTGAACCGAGTGTTGCTTCCCGCCCGCCCCGTCTAACTGCACAGAAAGCGGCGAGATGCATTTAGGAATCCACAAGCAGAACCCAAACTAACAATTCTAAACGAACAATGGCGGACACGTACAAAGATATACTTGTCCGATATTGTAAATAACACGTCCCGGACGGTGGGACGTGTACTTTTCCGCACACTGGTCTGTATACGGTAGGGGTGTAGCGGTTCACAAACATTTTGGTTCCGTATGTACCTCGGGTTTTAGGTCACGGTTCAGTCCGGTACGTTTTCGGTACCGCAGAAACAATTATCACAAAAGATAAAATATATAGTTTTTAATTTATTATTAAACTGAATATTCACTCAAATAAATACAGAATCTAATGAAATGAACATTGAGGTGCAGCATGTGGATGAACTGAAATAACCTGCATCTGAACTGCACTGTTCCTGAGCAGCAGCTTGGCATCAGGACTTGCTTGTTGTTGTGTTTTCATGTCGTCTAAAGAAAGATGAACTCGTCCACATGGCTGCAGAAAGGGCAGATCTGCTGGCACTAGCATGTCTCCTGCTGTGGAGAACACCCTCTCTAGGGACAGAGGCAGCACAGCCAGGTAGCGCTTTGCTACCATGGCAACACGAGGACACTTGGCGTTGGTAATAGCTCTGGCTCGGTCTGAACTCTCTGTGAATGGTGGAGGCTACATGCTAGCGGGAGTTGGGTTTGCACTTCAGTCCGTTTTCTTTTGGTACCGGTGATATTCACGTTCGGTGATGCCTTTTCAAATGAGTGAAAGCTCGATGTATTGCCAGCCGCGTAATGTATAACTGGATAGTATCTTCATTATTTATGAATAATAATCAATTGTCCGCTGGACGGTCATTACGGCCGATGTTCACTTTTAATAGTTTGATCGGTGCTCTCTATGAAGGCCGATCAGAGAGCTGGATCTGAGCGATATGGACATAAAGGTGAGTGAAGTATAACCGGACGAGAGAGAGATCAGATCAGCTGCTGAGTCTGACGGAGACACGCAGCTCTGCAGGATCACCTGAAGCTCTGCCCTCTGTTTAGCGAGCTGACCGGACTGCGCACAATGCGTACATGAAGCGCCATGAACGCAATAAATCATACCCTCATGGGGGCGCGCTCAATCAATCAATCAATCAATCAATCAATCAATGTTTATTTATAGAGCCCAATATCACAAATGTTACATTTGTCTCAGTGGTCTTCACAGTGTGTACAGAATATCAGTATGACAATACGACACCCTCTGTCCTTAGACCCTCACATCGTACAAGGAAAAACTTCCAAAGAAAACCCAGTTTAAAGGGGAAAATGGGAGAAACCTCAGGGAGAGCAACAGAGGAGGGATCCCTCTCCCAGGACGGACAGACGTGCAATAGATGCCGTGTGTAAATTGAAAAGATAATACATTTGCAACATAGGTCGTCCAAATGTTTTGAAATGCATGTGTGTATAATAGGAAGATGAATCCACGAGGATATCCATCCAGGACCTATGATCCAGGACCACAGCCACGACTCAAGATCCAGGGCTCGCGATCCAGGACACAAGACCGCAGGATCATCCATGACTCCGGATCCCAGCGTATATAGACACCAAAAAGAAAGACATTTGGGGAAGCTGGGTTAATCGGAACATGAGAGTACACGGGTATAGACAGAGAGAAGGAAGAAGTAAGATGTCCCCCGACAAACTAAGCCTATATCAGCAAAACTAGGGGCTGAATCTAATCAGCCCTAACTATAAGCTTTATCAAAAAGGAAGGTCTTAAGCGCACTCTTAAAAACGGATAGGGTGTCTGCCGCCCGAACACAAACTGGAAGCTGATTCCACAAATGTGGAGCTTGATAAGAAAAGGCTCTGGCTCCCATTGTACTTTTAGAGATTCTAGGAACAACCAACAACCCTGCATTCTTGGAACGCAATGCCCTAGTAGGACAGTAGGGTATTATGAGTTCTTTAAGGTAAGATGGCGCCTGCCCATTAAGGGCTTTGTAGGCGAGAAGAAGAATTTTAAATTATATCCTGTGTTCTATAGGGAGCCAGTGTAAGGCAGCCAGAACAGGAGCAATGTGGTCCCTTTTCCTAACTCTGGTTTGTACACGAGCCGCAGCATTTTGAATCAGCTGAAGCGACTTGATTGACTTCTTGGTATTCCCTGATAATAAAGAGTTACAATAATCCAGCCTAGAAGTAACAAATGCATGGTCTAGTTTCTCTGCATCGTTTTGAGGCAAGATATGCCTGATTTTTGCAATGTTACGTAGATGGAAGTAGGCGGTCCTTGAAATTGATTTTATGTGGGCGTTAAAGGATAAATCCTGATCAAATATAACACCAAGATTCCTTACAGTCTCACTGGAGGCCAAATGAATGCCATCCATAGTTAGTATATCTTTAGCTCATTTGTTTTGTAGATTCTTCGGGCCAAGTACAATAACTTCAGTTTTGGTCGTGTTTAACATCAAAAAGTGTAAGGTCATCCACGTTTTTAAGTCCTTAAGGCAGTCTTGAATTTTATTTAGATGATTAATTTCATCAGGCTTGATTGATAAATATAGTTGAGTATCATCCGCATAACAATGAAAGTTTACAGAATGATTCCTTATAATATTGCCTAACGGAAGCATATATAATGTGAACAAAATAGGTCCGAGCACTGAGCCCTGTGGCACTCCATGGCTAACTTTGGTTTGCGTGGAAGATTCATCGTTAACACGTAAAAACTGAGAGCGTTCAGATAGATAGGACCTAAACCAGCCTAAAGCAGTTCCCTGTATGCCAACTAAGTGCTCTAGTCTTTGCAATAGGATATCATGGTCGAAAGTATCAAATGCAGCACTGAGATCGAGCAAAACAAGAATAGAGACAAGTCCCTTGTCTGAGGCTATTAGAATATCATTTGTGACTTTAACCAGAGCTGTCTCTGTGCTATGATGTGTTCTAAAGCCAGACTGAAAATCTTCAAATAAATCATTGTTTTTTAAGTAATCACACAACTGTTTTGCGACCACTTTCTCAAGAATTTTTGAGAGGAACGGAAGATTAGAAATCGGTCTATAGTTGGCTAAAACCTCTGGATTGAGGTTGTGCTTTTTAAGAAGCGGTTTTATCACTGCTACTTTGAATGATTGTGGAACATAGCCTGGTAATAAAGACATATTCATAATATTTAATAAAGAAGTGCTAATTAATGGAAAAACTTCCTTCAACAGCTTAGTTGGAATTGGGTCTAACATGCACGTTGATGGTTTAGAAGAGAAAATCATTGAATGTAATTGTTCAAGGTTAATGGCTGAAAAGCATTCTAGTTTACTATCTTGTGTAATATTAGAACTTACGATTCCGGGGGCTGTTGATAACACTATACTGGTCAAAGGCAAGAGGTCATTAATTTTGTTTCTCAGAGTAACAATTTTATCGTTAAAAAAGCACATAAAATCATTACTACTGAGTGCTATGGGAATAGAAGGCTCAATGGAGCTGTGGCTCTCTGTCAGCCTGGCTACAGTGCTGAAAAGAAATCTTGCATTATTCGTATTCTCATCTATTAATGAAGAGCAGTAGGCTGCTCTCGCTTTACGCAGTGCTTTCTTATATTCATTGAGAGTAATATGCCAAATTAAACGAGATTCTTCAAGTTTAGTGGAACGCCATATCCTTTCAAGTTGTCTAGACTTTTGCTTTATTTTGCGGGTTTCGGCATTATGCCATGGAGCTAATCTATGTTGTTTTATTTTCTTCTTTTTCAAAGGAGCAACAGAGTCTAATTTTATTCGCAGCGCATTCATAGCACTATCAACAACATGATCAATTTGGGGTGGTGTACATTTTGTATAAGTTTCCTCCCCTACATGCAGACATGCTATCGAGTTAAGTATTGGTGGAATCTCTTCCTTAAATGTGGCTATAGCACTAACAGATAGGTTTCTGCTGCAAAAGCTTTTGACTAATGCTTTGTAGTCTAGTAACAGTACTTCAAAAGTTACTAAGAAATGGTCGGATAAAGCAGGATTATGCGGTTCGACTAATAGTTGCTCAATTTCAATACCATAAGTCAGAACAAGGTCGAGAGTGTGATTATAACAGTGGGTTGGTTTATTTACACTCTGACAGAAACCAACAGCATCTAATATAGAGTTAAATGCAACAGTAAGGCTATTTTTATCATCGTCAACATGAATATTAAAGTCACCTACGATAATTACTTTGTCTGTTTTAAGAACCAAAGTTGATAAAAACTCAGAGAATTCTGATAAGAATTCTGAATAAGGACCTGGTGCACGATACACTGTAACAAATAAGATTGGCTGCAAAGTTTTCCAGGTCGGATGCGTAAGACTAAAAACGAGGCTTTCAAAAGAGGTATAATTACATTTTGGTTTAGTATTGATAAGTAAACTTGAGTCAAAGATTGCTGCAACTCCACCTCCTCGGCCCGTGCCTCGAGCAATATGAGTGTTGACATGGCTGGGTGGAGTGGCCTCATTTATGCTGACATATTCTTCATGTCTCAACCAAGTTTCAGTGAGACAGCATATATCAATATTATAATCTGATATTAAATCATTTACCAATATTGCTTTAGATGCTAGAGATCTTATGTTTAAGAGACCACATTTAATCTTCCTGTTTTGTTGCACTGTAGTAGTTGTTACATTTATTTTTATTAGGTTATTATGTATGACACCTCTATTAGGTTTTACCTTAAATTGTCCTTGGGCAGACACACACACACCGCTAATATTGGGTATTTTATTGGGTTCGGGATTCCTATGGGTGACTGCCTAGGAGAGAGCGCAGAGAAGCGTGTAAGACTGCGACTCTGCCTCCTGGTCTCAACTCCAGTTTGTCATGGATTACGTCCACAAAGCCCTGAAATGTTTGCCGAAATGAGATCTGCACCTTTCAAAGTAGGGTGAATGCCGTCTCTCTTAATCAGACCAGGTTTTCCCCAGAAGGCTGTCCAATTATTTACGAAGCCCACATTGTTTGCTGGGCACCACCTAGACAACCAGCGCTGAAATGATGACATGCGGCTATACATGTCATCATTGATCAGATTGGGGAGGGGACCAGAGAAGATTACAGTGTCCGACATTGTTTTAGCATAACTACACACCGACTCCACATTAAGTTTGGTGCATTCTGATTGGCGTAAACGAACATCATTACCACCGACGTGAATAACAATCCTACCGTATTTATGTTTATTTTTAGCCAGCAGTTTAAGATGCGCCTCAACGTCGCCCGCTCTGGCCCCCGGAATGCATGTGACTGTGGAGGCTTCGCTCTCTAAATTCACGTGTCTCATAATAGAGCTACCAATAACCAGAGTTGGCTTCTTAGCGGGTGTCTCACTGAGTGGGGAATATCTGTTAGATACGTGAACGGGTTGGTGGGGACCTGGGGGTTTCGCGTTATGCCCCTTCTGAACAGTCACCCAGCCTCCCTGCTGCTCGGGAGTTGCCGGGGGACGGCTAAGAGGAGCTACCTTTTGCCGGTCCGCACATGCTAACATGGGCTTTACTTTAGCTGAGTTACTTTCTAAGATGCGGAGCCGGGCTTCTATGGCTATGATTCCCGCCTCCAACCTAACAACTATACTACATTTAACACATGTATCCTTACCAGTAAGGGAGGCCGGGAAGTAACCAAACATGAGACAGGAAGAGCAGGAAATAGCACCAGAGGGTGGAGAAAGAGCCATGGCTAGCTATCAAGCTAAAGTAGCTACCGTTAGCAAACCCGAAAAGAGTGTAGGCAACTGTGGAGTTACAGTCGCTAAGAGAAGGAGAGTTGTGAGTGCTTAAGCTGTAGTAACGTGTGATTACAACGTCAGGCAGTTGCCGTGATCAAGAGTTTTAAAACGATCGATTAAGTTTAAGTTAATAAGCTATCAGCAACAGAACAGGCACACAGGATACCCGGAGATGACAACAACAACCGGAAGTTGCAACGTGCTCACCGCAATAGGTTCCTCCTTCCGCAGCGAAGGTCTATGACGATCCGTCAAGTGATTGGCTTAGAATTGAGGAGACATCTGATTGGCTATAGATAGAACAAATTAAAAGTACGGATCTGCTGAGCGTCAGGGGAGTCTCAAAACCCCTCACACGAAGGCCCAGCGATCCGTGCTCAGAGAGCGGGTTGTTTGCAGGTGCAGAGGTTTTAACAGGAAAACTAATATGTGAGGATCAAAAGTACATCTGTACTTCTTTCTGTGTTTGGATTTTAGTTACATGAACATGAAACGGAACACATTTGTGTGCTTTGAAAAACACAAGTGTGGATCCTTCTGTGTGCACATGTGTGTTATGAGACTGCTCTGAGCCCACAGAGAGGAGACGAGCGTATCCGCAAAGCACACAAAATGGCGACGTCAGAGTTCCCGTTAGCCGGATAACCTAAATCTCTTCTGTCAAAATAATTTCCCTTGAGCGCAATACCGCTTCAGTTGCGCCACTTATGTGACAGACAAGAAGAGTATGTGACAGACAAGAAGAGTATGTGACAGCCCAGAAGAGTATGTGACAGACAAGAAGAGGATGTGACAGACAAGAAGAGTATGTGACAGACAAGAAGAGGATGTGACGGACAAGAAGAGTATGTGACAGACAAGAAGAGTATGTGACAGACAAGAAGAGGATGTGACAGACAAGAAGAGTATGTGACAGACAAAAAGAGTATGTGACAGACAAGAAGAGTCAACTCTAATGTCTGTTGGTAATGCCTCGGGGTTCCGGTGGGCATGTAAACACATGCATAATGCTGCGCTATACTTTGTGGCCTCACCCGGTTGCATAGCGACACATATTGTTTAGGTGTCTTTTAATAAGCAGGTAGTCTATCATTAGCTAGAACTAGCTGCATCTGATCGATATGGACATAAACGCGAGTGAAGTCTGATCTGACGGGAGAGAGAGATCAGCTGCAGCGGTGAGCGGACAAAACACACACTTCAGGTTAGAATATCACACGTAGCTATTTTAATGACCTCTCAAACTACCGTAACTAGTTATAGATATGTTTAGTTTCACTGTCGGGTCCCTCATTACTGGATCCGCGAGCTGCATGATACTGGCATGATAGATTGCCCGATGGGGCACCCAGCAGGTCAGGCTTCCTTCCTTCCTTGCTAGTATTTTGATATAGTATCTGAACTTTGGAGAGGAGTTGGGAGACACACGACACATCAAATCACATCTACAGATCAAGACGAAGCAAATGGAAGTACTCCTAGCGTGAACATGTTTGTGAAAACGTGTGCAAAGTCTCCGAAAATCCTAAAAATAAGCTCATATTTGAATTCCCCATAAAAAACACATCATTCAGTAAAAACAAGTCCTCCCCATCTGTTCCCTGATCTCTCTGTGAATTGAAAGTTCTTATTGCCTGAGATCGCATGCTGTGGTTTTATTAAATGTGCCAAGTGCTAGGACTGTCTTATGGAAGAAAGCTTTTAGATGTGCAGCTCCACTAACATGGAACAGTCTGCAAAAAGAATGGAAAATTACCAAGCTAGTACCACTACATGTTTTTAAAGCTCGGTTGGATGCTACAAAATCAGATGCTGTTGGTTCCTGTACATGTGGTTAAATATGTTGTGCTGTTGTTTATGTTTTTATGTCTTCATGTGGAACCTACTGCTGCAGGTCTCCCTTGAAAAAGACATCATTGATATCAATGGGATTTCACCTGGATAAATAAAGGTATTGAATTGAATGTCCAATGAAAACATATCCAAGTGTGACAAACATCCAGTAGTAACCTTACTGTTTTTTACTAACAATAACCAACTTATAATTTTCATAAACATGTTCACGCTAGGAGTACTTCCATTCGCTTTGTCTTGATCTGTAGATGTGATTTGATGTGTCGTGTGTCTCCCAACTCCTCTCCAAAGTTCAGATACTATATAAAAATACTAAAAGGTAAATAAAACATTAAACAATGACAAAATAACAACCTGAAAGATATGTATTCTATCTACACATTTCGTAATTATCTAATCTCGTGGCCTTATAAAAGTGTTGGCGAAAGTAACGCAGAATATATATATTTTTTAATTGTAAATAATTAGAAACATTATTTATGTGCACAAGTACACACACATAACAAGCTGTACCGAGTTCCTCCGGCTGCAATTCCGCAGATGGCCGTGTGTGGCAGCAGAGCGCTGGGAGCAGAGTCGACGAATATGACAGATGACGGGTGCGACGGAAATACACCCGTACATATCTGGTACCCCGAACATATCTGGTACCGACACCGGCTTGAGTCAATTTCTCTGATGTCTTCTAATGTGCCTGCATCTGGCGCTGAGTTGCCATATTCCTTTCGTGAACCACTTCCTGATATCCATTGTTGCAGATAAATATAAATTATATTAGCCAAACTAACCTAGCAAGGTAAACTGACAGGCTGTGCCGCATCTCACTCAAAACCCCACACGACTCAACCCAGCGAAAAACCAGTCTCTCGCGCAGCCTTTCATTCAGAATTTCATTCGGAATTTCATAGCAAAATAAAAAAAAAGATATTAAACTAATCTTTCAACATATTTTCAACTAAAATAAATATTAGGAAAAAGCCCTACAAATAACAACAATAAACATAACAATAAAACAATTAAAACAGCGGGCCCAAATCCTGGATGTACTTCTCTTCCAATACTATTGCAGTATTGCCTCCAAAAAGTGCGTTTCTGCGTTCTTATTGTTCTCCTCACTATAGCCTGGGCCCTTTCACCCTGATTCAAAGCTTCCTGAGAATGGAGTTGTTTGAGTTGCCTGAATGCTTTATTCCTGTCTGTAATGGATTCACTGCATTCACCATTCCACCAGGGTACACCCTTGGTGCGCCTCACTCCTGCACTTTCTGGAATTGTTTCTTGAGCTGAATGAATGATAACCTTAACCAGCTCATCATTTCATTTATTTATATCATCATCAGAATTAAAACCCCCACACCATATTACTTTGTCTTGCAGTGAACCCCCAGCATCCTCTAATATACTTTGATCTAATTCCCCACATTATAATAATTCACTATATCTATAGGTCCTCTATCATTCCATACCTTTATAACTATTGCTTCATGATCTGTACCTACATGCATAACTTTGTAACTTATCCCACTCTGTATGAATGTTGCGACTCCTCCCCCTCTGCCAGAGTCCCTATCTCGTCTAGCTGCAGGATATCCCTTCACAATAAAACCCAGTTGTGCTTTCAGCCATGTTTCCTGAATACAAGGAACTTTAGGTTTTTCTCCCAGGTTGTCAATATATTTGTTTAACTCTTGTCCATTTGCAATTAAACTTCTAGCATTCCACTGCAGTACAATTACCACCATCAGGATGATCCAGTCCATGTCTGAGGTTGTTGGACGTCATCATTTAGGATATCTTTCACGTGTCCCCAGTGCTTCCCTTTCACATCAAGGTACTTTTCAGATGATTTGACAATTAAATTGGCTTTAGTCTGCGCTGAACAGTTGATGATCTCTGCCATAAACAGTATAAACTCTCTTTTACTCACTATCAGAGTGTCCTCCTTCAACTTAACTTCCTGCCTCGTCACTTCCCTCTGCCATCTCTCGTCCAGTCACAGTCCAGTGTTGCCACCACCCCCTCTACCGCTCTACCACAGACCGGAAGTTTACAAGGGCACGCTCAATGAACTGGAAATGGAAATACGTCATCCCGTGCAACTAGCCTATTGTAGTGGATTACATATTAACACATGTGAGTGTGAGGGTCCAGAGTCAGAGACCCGCCCCCTGCTTCCTGTCTGTTGCTCAGCAACATGGACATGTTCCACTCTGACACAACATCTGCTTCCTTCTCATCATTACTCTTCTTTCCTGAGAAGCGATCAACGTCTCTGGGAGGGGACAGACTTTGGCACTAAGATGGAGTTGTAGAGATATACAACTTGAAATGTGTGAATTTAAAGATTAAATTCCTGTTTTAAGGTCCAAGCGAGGGGGGGTGTCTTTGTTTGCGTCACCAAATCTACTTTCAGTCTTTTTGCATCTTTTTTAACACTTGTTCTGTATTCATGTGATCGTTCTAAGTCGTCTGTTTTGATCCCCTTTCAGTCCTTTTGCTTTCTAAGTGGTTGCTTTGTGTATGTTTCAGTACTTCCTCCTCTCCTTGCAGTAACTCAGCTTCTCTCTGATGTTTCTTTAGTCATTTGAACATGGCCGTGGGAAGGGGGGGTGTGAGGGGGCTGCAGCACCCCCACCTGCTGGCGGAGAGTTGTAACTGCAACGCCAAAAAGTTCACTAATCAAATCAATACAAAAGGTTTATTTGAGTGTGTTTGAGTTAGCATTTCAGTGTAAGCAGTCTCTAAAAAGCTTCACGATAAGAGAAAGGGATCATGCAGTGTGCTTCTTCTGTTGCTCTGCTATGGAAAAGAAGCTCGTCAGCGCAAGACCAGGGATGGGAGTTTTGTGAAAGCACGGTTTAAGAACTGGCGAAAGGCAGAGGAAACATTTAGGGAGCATGAGAAGTCCCATCAACACACAGGCCGTCAACAAGCTGGCAGCATGACAACGAACACCGATGAACGCGCTGCTCTCACAAGCTGCTGCTAAAGACCAAATGACTGCATTTAGTGTGACGCTTTATACCGGACCCTCCCTCCACGCAGATCACACAGATCACGCAGACTGCGTGGGGCCTCGTTTTGCGGAGGGAGCCTCATCTGAAGCGCAAACGCAGTGCAAGCGCCACAGTTTCGCCGCTGCGAGGCACCCGCACCCCCCACCCCCAACTCTGACTGACTTTCCGCGTCTCTGCATTTGATGTTTCTTTTTGGTTGTTTGAAGTCACATATCACAGGTGAGCTGCACCGGACCCCCCCGACAGGTGGAGCCCTCCATCAGGGAGACCAGGGGCTGGAGGCGGGGCTTAGAGACCGGGACTGAAACACAGAGGAGAGCAGGGCAACCTTTTTTTATTACAATTCATCTTGTTTTCATTTGTATTGGCTTTTTCTTTACTGCATTTAAAAGTAGTTTTCTAAGATGCTTCCTTTGCACGATATCTTATTGATTTATTTATGCCTTGTTAAAATGTGCTCAATAAAAAAACTTGATGACATAAATGTATTTATTTTTTATTAGACTGAAGTTGTTGTGTTTTCATGGCTCCTTTATAACCGGCAGAGAACGCCTCATCAGGTCAAAGGCTACAGGTTAGAGGACCAACATCACCATGCTATATTCTGACTGGGGCCAGTTATCTTCTGAGGGGGGCCCAATAAATGCAGGACGAAAAACACAAAGACAGAATGAAGTAATTGCGCATAAGAAACAATGCATGCAAATGACGGTATTCCTTCTTCTTGGTAAGGCTTCTATAACTTCATAACTTAAAGGGTACTTGTACGATTTGTGTACGTGTATGGTTAAAACTGTTCCTCGACGGCGTCTCTCCAACAGGTTGCCCATCACTGTGGCTTCAGCGCAGGCGGCGTGGGAATTGTAGTCCTTTATAGTGCGTTGACTACAGACATCACCATTAGGTGGCCTTTCTTATCAAATCAAAATACTGGCTCCAACGATGACAAATAACGTTTAATCATAAACTTTTCATTTCCAGGGGGCCCACCTGGACTCTTTCACAAGGAGGACTTGTACTCAAATGGCACAACCCCAAACGGAACCTTCGCCCCAATGACCTCGTCGTCATCGTGGATAACACAGCACCGGGTGATACAGACACCGTCAGGGTCCAAAGGGCTTGTCCGGAGTGTCTTGGTGAAAACCAAGAGTAGCCCCTTACAGCGACCAATTGACAAGCTCTGTCTGCTTCTGGAAGCAGTTGATTGAACACAAGGTGTCATGTGCTGGTAACCTCTGACACCCAGTATCACACACACACACATGCCCCCCCTCCCTTTTTCCTCTTGAACTCATGCAAACACACCAAACACAAACATTGGACTATGAACAATGACAATGATTGTATATTGATGACGGTTACATTTTGAGTAACTGCTTGTTTTTTGGCTCTATTATAATGTAATAATTGTTTTGCTACTGCGTCAACAATTAGGGGCCGGTATGTTAGAGCCACAAAGTTATTATTTCGAGTCATAATTTGATAAATGATGTAATGATGGAAAATGATTTATATTGCGATGGTGAATATGTTTTTGATGAAATAATTGTTAATTGTATATCGTAAATATGATCTGTTTCTTGGTACCTTCTGGTGTGTATTTAAGTGAGGTAACTCGGAGACCTGATGAGACGGGGAGCGGAACAGTTTTTCGACCGCAAATTGCAGACAGAGATTGGTGTTGCAAATTGGACTGCAAACAAAGTATAGTTTAGTTAGGAAAGCATATCGCCGAAATACTGTATAATATTTTGAGACTATTTAAGTCAATACTTTGTTGTTAATAAATTGTATTTTTTGACTGAAAACCTTCGGCTGCTTATTGTTTTGGATTGCGTCAACCCCGCTCTATAGTGGCAAGAGTGCCATTACATACAGGTCTCAATCATACTTTAAGTATAATAGGAAAGCATCCAACCTGAAAGTGTATACACTGCAGCCAGCCAGAAAGTGTTGAGCATGTTTTACTGCTTTTCAGGAAATATAGTACTCAGAGAAATGTGCTTTTCCAGACACTGAAGAAAGCAACATTCCATGACTTGTCGCTATCAGGGCTGTTAGGGAAAACATCAGGCAATATATATTGTGAGATTATTACGTTTCTAAGAGAAATTGATACTTTTAAAATAATCTAGAGTTTTGGTTCTTTGTTTTGTTTCTTGTTTTCTGCATAGTCTCTTGTCCACACTCCAGTCCAGTTGGTGGCGGTAATGCACCTACAAGTTGGTTTGCCAACCGCCAATAAACACGAAAGAAGAAGAAGAAGAAAACGAGAGAAGAAGAAGAAGAAAAAGAGAGAAGAAGAAGATGCACCTTTAAAGTTCTTTGCAAACCGCCCAAAACCGAGAGGAGAAGAAGAAGGAGAAAAGAAGAGGTGAGTGGATTAAACACCTGCAGAGGTTTCATTAAGTGTATTTACACCTAGTGATGGCAAAATGAAGCTTTGAATGAAGCTTCGAACCACTTGGACAATTGTGTCGGAAATAGGTTCATTTCTCGAAGCTTCAGTTACAGCGACCTCTCCTGGCGAAGTGCAAGGCTGCAGTGGATTTAACGTATCTTTGCCTTGAAAAATATTCGATGCACCCACACACTAAGACTGAATATCATGTTCTATTTGGAATTAAAGATTGATACTTGTGTGTATTGGGTTATTGAGAAGAGACTAGAGAGTGCTGGACCTTTTTCTGGGCTGAGAGGGCCTTTTATCACTCATTAAAGTATTACATTTGAAAAGCAATGATTAAAAGTGTAACTATTCCAGGCTTTGAACCAGCTGCGCGGAGGACATCGCCGCACCCTAGTCGCCGGCTCTATCCACTGGGCTATCTATTCCTTACACCATTAAAGTGTTTTTATATTACTCATTTTCTTTTTGTTCACAGCTTCTCCACATTTTGAAGTGTTTCACGAGCCATAACGACCTATCTTTCTTCCTGGCTTGCTCTATAATGATCCAATTCAAATGCAATGCCAACAACAACTCAACAGCAACAACAACCCACACATTGCGCATTGTTTAGAGCGGTTATAAAGTGTTGAAGCGCTCACATTTGAAACGGTTTCAACCTGTCACCTGTCAGAATCGAGACGAGGCAGTGCATTGAATCGCGTGAATGGACCGTGAACCAGTCAAGTGATTCATTCAGGAAATGAAGCAGTTGCTGGTTCGGACGTCACATGTCACGTGACTCGAAGCAGTTGCTGCTTCGGACGTCACATGTCACGTGATTTGAAGCAAGCTTCGAAGCACTGCTTCTATGGAATAGGAAGTCCAGGGTTGAAGCTCCGTTCGAAGCTTCAGTGTCAAACTGTCATCACTACCTCTTAGCTTACAGTTAATCACGAATCAAAAGTTATCTTATTTAACACAACAGTTATAATCTTGGAAGAAAGAAACTCACAAAAAAACTTTAAAATGTGCGACAAAAATAGTCTCAAACTATCTTTAAATAAAGGCTAAAAGCTACAGTCTAAAAGCTACAGTCTAACAGCTACAGTCTAACAGCTATAGTCTAAAAGCTAAAGTCTGAAAGCTAACGGCTATTGGCTAACAGCTACAATAATTCCAGTTTGGCTCTGGGGAGTAACAGTTGATTTGTAATGCTCAGCTGACTTTATGTTAGTTATTTATTACACCAGTTGTCTTTAAGACGGTTTGAGTTGTTGTGTTGGTGCTCTTTGCCATAGATATGGTTTTAAATGTATGCTAACTAGCTTATTAGCATCGCCATTCACCACGACGTAGCATTTTCCCATTGAAATGAATGGGGTTCTTCAGTTAGCTGCTAACGCTAAGCTAAGCGACGGTTTAGCTCATTAGATAAATAGATATACTTTATTTAAATAATGATTTATCTTAAACTGGGAAATGATTGTGTCCCAGCAGAAGTGTGTTTCAGGCATTACACGAGTTAAACATATTTAAAAGATGCAATAAGATAATAAAAATGAAGCATTAGCAGCAAGTATACACACAGGACACATATCGCTAGAGTATCTAAAGAATACACAATATACAGAAAATACTGTATACATGGAGTACATTAAACAGTCTCCCTAGCTAATGTTTGCTTTCTGTGTTAACTTAGTGATAGTTTCACACGGATAGTGTTATAACCGTGGTTCAAACATCCATTAATGTCACTTTCTATGTGAATAAAGTCATTTTAATGAAATAAAAGTGAACTAACTGAGCTGTAAGTTAGAATGTAAGTTGCTACACAGATTATGATGAATTATATCTAAATATTTGTATTATATTAATAATAATTTACACAGAAAACCAAGTTGTTATCGTAATGGTTAAAGTAATGTGCATGTAACGTTAATAACTATCTGACCTTTCTATCATGTTCTCCTCTGCTTAGCATCACATTGACCAAATGGATCCATTTGGACCATGTTTACGTCACAGCAGCATAGATGAGACAAGGCACTGCACGTGGTGTGATAAAACACTACATAGAAGCATCTAGAAATAGAATATATCATTGAATAAACTCTTTGAATTCCTCCTCTTCACTGCTGACAGTTTGTGATGAAATATATCTAAATATTTGTATTATATTAATAATGAAGCAGCTCTGTGGTCTTCATCAGGACAGCTGATGAGCAGCATGGAGGAGAAGAAGGAGGCCCCTGGAGCTCAGGTCAGTGTGCACTTCATCACAAGATATTCCTAATTCCAGCGTTTCCGCCAGGCGGGCGTCTTGCCTTCATTTGACGCCCTTATTCAGCTCGGAGCGCCATCTACTAGGGGTGTGACGCAGGGCTCGACATTAAGGACTGCCCGATGGCCCGGGGCCGTCTAGTATCTAGCTCGGGCAAGGAAGCCTCACCTGCTGGGTGCCCGATCGGGCAATCTATCATGCCAGTATCATGCAGCTCGCGGATCCAGTAATGAGGGACCTGACAGTGAAACTAAACATATCTATAACTAGTTACGGTAGTTTGAGAGGTCATTAAAATAGCTACGTGTGATATTCTAACCTGAAGTGTGTGTTTTGTCCGCTCACCGCTGCAGCTGATCTCTCTCTCCCGTCAGATCAGACTTCACTCGCGTGTATGTCCATATCGATCAGATGCAGCTAGTTCTAGCTAATGATAGACTACCTGCTTATTAAAAGACACCTGAACAGTAAGTGTTGCTCTGCAACCGGGTGAGGCCACAAAGTATAGCGCAGCATTATGCATGTGTTTACATGCCCACCGGAACCCCGAGGCATTACCAACAGATCAACGCACAATCAACCCATCCAGACATCTCTTTCTCCACATTACGTGTTAGACATTAGAGTTGACTCTTCTTGTCTGTCACATCCTCTTCTTGTCTGTCACATACTCTTCTTGTCTGTCACATACTCTTCTTGTCTGTCACATACTCTTCTTGTCGACGCATTACCAGTCGGACTCTGGGCGGTGTGAAAAGAGCCAGAGCTAAGCCGAAGAACTGGTTCTGAACCTGAAAAGCTCTAGCACGGAGCTTGAACCGGAGTTGCGTTGGTGTGAAAGAGGTAAAGGTGGCCCCATGCATAGCGTGCCATAAAATGCTGCTTCTTATTTTAAGTTTCCTTGCTCCGCTCGGTGGGGGGGTATACCTGAGAGATATACAGCAGGAGAACACGCCGTCCACCAAGGGCAACCATGCTCCGGGGTCTTCTTTGCTGCTTTTGGTGTATTTTGTGGCGGCAGCAGCGCCACTTACAGGCCTGGCATATGTACTACAGCGTTTCCAACATTTCCAGCGGTCTAGTGTGAACGGACGCGTTAATGAATCGAATGCGTGTGAACGGAAGACTTTTTTGCGTTTGCGTTTTACTGTATGCGTCCTCGTGGGCCGAGGTCTAAGCCAAACTGTATCCGGTCACAGAGATCTGCTATTTTAAAGTAAGGTCAACACATATCGACCCTAAATATAGTCTATATTAAGAACGAGAAAAGTCTTAACAGATATATCGTTTTTTGTAGAAAAATGTGTGAGGGTGATGACGTCAGAGCATCGTCCTCTGTGCCGGGCTCAAAAACTGAGTAGCCAATGGGGACGCACCCCTGAAAGTCCCGCCCACCTGGGAGGTTTGTGTCAAAATCTCAAACAAAAAGTGATGGAGCGCAAAAGAGAGAGCTGCAGCAAGAGCAACAGTCTGATCATTGAGGAAGAAGAAACAAGAACTGCAAACAAAAACCTATGTTAAAACAAAGAACAAATACTTATAGTTTACATGATTACACAAATGATTTGTTTGCAACTTATAGTTTTATTTTGCTTGACTTATTTTTTTTCTCTTTAAACTCATAGTTTTGCTTTATTCTGGGAAAGTGTTGCTTTATCTTTATGACACAAAACTAATCCCATCCTGGACTCAGGTCTGTTCTGCCACCCGCAGTGGGCATCCCCTGCAAAGGCTTGGGTGTGTTGCTCAACAAATTACCGGTTGCCTCGTCACAGTCAATCTGCTCGACACAATATGTTTGTCTCTTTTGTTGTCCTGCGATGATGGTTCTTCAGGACTGCTTCTCAAGCTCTAATCACACTCTCGCAGACTTTTCCGGTGATTCTAAAGTAGATGACGGTGTATGTGTGTCGCTTAAGAGGAAAAGATGCCTGGAAAATAACGTATCGTTAGATACGGATTTTGTTAAACTAATACGTTTGCGCTGTGGACCAACACTATACATTGACGGGGAAGGGGGTAGCAATAAAGATAACACCATTAAACAGTTACACAACATAACAGAAATAATATCGATAGCAGCGTCCCTAGCAACCACTTTGGTAACAATGAAAACGTTGAATGGACACAATTTCCTGAAGTAATCTTCGTAATAACTAGCAAACTAAAGATCATGTGCATCCACTGCACACACAATCTGAAATAACAACTCATATTTCTTGCATCAAATTACATCAAAATGTATTTTAATGGCCAAAGTAACTTTAAATAGGTATTTTACACCGAGAATAAAACGAAGTTCGGCCATGTTTTTTTTTCTGCAGGGAGAAATGTGAAGATCACGTGACATAGATGCCAGCCATTGCAATGAATGGTGACAAAAAACGGGGTTTGTCAAACAGAGCACATGGTGTAGTCCTAAACGATAGTTAGATTCCACCTTCATGATTATGAATCTGTGAGTGAATTCCTTTTATTTATATTAGGTCTTAAAGTTTTTGCATAAATTAGGGCGTGGTCACGTTGATGGACACGTACATGCCTCACTGTCAGCTAACAGCAACTTGTCCACTCTGCTAGGCTCCAACCAGAGGCTACAACGTTAGTTAGTCATAGTACTGTACTTGACCCTTTAGCTTTAGCCGTGTCCGTGGCGATTGTGCCTTTTAGGGAATATTGTTACAAATACCAGACAATTAAAATGTCGTGCTGTGCGCTTGAATGTACTAACAGAACTTCCAAGAAGTCTGAAATGATAATATTATACATGTTAACCCCGTTCGCAGGCGTTTGTGTGCTTGGTTAGCTTAGCTTGTTACTTATTAGCCAGCTAAGGACGTAACCCTTGATGCATACATATTAGGGCTTTTTTTGCGTTCACGCGTTAACCCAAAAAAAATGTAACGCCACTAATTATGTTAACACGATTAACGCATATGTATTTTTTGTCCTCGGCCGCCCCCTAGCTTCAGAGCGCATCGAGTTTAAAATACCATCTGCAAGCTGATGCTGACAGCCCCGCTCCTGCCGCCCGCTTGTAGCAGACCACACTTCCATGCTCACCGGCAGGCACCGACTGGCCATCGGGAGGACCAGGAGGTTGTGTGTATGTGTGGCCCGAGCGAGCGAGAGACCTTACGTGTGTTGTTGTTGTTAGCATCTGGTGCTAGCTAGCTGCACTAACGGATATAAGGAGCTGTTTAAATGAAAACAGAGGAGCGACATTTCGCCACAACTGCGCCGAGCACTTGACTTGATGCAGGAAGCAGACAGCGGGACATTGTAGGAGAAGTCAGCACACTCATGACTGCAGCGTCCAGGCAGCTCCCGTTCGAGCATATGCCTTGAGTTGCACATAGCTCCAACAATCCATCACACACACACACACACACACACACACACACACACACACACACGCGAATATTTGTAATGTTCAGAGGTTGTTGTGTTTAATATTCATGAGAATATGTGTCATTGTTTAAATGATAATAAACATTAGCATAAAGCATATGTGTCCACTCATATGTTGATAAGAGTATTAAAAACTTGAAAAATATTCCTCTAAGGAACATTTAGAATGGATCAAAAAGGTGCGATTAAATATTTTAATCGACTGACAACCCTAATACATATACATTTTAGTTTATGATTCAGCCTTGGGTAAAACTTTTATAGTCTATGGCTATGACGCCCATAATGCTAAACGGGAGCAAATGTTAATAGGGGACCCAATTATCCCAGTGGCGGCTGCCGGAGCTAACGGAGCCGCAGGGGGCTATATCCAGCCGGCGTCCCGGAGCTAGCCCACTGCGGCTCCGTTAGCTCCGGGCGGTGGAGTCCGTCTTTTCTCAACGTGTGAATGACAAGCATTCATAACAAAATATAGCTAATTCTCTTGCAGATTGTCTCATTTGATTATGAATGTAACGTTTATATAGGGGAACTACACTGTTAGCAGTAACTTATGCATATGGTATGCATGTATATCATGTTAGCTTAGCTTCTTAGCCTGAGCTAGCTCTGTTTACTTCCAGTTCGGAGGCCGCCTCTCTGCCCTTATTTGGAGCAGGCGGGATTAGACTCTGACGTCACAGTCGAGCCGTTAGTGGCCGACTCCGCCTACTAAGGGCTTCTCGGCAACTCTGCAGAATCCTATGGGTGACGTCACGGACACTACGTCCATTTATATATACAGTCTATGGTTGCGCCCCAGTCTAAGTTTACAATACAATACAACTTTATTTATAAAGCACTTTAAACCTCCAGACCAAAGTGCTGTACAGGCAAATAGATAAAACACAGCTCAGCTCACACACCATAAAACAAGTAAAAGTAAAAACAAAAAACAATTTAAATGCAAAAAAGCAACATTCTAAAAGATGTTGAAACGCCAAATGTTAAAACGCTAAGGAGAAGAGGTGGGTTTTAAGAAGCGATTTAAAAGCAGGCAGTGTGGAGGCCTGTCTGATCTCCGGGGGCAGAGCGTTCCACAGTTTGGGAGCCGCTACAGAGAAGCAACGCCCCCTCTGAGCTTTGACCTGGTTTTAGGCATATTCAGGAGCAGTTGGTCCGCTGACCTGAGAGGGCGGTTCGGCGTGTAGTGCTGTAGCAGCTCAGCAAGGTATGGTGGGGTCATGCCATTTAGGGATTTAAAAGTAAATAAAATAATTTTTAAATGGATCCTAAAATGAATTGGCAGCCAGTGGAGAGAAGCTAAAACAGGGGAAATGTGGTCAAACTTCCGTGTGCCCGTTAAGAGCCTTGCTGCAGCATTTTGCACCCGCTGCAGTCGTGCGAGCGAGGACCCACTGACCCCCATGTAGAGAGAGTTACAGTAGTCCAGCCGGGTGGGGACAAAGGCATGGATTACTGTCTTAAACTGCTGTCTGGAGAGAAAAGGTTTTACTTTTGCTAGCTGCCTCAGGTGATAAAAGCTCGTTTTTACCACCGACTTAATCTGACTCTCAAGTTTGAGTTCACGGTCCATTTTAATACCAAGGTTCGTAACGGTCGGCTTGGTGTACTGATGCAAAGGGCCCAGGTCTACAGAAGTGGTGTCAGTGGTGCTACCAAAAACCATTACTTCTGTTTTTCCCTCATTGAGTTTAAGGAAGTTCCATGCCATCCAGGCCTTTATGTCATCTAGGCACTTTAGCAGTGGGCTAACTAGGTAACCCTCCTTTGGTTGCGCCGAGGCTTCGGAGCGTGTGTCGAGTAATCCCCAAAGCTTTTTGTGAAGCATGTATCGAGGCTTGTATCGTTTTGGGCCAGTGACGTCATCGATGACAAACATAGCCTTGCTGCCTGTTGATACCACGTGACTGCTTCACGAAGCGATTCAGATCGGTTGAACCGTTGAACCACAACGCTCATAATACCCATGGATGTATAATAAGAACCATATTACCCCTCCTGTACCTGGGCCCGGTGACACGATGGAATTGAAAGAGCTCAGAACCTCACTTATATAGAGGTCGGAACATGTCATAAGTATAAATAGATACAAGTGTGGTGACCACCTTTAATACACTGGGTTACATAATCCCCACATGGAACTAGAGTTGGGGGTATTGTTTCCACACGGACATATATGTGGTTACCTTTATATGTTGTGCGCCCTCCTGGCTCTTTCTCTTGTTGACCCGGGCTGCGACCCGACAACACCTGCATTTCTGCTGCTCATTAAAGACAGTTTTGCACCTTCGATGCTCCGCCTCCGACTCCCTTTCTCTCGGCACTACACTGGTGACCCTGACAGCGTCTTGGGAAGTTTCCGAGATGGACCCGAACACGGCAAAAGGAAACTCGGGTTTCTTTCTCGAAATGCCGGGGATTTTTTGGAGTCGACCGTGGCTGCTACAGGCACGCGGACTGAGGCTCGGTGCGCGCCTCGCCAAATGGCTGGGGATGTTGCTCGCCATTCCCGCATCTGCCTTCTGACTACAGAGGGGACGATGCATGACCTGCTGGGTAGTGTTAGAAATTAAAATCAATGTTTTATGGCATAATGTACCTTAAACATACCGTCAGTTTAAATGCTATTTTATTCTGGGAACAACCGGAAGTTCTCAATACCAAGCTTTTATTCTGAAAATCCTTCATGACGACATCCGGGACTACCGTTCATTAGTGTCATTAAAGTGGCTATTGACGCCGTTAACATGTATTACATATAAAGTTATGAAAGAGATAAGGAGGAGAAAAGGCATGTGGAAGTAAGCAATGAATGTAAAATGTCGAAATCCTCTGTTTAACGCGATATCGGACACGAACGAGGGGGGAAGTCCCCTACGTCACTACAGCTCCCAGAGAGGAGGAGCGAACAGCCAGCAAGCGGGAAGGACGAATGCTTGTAAGCTCTCTTCTGCACGGCCAGCACAGGGAGAGGAAGCTGCAGCCTTTCTCTCCTGACTGAACAATATCCTGTTTGTAACTTTACCGTATCATATTTTTAATTAATGTACAATTGAACCTTCTCAGAGACTCCATTTAGTCTCCTTTTTAAGCTTCTCTCCCGGACGCGAGGAAATGATCACGGTTTACAGTATGACGCTGCACTGTCAGTAGGCTACACTTGTCCCTGTTTGTGATTGGTCAAATGTAGCTAACCCCGCCCCTTTCACGTGAACGCGCTCTCAGCTGGAGAGAGAAACCCTGACTTGATATACCGAGTTGATAACCAGCGTCGTAGGACCGCTTAGCAGGATCTCGTTTGTTAGGGTTAGTTAAGATAACTCAAACATATCCAGGGTCTGTGGAACTGGCTTCGTAGTACAGGGCACAGGTGGCTGCATAGTGAAGATTATTATCATCTGATATTTAAGAAGTGTGTTACATTTGAAATGGCAGAAAGTCTTGTTGCAATTTCCAGATATGAAAGGAAGCCCCTTGAGTTTCTCTGTTAGTGATCAATAGTCTGGGCAAGTGGCAGGGGAAGCCAGGGGGGGATTTCCTCAGATTGAATGCAGTTACATTCTTGTAGTTAATGATGCATGACAGGCAGACCCATACAAAGCCTTGAGAATTGAGTCACACAGTTAGGAGAGACAATAGTCCTTCTGAATTATCAATACATGTATTCAGTACATCTGTACGCAGGTATTTATGTTGTGCGTGTGCGTGTGTCCTGGCAGGCCGGTGGGGGAATCCCTTCGTCTTGGCGAACACCAGGGCTCCCTGTTTGAACTGGTCCCGTTTCATCGTGATAACTCTCACCTCAATGACAGAGAACCAGCAGAAAGGAAACAGAAATATATTGAGGTGACTTAATAACCATCATGTGATCAAGGGGCGTCTGAAAGACACATTCACTCATTGATTATATATATGTAGATATACCAGTTTTAGTTTCACATGATGTGTAACTCTTCTCTCATCTTATGAAACATATGCATTCCTTTGTTAGTATATACGTGATGTTTTGCTGCTGCTCCAAACGCTATGCAACCACAGTCTGTTGTGGACCTCATCATGGATCTGTACATGTCTACTAATGCTTGTTTGTCTGCGCCCCAGCTGCATCCAGCTACAGCTCGCAATACATGTAATACTTTTAGCATTGTGTTTCCACTTGATTAATATGCATCTCCAATGTGTGTTTGCTATCAGACCACAGTCCTAGGTATTTGAACGCATTCAGCTTTGTCATTGGACGATCATAGAGTGTTAGCTGTTGGCCATCAGTCTTGCGTTTGTTTGTAAATACCATGTAGCATGACTTGCTCTCTGACATTTTGAATCCAGTTATATGACCACCTCTCCACTTCTTTAGTCGCTCTAGCTTCTCCATTACGTATGGGGCACGTCTTCCCCTCATCCACAGAGCCCCATCCTCTGCGTGTAGAGCCCATTGGATGCATGAGTCTCAGCATGTCAACATGTCAATAATCATGATGTTAATAGTGTTGGACTGACTGCACTCCCTCGGGGGATACCGTTTTCTATTTCTAAATAACTGGAGACATCTGCTCCAACCTTTCCTCTAAACGTCCCGTCTGTTCAAAAGGCCCTTACCCCATTGATCATTCTCCCTCCAATACCCATTCTCCTCCATGTGATCAGTAGCCCCTCCTCCACGTGATCAGTAGCCCCTCCTCCATGTGATCAGTAGCCCCTCCTCCATGTGATCAGTAGCCCCTCCTCCATGTGATCAGTAGCCCCCCCTCCATGTGATCCGTAGCCCCTCCTCCATGTGATCAGTAGCCCCTCCTCCATGTGATCAGTAGCCCCTCCTCCATGTGACCAGTAGCCCCTCCTCCATGTGATCAGTAGCCCCTCCTCCATGTGATCAGTAGCCCCTCCTCCATGTGATCAGTAGCCCCTCCTCCACACAGAGTCATACGCCTCTCAATGTCAAAGTACACTATTGCCACTATCTCTTTCATTCTCAATGTTTCCCCACGTCATTACTCACTCTCACTAATTCCACATCCAGAGCTGACCTATCATCCTGTCTCTTCTCCTTCACCTTTTCATTCTCTGCTAGCAACTGCTGTGTTTGCTGCCTCTGGATATCACTGAGATGCTCCCCACTATGTACTGCTGCAAGTGTCCTTCCTCACATACCTGCCTTCTCTTTATCCGTCACTGCCAGCCTCTCCCCATCAACCAAAGCTGGCATTCTAATGGATTCCTTTCCCTCATCTGCTGAAACATGGACCAGACATCACCTGGTGTTACTCCTCTGCCAATGGTAGAACACAACTCTCTCCATGCTCTCTCTCAAGTGTCCTTCCTCACATACCTGCTTTCTATAGTATATGTTGCGCTATGTGGCTTGCGATGACCTCTGTGCTTCCCTCTGATGTTAGCAGGTGTACCGACTCCTCACACCATATCCTACATTCCCCCAATCAGCTTTAGCAAAGCACCTCCTGGTTATCACACCTCCTTCCTGCATCTATACATTATTATTCACTCTAGGAAGCACTGGATAATGGTCACTTCCTCCAGTGTCCACTGTAATACAGCCTATCCCATCAGGAGACTGCACCTCCCTGTATGCCACACCATCTTTGAGAAATGACTGCAGGATCTCAGGTCTGCAAAGTGGACAGGTAGGCGAGAAAGGCTTTTTGGAGTCTCAGAGACCAAGGTCCTGTACACTTCCCATCCATCGACTGCACGACTTCAGGTCTGCGATGTGGACAGTACACCTCAAATACATCACTACACAACCTGGGTATTTGAAGATAAGGGGATGTTTATAATATGCTGCAAAACACAACAATTATGCAGGGTGACGAGTCTGTTTCAACAAGTCCTCCAACTCATATGACCAATTATGCCGATTGTTCAGGCGCTTAATACGTGCTGCTCCCGTTGAATGCAAACGTCACAGATGGACGTTTATTCACAAATAACCCTCTCTGGAAAATCCTAAACTGTAAAACTGTAAACCCCCTTTTTTTTTCAAACGCTCCCTGTTCTGGTCCATCTGCTGCAGGTTTTGTGCGTGAGATGATTCGGCTGTACCTTTAGTAATGAATATTAAATGTTCATTTGATCCTTGGTTTATTATGAAAATGTCGAGACAGGAAACACTGTTTTCACCCCGTGACTTCACATGGAGGCTGCCGCGTACCTCAGATCATCTTCCTAATATCTATCAAACTATAGATCCTACACATCCACTGGACGTGGGTTCTAAGAGTACAATATACACTTCTCTCCAGAAATCTAATCACAAAGCGTTTTAATGCCAAACTCTTCCACAATGTAGGATTTTCCAGAGAGGGTTATTTGTGAATAAACGGAGCATGTTGTTTCTCACACGACCACACTTTAAAACGTGGCTATGGGTCATAATCTAAGGGACTTAAACAATCGACCTCTTTGGTCGTGTTTTGTAGGAGGACCGGCTGGTCTGTTTCTAAGGCCATTTTATTTGTGGTAGTCTGATCATTTCAACAAGAGAATAGAATCAAACTGAAAACATCGTAAATATGTTCCAGATACATGAAGCAGATAATGAACAGTGAAACTCGCTCATGGACTTTAAGGTGAATACTTTAAGAAAAGGTTTTCCCACACTCTTTGTAGGAGCCATTTTATGGGTGATGCTGGCGTCTCAGTTTACCTTGTTTATATGAATAGTGCAATATCAGGGTCTATGCAGGAATCCTGAAGTCAGATTTAATACCTTTGAAGACCTTTAAGACCCTTTCCATACATTTTAAGACCTCATTGCAACTTCCAGTTCTAACCGGTTACATTGGCGACACACTTTACCTCACATGTACTATATTGATTAGCTAAACAGAGTGCAGACAGACTAGCCTCCTCTCCACATGAACTTCACCCTCTCTGTGAAGGTCAGGGTTCATGCAGCATGCTACTTTGATGCTTCTGTGCTCTTTCATTCCAGTAGAACTCCTCAGAAACCAGTAGAAACCAGTATTTGACCATTTAACAAAACAATTGACAAAACTTTGAACTATGAAATATATTAAACTTTGGTGAGCTTCAGCGGAGTAATGCCATATAGGAGCTCCCTCACAAACACCCAGGGGTTCAATTGGGCTGGGGCTGTCCGGGGCTAAGCCCGGCACAGAGGACTATGCTCTGACGTCATCACCCTCACACATTTGTCATATGTTTACAAAAAACGATATATCTGTCAAAAAAGACTTTTCTCGTTCTTAATATAGACTATATTTAGGGTCGATATGTGTTGACTTTACTTTAAAATAGCAGATCTCTGTGACCGGATATAGTTTGGCTTAGACCCCGGCCCCACGAGGACGCATACAGTCAAACGCAAAAAAGCTGTAGTACATATGCCAGGCCTGTAAGTGGCGCTGCTGCCGCCACAAAAGACACCAAAAGCAGCGAAGAAGACCCCGGAGCATGGTTGCCCTTCTGTTTATTCTCCGCGGTGGACGGCGTGTTCTCCTGCTGTATATCTCTCAGGTATACCCCCCCCCCACCGAGCGGAGCAACGAAACTTAAAATAAGAAGCAGCATTTTATGGCACGGTATGCATGGGGCCACCTTCACCTCTTTCACACCAACGCAACTCCGGTTCAAGCTCCGAGCTAGAGCTTTCCAGGTTCGGAACCAGTTCTTCGGTTTAGCTCTTTTCACACCGCCCAGAGTCCGACTGGTAATGCGTCGTTGCCTCATCGTTTGCGTCATGGCGTAACCGTTTGCGTGCCTGCTTCATAAAGCCAAACCGCGCGGATGAAATCAGTTGCATTCATTTCTTATGGCTCTATCTGCAGCTTTTCCGGAGTCATTTCTGTGGTTTAGATATATTCTTATAAAAAAGTGTACTCGTGTCAATAAAGGTTTTTTTAAACACAACTGCTTCTGAGGTCGGTCTTATTTCTTAAGGTGGACTGAACCATGAGTGTGGAGTGACGTTGTATCTTTCATTTAAATGAATTGTAACCCAGGTATGTAACAGCTGTTCTCAAATGAACACGTGAAGTAAAGTTTAATATTTATAGTTTTATAGATGTATAATGAGTTATTATTATTGTTATTTTGAACACTTGGTGGTGGGGTGTATAAAAGGGGTCATAGGTGACAGGAGAGGAAGTGGACCCAGGAGGAAGAGCATACCGATTCTACCAGACGGCCAGCCCAGACGATGCTCATACTACAACTATTGACACAGTGTACTTAAACCTTGGTATGTAAAGCAATAAAACAGCGCGCTGTCGGCAGATGGACAGAAAATGAAACTCAAAGGAACAGTGAACATTATGCCTGTCAATTCTGATGTTACGTCAACAGATGGCGCTGTTGGGATGGGATCTGTAATGGAAAAAAGGATTACCCAACACAAGGCCAATAGATGGGAATTGTTTATTGTAAACTGTGAAAAAAACAAAATATGCTTAATTGCGGCTCCTACACTCTGAAACCCACTATGGATTTTCTCCTGAGTGAACACGAAGATGTCTTTTGAGAGCACCTGATCTAGTGAAAGTTGTCCCACACTCTTCACACCAGTACGGTTTTTCTCCAGTGTGAATACGGTGATGTGATTCTAGAGTACCTGATGTATTGAAAGTTGTCCCACACTCTTCACACCAGTAAGGTTTTTCTCCTGTGTGAATACGTTGATGTGTTTTGAGAGCACCTGATCTAGTGAAAGTTTTCCCACACTCTTCACACCAGTACGGTTTTTCTCCAGTATGAATACGGCGATGTGATTCTAGAGCACCTGATTGAGTGAAAGTTGTCCCACACTCTTCACAGCTGTAAGGTTTTTCTCCTGAGTGAACACGAAGATGTGATTTGAGAGCACTTGATGTAGTGAAAGTTGTCCCACACTCTTCACAGCTGTAAGGTTTTTCTCCAGTGTGAATACGTTGATGTGTTTTGAGATGACCTGATGTAGTGAAAGTTGTCCCACACTCTTCACAGCTGTAAGGTTTTTCTCCAGTATGAATAAGTTGATGTGATTTGAGAGTATCTGATCTAGTGAAAGTTTTCCCACACTCTTCACAGCTGTAAGGTTTTTCTCCAGTGTGAATAAGTTGATGTGATTTGAGAGCATCTGATCTCGTGAAAGTGTTCCCACACTCTTCACAGCTGTAAGGTTTTTCTCCAGTGTGAATACGCAGGTGGCGCTTTAAATGTCCAGATGCTGTAAAGGATTTGTCACATTGCTGACAGCTGTGACGTCTCTCTCTTCCTTTCGGTTTCTAGAACAGACGGACAGAGAAAGAGAGAAAGTCAATCTAAAAAGCATAAATACACAAGTTAACACAATAAAAACTCACTTAATATAAACCTTGAGTTAACAAAATACTACTTATCAACTGTTTGTCTTTATTATATTTGATACAGTAATACAGCAATATTCTAACCAAAGTATATACCAGAGGTGGGGGACTCGAGTCACATGACTTGACTCGAGTCACATGACTTGACTCGAGTCACATGACTTGACTTGCCTATTTTTTTACTTGAGACTTGCTTGACTAACATTGATAAAAGACTCGACTTGACTTTGACTTGGTATTCATGACTTGAGACTTAGGCTTGAGACAGATGACTCGAGATTTGGCCTAAAAATAAAATCTCGATTTTTTTTTCTTCTAACTAATGGACGATCTTCGATTTAAACCTCGATTTTTCCGTTTTTTTCTAAACAAACCAGACCAAATCAAACTTCAAAATCTTTTGTAGGCCATCCCTGAAAAAACTTGTAAAATGAAAGACAACAAATAATAAATAATGATCATGAAATGAATGATAAAATAAACCCCATCAAACAAAATAACATCCCTTTAACTTTCTAGGAAGTTGTCTTTCTACAGACCTTACAGAGAACAGTTGTTTGTTCTATGTATGACCGCTTGTACCCGAAGCACTTCCATACAACTGAAGTAGCACCTTTTTTAGGAGTTCTTCATCTGTGTTCGTGGACATTTTACTGTCGGTGAAGCGGTGAGTGTGATTGTAGTAGGGACTACCCGATCTGCAGCTCTGCACATGCGCACAGTGTTATAAATTAAAATCAATGTTTTTGATGGCATAAAGTACCTTAAACATACCGTCAGTTTAAATGCTGTTTTATACTGAAAAACCAGAAGTTCTCGTGCGCAGTTGTTAAGCTTTTATTCTGAAAATCCTTCATCTCCGGTTAGCATTTAGCATGTGGCTAATATACCATTTACTATAGAGGTGAATTTAGTAGCGATATGACACGGAGTGTTGCACACTACAACTACTGTATAGACGTCGAGATATTATTATTGGTGAATATTAAATGAAGGTACAGTTTATTTTAATACGTTTGTTTACAGACATGGGTAGCATGAGACAACAACCAGAACTACCAGAAATGAAACCAGCCGTGAAGTTGTTCCTGTCTTGAGTATTGATTACAGCGTTCAAAACCATATTAAATGGAAAGTCATGAAAGAGATAAGGAGGAGAAAAGGCGTGTTTAGTTATATATGTAATGTACAATGTCTGAGTCCTCTGTTATGCTCAACAACGAACACAGCAGATCGGGCAGAGCTGCATATCGGGTAGTCACAGGCAATGTGGCTGAGCTTTGTGCGCGTTCTGGAAAGTGAGAGAGTAAGCTACTACGGAGTCCCTGAAAGCAAAACAAATCTGCGGAGTCTAGAAATATATATATATATATATATCAATATTAACAACTCAGGAGCTAACACCCAGAACAACCTTCATTACGTGTTAGAGGAAGAAAGTCTGACAAAGATGAGGCTGTTAAACGGGCAGCGGATCTGCTGTGTGTGTGTAGAGAGAGAGAGAGAGAGAGAGAGAGAGAGAGAGAGAGAGAGAGAGAGAGAGAGAGAGAGAGAGAGAGAGAGAGAGAGAGAGAGAGAGGAGAGAGAGAGAGAGAGAGAGAGAGAGAGAGAGAGAGAGAGAGAGAGAGAGAGAGAGAGAGAGGAGAGAGAGAGAGAGAGAGAGAGAGAGAGAGAGAGAGAGAGAGAGAGAGACAAGAGGCTTCTCAATTCTTAAATATCCCCTCCTCGAGACTTAGTCCCGCCCACAGGAGATGCGAGCGGAGGACCGAGGAGGGGAACCGAGGAGAGAGGAGGGGAAGCAGCAGACGTTTAAAGAAAGGAGAACTCCTCTCCTCTGAGCGGTCATATTAAAGCGACGTCCGTTCATTATTACGTGGCAACAGCTGCATCAGCTGTGAGTGTTTTGTCATATGTTATAATCTCTGCTGGATCAGCTGAACATCGTTCCCCCACATATTTACTTTGAATTCATTGAGAGTGCGGTATAATGAGGCAATACCAGGCTACAGATGCAGACACACACACAAATATATTTATATAAATATATGCAATTTAAAGTATGAGAGCACTCTCATAATAACGTAACACAATAAGAGACTGGATATATCCCCCCCCCTCTCTCTGGTCGCTGAAATGGGGAATTTAAATTACGGGCCAAAAGTTGTATTTGCAAGGATTACAAGTAAGGACACCAAACCAACTGAGACCTGTCTGTCCGCTGCATCTACGCACTGTACAACACACACCTACACACTGTACAACACACACACCTACACCCACCTACGCACTGTACAACACACACCTACACACTGTACAACACACACCTACACACTGTACCACACACACCTACACACCAGGGTTTCCGCTAGGATTTTTTCTCGCCGGTCAAATGTCCGGGCAGAATGTATTTTACCGGAGTAATTTGAAACTTACCGGTCATATTTCAATAATATGAAGAGTTGTGTAGCAGAGTTTCCGTTAGCAGGTAATTACCGGACTATGAGCGGATATGCTTCAGTTTAAAACTCAGTTCACGGGACTCATTTTTATATTGCTTCAGTTTATAATCGTAACAGATCGAAAAATTCAGATTCATTTTTCAATAAATGATTCCACAAACAACAAACAACATAATTATTAAATTCAAACAAACTACTTGTAGTAGATAACGTACATTATTCAGAAGTTTACATTACATTTGAATAATAACACGGGAGAAACGGAGCCTCTCTTTTCCCCTCTCCCTCCCTCTCCCTCTCTCTCTCTCCCTCCCTCTCTCTCCTGACAGCACGTCAGTTTCTCAAGCAGCTCCTGCAGCCCGCTAAACAGAGGGCCGGGCTTCAGGTGCTCCTGCAGAGCTGCTTGTCTCCAGACTCAGCAGCTGATCTGATCTCTCTCGCGTCCGGTTACACTTCACTCGCGTTTATGTCCATATCGATCAGATCCAGCTCTCCTGATCGGCCTTTATAGAGAGCACCGATCAAACTATTAAGAGTGAATATCGGCCGATAATGACCGGCGGCCGATCGATCGGAGCATCCCTAATTATTACCAGACATGTTGACCGTTAGGTTTTGAAATTACCGGTTTTTAATACATTTTACCAGCTAAAAACCGGCTAACGGAAACCCTGCTACACACTGTACAACACACACCTACACACTGTACAACACACACCTACACACTGTAACCTACCACACACATACCTACACACTGTACAACACACGCACCTACACACTGTACAACACACACCTACACACTGTACAACACACACCTACGCACTGTACCACACACACCCACGCACAACACACACCTACACACTGTACAACACACACCTACGCACTGTACAACACACACCTACGCACTGTACCACACACACCCACGCACTGTACAACACACCTACACACAGTACAACACACACCCACGCACTGTACAACACACACCCATGCACTGTACAACACACACCTACACACAGTACAACACACACCTACGCACTGTACCACACACACACCTACACACTGTACAACACACACCTACACACTGTACAACACACACCTACACACTGTAACCTACCCCACACACACCTACACACTGTACAACACACACCTACACACACCGTACAACACGCACCTACGCACTGTACAACACGCACCTACGCACTGTACAACACACACCTACACACAGTACAACACACACCTATGCACTGTACAACACACACCTACACACTGTACCACACACACACCTACACACTGTACAACACACACCTACACACTGGACAACACACACCTACACACTGTACAACACACACCTACACACTGTAACCTACCCCACACACACCTACACACACCTACACACTGTACAACACACACCTACACACACTACAACACACACCTACGCACTGTACAACACACACCTACACACTGTACCACACACACACCTACACACTGTACAACACACACCTACACACTGTACAACACACACCTACACACTGTACCACACACACTGTACAACACGCACCTACACACTGTACCACACACACACCTACACACTGTACAACATGCACCTACACACTGTACCACACATTTACACACTGTACCACACACATTTACACACTGTACCACACACACCTACACACTGTACCACACACACCCACACACACACCTACACACTGTACCACACACACACACACACACACCTACACACTGTACAACATGCACCTACACACTGTACCACACACACACACACTGTACAACACACCTACGCACTGTACCACACACACACACTGTACCACACACACACAGTTCCTAAAGCATAATCAGGCTACAGCCATTGTGTATTTTATTATGTGAAGCACTAAATGGTCTTAGAACAATATGGACTCTTTGTTTGTAGATATCTACTAAACTAAAGCAAATAAAGAGAGTAGGCCTGTTCTACTGAGTGATATATATTCTCCACACTGCTCTGCTTTCTGCAGGACCTCACAGCTGTTCTCTCTGTAAACATCGCATTGTGATGAGAGCAGTTTCTAAAATAATATCCAGAGGATGCATGCAGAGCTGTCATTGGCTGAGATAAGTCCGGCCGTGCGTCACGCCTCCACCGTTCCCGGAAATGCAGCCGTGGAGGACCCATCAGTGTATCCTCGGTTACAGCTCCTCCAGAGAGCCTCCTCGACGCTCGATCCTCGGTGTGCATTTAGAGAAATGAGACGTCCTGCAAAATGGCGCACATCACATTGATGTCCCCCCTGAAAGTAGCAACTACACTCCTCAGTGAGGAAAAACCCCACCATCTCAATGATCTCCCCAATCCAGACCACACTGCAGAGGCAGTTCCAGCCAGATGAGAGGGTCATATGGTCGTTTCCCAGATGAAGGAGCGATTCAGACGGGACTTTGATGGTCGCTACACATATCTCCAAGACCTCCTCCACTACGCCTCAGCACTGGATCCCCGCTTCAAAGACCTGGCTTTCCTGGATGACAATGAAACTAAAGACATTATTTACATGAAGATAACAGCAGAGGTGGTGAAGATGGATGGACAGGTAAGAATATACTACTCAATATATTGTAGCTGGTGTCTGTCTCACTTTCACTGTTATTTACCTGAGGTTTACTTAACTGACGCTTATTTGTTTAGTTTAAGGAAATCTAATAGCTCATCTGTGCTGATGATCGTCAGGCAGGGGATGGGGATACACTTATGGAGGACCAGGCAGCTGAAACAGAAGGTGACCGGAGCCCCCACAGAGAGGAAGAAGAGACAGGTTTGTTTTGATAGGAACTGTGCCAAAAGTTATAAAAGTGTATTGATTTGACTATGTATTGTATCGTATTATACGTCATCATTTTTGTAATCTAAAACTCTAAATATCCTCTCTTCTCTTCCACTCCCTAGTTGATGTCCCTCCCATGAAGAAGACGGCCTTGGACCAGATGTTTGGTGATTTCCTCCCTGCAAGATCACCAGTAAAGAAGAGCACAAAGGAGAGAGCTAAGGAGGACTCTTGAAGTACAGAGAGAGGGATGCTTTAGGTTTGAGTGGTGATGTGTTGCAGTGGTGGAAAACACAAGTGGATCTTCCACTGCTCTCAACATTGGTAAAGAGCTCCCTGTCCATCCCTGCAAGTGTACCTCTGAACGAGTGTTTAGCACCGCCGGTGACATCGTGACAGCAACGCGCAGCTTGCTTCATCCTGATCATGATCAACTTATATTCCTTAAGAAAAACCTGCAAGCCAGACATACGAGTCAAGCTCAGAGAGGTGTGATGTCTTACAGCAGCCTGTGACTGCCAATAACTTGAGTTGTAAACACAATTGTTTAATTGTTTCTAATCAGATTCTAAGCCAATGAGGGTAGATTTCTTGCGTTCATGACGTAGCGCTTCATGTACGCATTGTGCGCAGTCCGGAGCTGACAGCTCCATGGAGCCTGCCTGCAGGCTAATGTCAGGACACCTCCACTCTCAGGACAGCGCCACTTTCCGAACCCTTGATGAATGCTTGTGCACAAAAACTGCAGGCAAACCCGTTTTAAATGTGTGTTTCCTGTGTGGCGGATACAGCTGCTTTATTTATGTCTGTATGAAGCTGTGTGAGTGTGGAGGGAGCAGCTACAGGTTAGCTTAGCCTAATCGATCAGTGCACTACGAAGCCAGTGCTAGTCATTTCTTCGGTCAAAATAATTTCCCTTTAGCGCAATACCGCTTCAGTTGCGCTTATGTGACAGACAAGAAGAGTATGTGACAGACAAGAAGAGGATGCGACAGACAAGAAGAGGATGCGACAGACAAGAAGAGTATGTGACAGACAAGAAGAGGATGTGCCAGACAAGAAGAGGATGCGACAGACAAGAAGAGGATGCGACAGACAAGAAGAGGATGTGACAGACAAGAAGAGGATGTGACAGACAAGAAGAGGATGTGACAGACAAGAAGAGGATGTGACAGACAAGAAGAGGATGTGACAGACAAGAAGAGTATGTGACAGACAAGAAGAGTCAACTCTGATGTCTAACACGTAATGTGGAGAAAGAGATGTCCTGGACGGGTTGATTGTGCGTTGATCTGTTGGTAATGCCTCGGGGTTCCGGTGGGCATGTAAACACATGCATAATGCTGCGCTATACTTTGTGGCCTCACCCGGTTGCATAGCGACACTTATTGTTCAGGTGTATTTTAATCAGCAGGTAGTCTATCATTAGCTAGAACTAGCTGCATCTGATCGATATGGACATAAACGCGGGTCAAGTCTGATCTGACGGGAGAGAGACATCAGCTGCAGCGGTGAGCGGACAAAACACACACTTCAGGTTAGAATATCACACGTAGCTATTTTAATGACCTCTCAAACTACCGTAACTAGTTATAGATATGTTTAGTTTCACTGTTGGGTCCCTCATTACTGGATCCACGAGCTGCATGATACTGGCATGATAGATTGCCCGATCGGGCACCCAGCAGGTGAGGCTTCCTTGCCCGAGCTAGATACTAGACGGCCCATCGGGCAGTCCTTAATGTCGAGCCCTGCGTCACACCCCTAGTAGATGGCGCTCCGAGCTGAATAAGGGCGTCAAATGAAGGCAAGACGCCCGCCTGGCGGAAACGCTGGAATTAGGAATATCTTGTGATGAAGTGCACACTGACCTGAGCTCCAGGGGCCTCCTTCTTCTCCTCCATGCTGCTCATCAGCTGTCCTGATGAAGACCACAGAGCTGCTTCATTATTAATATAATACAAATAATAATTCATCATAAACTGTCAGCAGTGAAGAGGAGGAATTCAAAGAGTTTATTCAATGATATCTTCTATTTCTGGATGCTTCTATGTAGTGTTTTATCACACCACGTGCAGTGCCTTGTCTCATCTATGCTGCTGTGACGTAAACATGGTCCAAATGGATCCATGTGGTCAATGTGATGCTAAGCAGAGGAGAACATGATAGAAAGGTCAGATAGTTATTAACGTTACATGCATACTTTAACCATTACGATAAAAAGTTGGTTTTCTGTGTAAATTATTATTAATATAATACAAATATTTAGATATAATTCATCATAATCTGTGTAGCAACTTACATTCTAACTTACAGCTCGCAGTTAGTTCACTTTTATTTAATTAAAATGACTTTATTCACATAGAAAGTGACATTAATGGATGTTTGAACCACGGTTATAACGCTATCCGTGTGAAACTATCACTAAGTTAACACAGAAAGCAAACATTAGCTAGTGAGACTGTTTAATGTACTCCATGTATACAGTATTTTCTGTATATTGTGCATTCTTTAGATACTCTAGTGATATGTGTCCTGTGTGTATACTTATTGCATCTTTTAAATATGTTTAACCGTCGCTGAGCTTAGCGTTAGCTGCTAACTGAAGAACCCCATTCATTTCAATGGGGAAAATGCTACGTGGCAGCGAATGACTGCGGTCAACTCAGCCGTCTCTCAAATTTGCTTGGTCAAATGAGCAGTTCTTCATTTTTGAGTGCGCGATTTATAGCGCCTTTACGGTAATCGCTGAGATAGTGCCGAGAAGCGGCACTAACGTAGGAGTAAAAGAATGCATGTTTTTACTCTGGAGGGGAGTTTGACAGGGGATTACTCAAAAAGTACACAATAAAAGTACTTGATTGTACTTTTGGTAGTAGTCCAAGTAGTACTGAATCCAAGAGTACCAATTACATGAATAACTTATTGCACAAAATCATTTTATCGCTCATCAAAGATGGAAGAAAACATGCATTATTATACTCTGGAGGGGAGTTTGACAGAGTATTACTCAAATAGTACACAGTAAAAGTACTTGATTGTATTTGTGGTAGTAGTCTAAGATATACTGAGTCCAACAGTACCAATTTTATTAAGAACTTATGGCTAAAAATTATTGTATCCCTCATCAAATATCATTGATTGATTGATCAAATATAGCATAAGCACTTGTACTACCGTCAGCGCCACATTTCGGCGATTACCGTAAATACGCTATTAATCGCGCACTCAAAAATGAAGCGCTGCTCATTTGACCAGAGACGGAGACGGCTGAGTTGACCGCAGTGGTGAATGGCGATGCTAATAAGCTAGTTAGCATACATTTAAAACCATATATATAGTAAAGAGCACCAACACAACAACTCAAACCGTCTTAAAGACAACTGGTGTAATAAATAACTAACATAAAGTCAGCTGAGCATTACAAATCAACTGTTACTCCCCAAAGCCGAACTGGAAAGTTTTTTGTGAGTTTCTTTCTTCCAAGATTACAGCTGTTGTGTTAAATAAGAGAACTTCTGATTCGTGATTAACTGTAAATTAAGAGGTGTAAACTTAATACATAGTAAATAGTAAATACACTTAATGAAACCTCTGCATGTGCTTAATCCACTCACCTCTTCTTTTGTCCTTCTTTTGTCCTTCTTCTTCTTCTTCTTCTTTCGTGTTTATTGGCGGTTGGCAAACCAACTTGTAGGTGCATTACCGCCACCAACTGGACTGGAGTGTGGACAAGAGACTATGCAGAAAACAAGAAACAAAACTAAAAGTATCAATTTCTCTTAGAAACGTAATAATCTCTCAATATATATTGCCTGATGTTTTCCCTAACAGCCCTGATAGCGACAAGTCATGGAATGTTGCTTTCTTCAGTGTCTGGAAAAGCACATTTCTCTGAGTACTATATTTCCTGAAAAGCAGTAAAACATGCTCAACAGTTTCTGGCTGGCTGCAGTGTGCACACTTTCCGGTTGGATGCTTTCCTATTATACTTAAAGTATGATTGAGACCTGTATGACCTATTCTCATCCCAGAAATTACATTTTCCTCCCTTCTTTCAAACCCCATCTTCCTTCCATCCCCCACATACCTTTGACTGTTATAAAGATGTCTTCCTGTCTCACTAAGGTCCCAATGATCTTGCCATGTTGTTTGTGCATATTTCTGAATGAATGTTTGAACCTCCGCTTTGCTGAGTGGAACTTCTATGTCTATATTCATACTTCTGGGTGTTTGTTTGGCCAGAATATCCACCTGTTCATTACCCTCCACACCAACATGAGCAGGAACCAGAGGAAACGAGTTGCTATGCCTTTGATTTGCATTTTATATACAATTAGAAATACTTCATTTATTATGTCCGTTCTAGATGAAGATCTGCCTGATCGTATACTCGATAATGCTGAACAGCTGTCAGATGCAATTACACTGTTATGTATTTCTTTCTCCTCTATCCATTTCACTGACAGCACCAATGCCAACAACTCTGTGGTGTATACTGACACATGGTCGGTTACCCTTTTCTCTATATGTGTATCACTCACTGGGATATACACTGCTGCCCCTGCACGCCCTGCCTCTGGATCTTTGGAGCCATCTGTAAATATGATTGTTGAGTCTGAGTGATATCTCAACCCAGTCTCATAAAAAAACGTGTAATAACTACGTTGGTCCACAACGTTGGACGTAGTATTTCTACAAAAACGCCTCTGAAATTGTAAGATGCCTACGTTTTTTTTCACCATTCATTCCAATAGCTGGCGTCTATGTCACGTGATCTTCACATTTCTCCCTGCAGAAAAAAAAACATGGCCGAACTTCGTTTTATTCTGGGTGGAAAATGCCTATTTTAAAGTTAGTTTGGCCATTAAAATGCGTTTTGATGTCATTTGATGCGAGAAATATGAGTTGGTTTTTCAGATTGTGTGTGCAGTGGATGCACATGATCTTTAGTTTGCTAGTTATTACAAAGATTACTTCAAGAAATTGTGTCTATACAACGTTTTCATTGTTACCAAGGTGGTTGCTAGGGACGCTGCTATCGATATTATTTCTGTTATGTTGTGTAACTGTTTAATGGTGTTATCTTTATTGCTACCTCCTTCCCCGTCAATGTATAGTGTTGGTCCACAGCCTAAACATATTAGTTTAACACAATCCGCATCTAAAGATACGTTATTTTCCCCTGTGCAATTCCAGTCTCACATCTCAGAGCACATGGTCATTAACAAATACCGGAAACAGACCGAAAACACTTTATTCCGAGTGTGCTTGCTTTTCTCTTTGAAAGTCATCACATAACGGCATTGTAATACACGGTTCGGCTGCTTTACATATTACATATCTGCCGTAGTTCTGTATTTATAGCCCTGACGAGAAGACCTCTAGACAAACATCAGGAACTGCCGCCAACACTGGAAACGTGACGTGGATCATAAATATATCAGCCATTAAACAACATCTTACATTTATTTTCACACAATGCGTAATTCGGCGGACTTTTATATTTGATCCAATTGGTAGATAGGCTGTATTTACACCATAAAGGTGCACAGCTGATATAAAGGGACACCTGGTGGTTAAAGCATGTTATTGATTTCATTATTTTTATTATTAGATATTAATAGAATCCCTATAAAGTATATTCATTTCTCGTTATTCTCTACTAATAGTTACACATGCTGATGTAACGCAAATGTTTCCAACTTGGGATCAATAAAGTGCATCTTATCTTAAGCTGATCGATGGCTACTGCCATATTTGCACAATGTGCCTCTGAACCTTGACAAGTGCATGTTTCAGGCTTATCAATTAATGTAATGTAATGTTATCACAGGGGTCACACACATAAGACCAGCTGTTAAATAAAGCTCTTCTGACCTTAGCTAGCATGTGGGTATATATATATATTAATACTGCCCATTATGGGCACAAGCAATTTTCATCCATTTATTAATTACATGTTTTAAATGTGAGTGTTTCCTGTCCCCTAAACCTCCAGGGATGTACACAGTTTAATACTGGCAACTTCTTATGATGGGAAATACGAAACCGTCTTTTAAAACTACAACTCCCAGTAGAGACGTGCCATAGAGAACATGTTGCGAAACACAATAGCCAGCATGTGTAGTTCTGGGGACGGGGTGGGGGAGGGGGGGGACGCGGTGGACCCGTTCAAATCCAGTTTTGGACAGTCTGCCGTGGTTCCATCCCATTTGAAGTGCTGTTCGACGCTCGGCACACTCTCCAATCACAGATCTTGAGGACTATCACGGGGTTTGTCAAGCGAAGCGGAGAGAATACTTACTTCCCGGTGTAATATTCTCAAAAGCAAATGAGCTGCTCCGACCCTCGGTCCTGACGGACTCCAACTTGTGTTTATTAATCAAACAAATAAATAAACACAAGGACAATTATGTGTTATTGTTGAGTAGATGGAGAATTGCACAGGGGAAAATAACGTATCTATTGTGGTGATTGACATTATTCACCCACGGATCTATGGGTTAGGGTATTGTTCTGCACGGACATTTTAGTGAGCCGGACTTCCTGTCTCCGCCGGTCTTCGCTTCCCGGGCATGAAGCTGTTTACATGTGTTTTGAGATGCTAAATAAAAGTCTAGCTTGTACCTTTGATACCCCACCTCCGACTCCCATCTCTCGGCACCACACTATGCCACAATTTTAGATGCGGATTTTGTTAAACGAATACGTTTGCGCTGTGGACCAACACTATACATTGACGGGGAAGGGGGTAGCAATAAAGATAACACCATTAAACAGTTACACAACATAACAGAAATAATATCGATAGCAGCGTCCCTAGCAACCACCTTGGTGACAATGAAGACGTTGTATAGACACCATTTCCTGAAGTAATCTTCGTAATAACTATCAAACTAAAGATCATGTGCATCCACTGCACACACAATCTGAAATAACAACTCATATTTCTCGCATCAAATGACATCAAAACGCATTTTAATGGCCAAAGTAACTTTAAAACAGGCATTTTCCACCCAGAATAAAACGAAGTTCGGCCATATTTTTTTTCTTCTGCAGAGACAAATTTGAAGATCACGTGACATAGACGCCAGCCATCGGAATGAATGGTGAAAAAAAACGTAGGCATTTTACAATTTCAGAGGCGTTTTTGTAGAAATACTACGTCCTACGTAGTGGACCAACGTAGTTATTACACGTTTTTTTGTGAGAGTGGGTTGGAACACACTCTGGAGACCATATAGAAAGAAAGGTGTCTTTAAAAAGAGTGTTATAGCAGAATGTTTAATACAGCGTATTTCTGATATTCATTAAGGTCACATGCTGAGCTATATGATGTGTGTTACTGAGCTGGGTCACACACAGTTAGAGAGACGATGGTCCTTCTGAGTTATCAATAGATGTGTTCATTTGAAGTGAGCTGACACCGACGGTAGAGGAAGTTCAGAGAAGGCCTCAGGTTATAAAAACACTTCACCTTTGTTAGTTGACTAATCCTAAGGATGTCATGTGACTAAACCAAATAATAATAATGATCAGCTATATCTGTGTTTTATTGATTCCTCTCTGTTTCTGGATCACAACAAGATGCACAAAGACTTAAAGGGGACCTATCATGCAAAATGCACCTTTGTACGTCCTTTATACATGAATATGTGTCCCCGGTGTTCCAGGGAACTCACCAAGTGTCAGAAAACACAACCCTCTCTATTTTCCACCTTCGCCAAATCTCTAAAAAAGGGGCTGCAACGGATCTGAAAAAAACGGATCCAGATCCCAATACTTTTCTACGTCACAAAGAAGTGCTCCGCTTATTGGTCAACTCTCCACCTATCAGGGGAATGAGCCACGGCCACGTGCATTGCCAAACCTCTCATTCGCATATAGGCTATCGGCAGGCTAAATAATCAACACCCCAGTCACATCTGTGTTTTTGCCTGCTCTTGCCAGGATGTCTAAACCAGTTAAACGTTGTGCTGTTGTTGGCTGCAATACTCGGGACAGGGGACTGCATGCAATGCCATCAGTGGGAAAAGAAATGAATCTGTGGCTAGACTTCATTTACAAGGGACATGTGCCAGAAGACCACGGCAGATTTCTGTTTGTGTGTTCCAAACATTTTACCACGGACATGTTTATTAACTTCTCTCAAGTCCAACACGGATATGCCTCCAAACTAATGCTAAACCCGGGATCAATACCAACCATCCGGGACCAGGCCAGTGAGGACACATCCAATTTTGAAGCTGTAAGTTTTTATTTAGCGGTGTTTTTCCTGATAAAGCTATCTCTAGCTTGTAGCATGTAGCATGTAGTTTCGCCGTATCAATGTCGCCTCAAACCCAAATAGTAATCGGTTAGGTGTTTATATATTTTTGTAGCATTTTATTTTGTACGCTCTGCAGTCTTTGCTTTGTCTTTTGAATTATCAGGCATTTGCTAACATGTTCAGACATACTGCCGTAAGGGCGATCTGTGTGAAGGCTGTAAAGCCACGCCCTAGGCGATAACACAAGTATTTATTCTCCTATTTATTAGTATTTTGTATCCTCTACAATCATATTGAGTAAGTTATAATAACAAAGGTAATCTTCTGTAGGCAAGTGCCGTTTTTTCCAGCGTTATATGGAAACGCTTTTGTGATTGTAGTCTGTAAGAATGCTCAGATATCATCGATCTGTAAGCTACGCTACGCTAATGAGACATGCCGTGTTTTGCAGCGTTATATGTAAACGCTTTTGTGATTGTAGTCTGTAAGAACGATCAGATATCATCGATCTGTAAGCTAAGCTACGCTACGCTAATGAGACATGCCGTGTTTTGCAGCGTTATATATGTAAAAGCTTTTGTGATTGTAGTCTGTAAGAACGATCAGATATCATCGATCTGTAAGCTAAGCTACGCTAATGAGACATGCCGTGTTTTGCAGCGTTATATGTAAAAGCTTTTGTGTGTTTACTTGTTTGCGCACATGAATATAAATGGGGGTGTGTTAGGATACAACACTGTGTATGTATGCGAGGGGGGACACACACCACGAGTAAAACTGAGCTAAAGCCCCGTTGGTCTGTTGTTGTTGACAAGGCCTTACCTCTAGCAACAGGCTAATTAGTGGCTAGCACTCATTACAGTCAGTCTACTGAGCTCAGCCCCTCTCCAACCCATCACCTGCATTGAGTCAGAAACACAGCATGCACGTTACGGTTCAAAACTAACTCAGATTGGAAAAGGCTAAGCAAAGAGCTTTGCTAAATAGAGAGCTTTGCTAAATGGAGAGTTTTAGCCCCATCTTTTGGGATTTCAGACTATATTTATCCAAATAGTATTTTCTCATCCTGAATACTAAGTTGAGATGATTTTGTTCTAACTATGTGTTCTTCTTTACAGGCCAGCACCTCACATACTTACTAATTAGTGACAATTTGTACATCCTTTGCTATTATTTATTATTTACATTTTTTTGTATCATGGCGGAAATGAAAGACTGGACCTGGCAGCCCTGCACTACAATGAAAACGCTGAGCGTGCACAAGCCACTACATCCACTGGAAACCCTCTGTATAAACTGCAGTTCCCAAAGGCCAGGAAGGGAGAATGCAGAGCAAAACCAGTAAAGACTGACCCCACATTCCGTAAGTGTTTAAAATATTTATTTTACAACTATTTACAAATGTAAAATAAAAAAATTAGAAAGAACTTTCAGTTTTTTACATGCATATAAACCACATTTTTTTGGGTGCTTTTTTTAACATTGTACAGGCTACGTGGCCAACTTGATGGACCTCATCTTCAACCAAGTCTTTGTGGAACCTGCACCATTCACACAGGAGCTTCTGAAGATACCCAGAGTACCTGTGTTCCCAATATGAGCGACCTGACAGGGAGGAGGTCATCGCCGGGTATGCTACACGGTTCAATTTGGCTGCTGTCTGAACCCAACATCGACATTTCACGGATCAGGAAACTCCCTGCGTATCCTGAGGACAACGCAGGCCGGAATCACCACTCTGATCCTGCGTCCAAGGAAGCCCCAGCACCAGCTCACAAAGCTTCTGTAAAAATATTTAGTGTCATTTATACAAAATACAAGTAGGCTACATTTAGTTTTTTTTTGGGTAAAGAATATTCTGATTTCAAAAGCATAAGGTTGTGGACCTTTTTGTTGTACACATGGGTGTGTTATGCCATTGCTGTGTAGTATATCATAATAGTACATGTACAATGACAGAATGAAAGATTGCATAAAGCCATATACACCCGTATTTATTTCCATGAACAATATTAGCATTCGTTTTACAATTTCAGTCAAAACAAACAAACCACTCACTGCTCTATTTGCCTCAACTGTAGTCCACAATGTTCAGCTCTGTAAATATGCAACGCATTCTGCAGGGAGAACACATTCAGGCACACGGGCTCCAATCCAGGATGGTCCACCATACAGGTTACTGCATCCGTCTTGACACATTGTGATAAACATATATTGAATGACATGTGAAAAATGTATTCTCTAAACAGACAACTTAGTGAAGCTATCAAAAATGTTACCTGTGGTATCTCCATGCAGCACACATTCTCCGTTCAGAAGGCATCGTGGCGCAATTTGCACAAAGAAGTCAATAACAGCTTTTAAAAACACATGAAACTACACACATTGCTGACAACTGAGGTGTTGTTGGGGTTTTACTTTTTATCATCCTAAGTTATTCAACTTCCCAACGGTTGTTGCAGGATGTTGGAAGAAAAGGACTGTAAACTATTAATAAACGCAATGAGGCCATTGTATATATGCTGAAAATATGAATGTCTCCCTTTATAAATATATATATATATATATCGCTGTTTTTGCGGTACAAACTGTACACATTGCATTCTTGCTAATTAGCCAAAATATGAACGGAATAAGGAGCAAGCATCGTAACAGAGTAACGATGAGTAACGATGAGCTGCTGCTCAGAATTTTCAAAGAGGGGTTTGGAATAGAGCGAAAATGAGCGAAACGAGGCATATCTAAAACATGATCTGTTTGGTATTTTGAAAAATAAAATGTATAAATATACCTTATATACAGTAGGTATGGTCATACACTATATCATTTAAATATAGCATGATAGGTCTCCTTTAAGCCAAATTGGAATTTGAATGTGGGTTAGTCTTTTTATTGCATAAAACGCCCTGCGTGCTTTCTCTCTCAGTTCCTTCACAGCTTGATTAAAGCTTCCAGTGGAACTTATTTTCAGGCTTACATAATTATATTCTGAACAATTTTCTATTGTCTGTGTCCCAATTGTAAAGTCAGTGTTGTTTGCCTGACATCTGGGTCTTTGTTGAAATATCATTGTTTTTGTCTTTGTGATGTTGATTGCCATGGCCCAGGGGCCTGAACTACGAAGCTGGTTCAACCTAACCTGGATATGTTTGAGTTAGCCGGTTGGCCTAATCCAAAACATACGCGCTCTCGCTAAACTGTACTACGACGCTGGTTATCAAGTGGATCGCTCAAGCCAGCCGTGTCCTATCTAGTTTGGTGCGCGTTCACATGAAAGGGGTGGTATTTGGAGCATTCGACCAATCACAGACATGGAGAAGCGCACTGACAGCGCAGCGTCATACTTCCTGAATGAAAGGTGAACTTTAATACTAGTCAAAAATGAAGAAGTTAAACTTTAAACATCCATGACTTAAACACTTTATCCAGGATAAAAGCCACATAGCTGAACTTGCAAGGTGCATACAGTACAGCTGGCAAAAGAAAAAGTGTTTGAATGCGTACATTAACAGGTTTATGATATCACTGCTAAAACACGATCTGACTTTAATTACATTTGTCTCGAGTGTTTCGTCAACTTAATGTGTTGCTTAAAATAATACTTCTGCATTCAGTATGTGACACTGAGTGTTGCACGGCCAGATACGGCTCAGCTGACTCAGATCAGGAGATATATGATACATTATGAAGTGATATGCCGTGGACTGTACTTAATGTACTCTGATCCAGTTACTTATGTTGTGGCCGATATTTAAGTAAGCTTTCTTAACGCTAATGTTATAATAGTCAGATTGCTCTGAAGATGGAGGTGCTATTCTATTAATGTTCACGTTCACACAGTCGGTGATCTTTGCCGGCCGTCTTTCCTGCAACGGCAGCTTTTCTGTATTTCCTTTCTCCTGTAATATGACTTGATCGCTTTAAACTCCGCACACTGAGCTCTGATTGGTCAGCAGGCAGTGCTTTCACTGAGTTGAGCTCTTAGCCTGCAACCTAACCTGGTCCCGACCAGGTTAGCCGCTTAGCATATATTACCATGGAGATCTAGCCTGCTAAAAAGAGATCCAGCTTCGTAGGACCGGAAAGCCAGAGTTTCCCCTGAATTTAGCCGGCTAAGCGAAAATCCGGCTTCGTAGTGCAGGCCCCAGGTCTGACAGTAACCTTCCAGTATATTTAAACTCTGTTGAAGTCCTTCTTCTGTGGGGCTTAACAGGATGAGACCATCTGCACACAGCAGGAACCTGATCTCTGTGTTGTGGAGAGTGAGCCTAGGTGCTGTGGACTGCTCTAAGATGGTGGCCAGTTCGTTAATGTAGATGTTGAACAGGGCCGGTGATAAACAGCATCCTTGTCTTACTCCCCGTTCTTGAGAAATTAAGGTGGTTCTCTTGTGTCTGATCTTGATGCTGCACATGTTATTTGTGTACATAGATTTGATTAGGTCAAATGTTTTTCCCCCTATACCGCTTTGAAGTAGTTTGTTGAATAGACCAACGTGCCAAATCGAGTCAAATGCTTTTTGGAAATCGATGAAACAGGCAAATATTTTGCTTTTATTTTGATTAACATATTAGTCAGTTAGGGTGTGTAGGGTGTGAATGTGGTCTGATGTGCGGTGATTTGGTAAGAATCCAATCTGGCTTTTGCTCAGGACATTGTGTTTCGTAAGGAAGTCTATAAGCCGGGAGTTTATAATACTACAGAAGACCTTCCCCAGGTTACTGTTCACACAAATGCCTCAGTAGTTATTAGGGTCAGATTTATCGCCGTTTTTAAAAATGGGTGTTATGAGACCACGATTCCAGCTGTCAGGGAAGTACCCTACCATCAGGATCAAGTTGAATAGTTTGAGTCTAGCCAATCTGATCTTTTTACTTGAGTGTTTTAGCATCTCGTTCAATATGCCGTCAAGCCCACTTGCTTTTTTTGGTTTTCGGTTAATCAACTTTTTGTCCAGTTCCTGTTCAGTCGTTAGAAAGTCCAAAGGGTTCTGGGAGTCCTTGATGACCAGTTCCTGTTCAGTCGTTAGAAAGTCCAAAGGGTTCTGGGAGTCCTTGATGACCAGTTCCTGTTCAGTCGTTAGAAAGTCCAAAGGGTTCTGGGAGTCCTTGATGACCAGTTCCTGTTCAGTCGTTAGAAAGTCCAAAGGGTTCTGGGAGTCCTTGATGACCAGTTCCTGTTCAGTCGTTAGAAAGTCCAAAGGGTTCTGGGAGTCCTTGATGACCTGTTCCTGTTCAGTCATTAGAAAGTCCAAAGGGTTCTGGGAGTCCTTGATGACCAGTTCTAATCTGTTGAGCTGTTCAGTTCTTTGTCTTTGTTCTGAGTCTGAGTTGAGAGGAATGCTACAGGTGTTTGAAGTGATCGGTCCAGATATCTCCATTCTGTATAACTGGGTCATCGTGTTTACTTTTATTTAGATTTTTCAAATGTTCCCAGAATCTGTTTTTGTTTAAAGACTCCTCGATGATTGTGAGTTGTTTTTGTGTGTACGGAGCCTTCTTGGTTTTGATTGTACGTTTGTATTGTTTGAGCATGTGGCAGTAAAGGAGGCGTACCTCTGCGTTGCTAGGATCTCTATGTTTTTGGTTCGATATTTTCCTAAGTTCTTTCCTTTTTTGTTGGCATTCTTCATGAAACCAGTTGATTTATTTTTGTTTTGGGGGCTTGTTGCTGCATTTCTTCAGTTGGGATGTATGAGCTGTTCTCATGAAGATGTGGTTCATCGTTCTGACTGCCAGGTCTATGCCTTCTTTATCGTGGTCATATGTGGTGTCCAGAGAGCTGTCTGAGAGTCTTTGAATGTGTTCGTTTCCAATAGCTTTCTGGAACTCTTGTGCACTGTCTGGAGCCCATTTGTATTTTCTTTTAATGTTAAACAGGTTATTGGGTTCAGATTGTGGACTGTTAGTTTCTGTTCTTTTCATGAACACAGTCATTTGGCTGTGATCAGATAGAGGTGTTAGAGGTTTGACTATAAATGAACTGAGGGAGAGCGGGTCCAGATCAGCTATCATGTAATCTACGGTACTCGTGCCAAGAGACGAGCAGAAGGCGGGTCTTCCCAAAGAGTCGCCTCTAAACCTACCTTTAACAATGTACAGACCGAGGCTTTGACAGAGTCGGAGCAGGTCTTTCCCATTCCTGTTTATCTCAGGGTCAGAATTATGACGAGGGAGATTTGTGGTGTTGCGGGGAAAGTTTTGTTCAAATATATGTTTGTTACCACTCTCTGAGTTTGAGTCTGGATGGGTTCCAGTACGTGCGTTGAGGTCTCCACAGATCAACACTTTTCCTTGGGCCTGAAATCTGCAGATTTGGGTGAGGAGGTGTGGGAATGTTTCCTCGCTGTAGTAAGGAGAGTCACTCTGAGGAACATATATTGTACATAAAACAAATCATTTTCTGTACATGTGATGCTTTTGGATAGTTTAATCCAGATGCGGGAGGGCTCGGATTTTATTATTGTTATATATTTTGAGAGTTCGAATTTGTGCCAAATTATTATGCCTCCTGAGTCTCTCCCTTTTTTAATTGCTGGGTTTTTGATGGAGGGCAGAAGAATTTGTTTGTAATTTGGGGGACAGTGGATGTTGGAATCAGATCTACAGCAGGTCTCTTGGAGGATAATAATGTCTACATTTTGTGTGTTCTCTTAAAATTAATCTGTTCTATATTTCTGTCCAAACAGAGAAGAATGTATACCTTGGATGTTCCACATAGAGATGGAGAATGGTGTCAGTGAGGTGGTCATAGTGAAGAATACAAATACATTTTAAAAATGAGATAAACGGGTGTGTGTGTGTGTGTTAAGTTAAGTCTTCTACGACCTGACTCATCAGTTTGGTGCATATAAGGCTAAGGAGGTGTGTGATCTCTCCCAGGTCGATGTTTGGTGGGGTCTTCAGTGCAGTGGCGTAGCTTTTCTGAGCTGGTTGCTGAAACGGGGGGCAGGGCTGATATCCTGGTGTGGGCCTTGAGTTTATTGGAGTGGTGCTGGCCTGTCTTGCTTGTATGGCTCTGGTTCTGGGTGGGTGGCTCTGAAGGTGAGGTAATAATGGTGGAGGGGGGTAGGGGCCTGATCCAAGGGGATATCTGCGATATTCTCTTGCAGGTGGTGATAGGGGTGGTCCAGTTATATGCTGGCTAGCTCGTCCGCGGCTAACAGAGGCTCCGCCCTGGCTTCATCCTAAGGCCACATCTTTAAGTGTCTTAGCAAAGACTTTTACAATGTCCTTACGGAGGTGAACGTGGTCATGGAGGCTGTGAATGCTGAGGGTGGGGTGATGTGCCAGGTGGACATTGGGCATTACAGCACATCCTCTGGAGATCTCCGAATTGATCCTATGGATAGTGAGAGGGTGGAAATCGTGGAGACAGTTATTTTAGAGTTTGGGAGACTCTGCGTAGCCCTTAGCGCCACTCTCGTCAAAGATTCAGCTACTCTCTCTTGCTCTATACGAAGGTTGTTAGTTCCTGTGTGCACAATGATGTGGCTTGGTTCTCCCAGTTTGGCCTTTGTGAGAACATCAAGTGCATTATCTGTTCTTGGGCACCATATTTTTTTAACTTTTTGTCCGGGAAAGAGTTGTTCTTCATCTAAGAATTTTCCATTTGAGTCAATAAGAATGATTACTTCAGCATCAGTCGCTTCTGTGTCGGTTGTTATTTTGATTGTGGAAGGAGGAATATTGTCTGGCTGGTAGCTGGTTGTGGCTCATGCTGGGGCGCTGGGCCATTGGTGAATGGTTTCAATGTGGGGTTTGGTGAGGTTTTACTGGATGGTGGTTGCTGCAGCAGGAGGCTGCTGGTTGGAGGCCTTGGCTCAGTGAGTTGTGTGTTACTCGTGGCAGGTTGGGGTCGCTGCAGTGCTGTGGCTGTGAGGCTCTGGAGCTGCTCTTTCAGGCTCAGGGTGGTTTGATGTTTGAGGTGCAACTCCTCTTTTACTGCTGTTATTTCTTTCTTTAGAATGTCCCTGTCCTCCTGTAGGACAGTCACTTCTCCTCTCAGTTGTTGTATTGGTGTTTTTAATTATTTCTTTAACTGGCAGAGTTCATCCTTAATCTGCTGAAATGATTCACTGGATGGTGAGTGAGAAAGTTTTTCTCTCATTTTCACTATCTCTACCTCCTCTAGAGATAGACTCACTCTGAGAAGGGTCACTGTGCCCTGCAGATTGTCTTCAGGCTGCAGCTCCTGCTCCTCTCTGAGAAGGGTCATTGTACCCTGCAGCTTGTCTTCAGGCGGCAGCTGCTGCTCCTCTCTGAGAAGGGTCACTGTGCCCTGCAGTTGTCTTCAGGCTGCAGCAGTCTCTCTGAGACCTGGGTAACGCTGCTAGCTTTCTCTTTGTTTTGTGTCTTTGTTAGTGCCTTAAAAATAAGAACATTTTCTTGGACTAAGGTCAGACCTCACACCCAGCCGCCGGAAGTTGATAGACGCCATCTTGTGCACAGAGCCTGAGCACACGATGGCGAAAAACCGAGAGGAGAAGAAGGAGAAAAGAAGAGGTGAGTGGATTAAACACATGCAGAGGTTTAATTAAGTGTATTTACACCTCTTAGCTTACAGTTAATCACGAGTCAGAAGTTATCTTATTTAACACAACGGCTGTAATCTCGGAAGAAAGAAACTCACAAAAAAACTTTAAAATGTGCGACAAAAATAGTCTCAATCTATCTTTAAATAAAGCCTAAAAGCTACAGTCTAACAGCTACAGACTAAAAGCTAAAGTCTGAAAGCTAACGGCTATCGCTAACAGCTACAATAATTCCAGTTCGGCTCTGGGGGAGTAACAGTTGATTTGTAATGCTCAGCTGACTTTATGTTAGTTATTTATTACACCAGTTGTCTTTAAGACGGTTTGAGTTGTTGTGTTGGTGCTCTTTGCCATAGATATGGTTTTAAATGTATGCTAACTAGCGTATTAGCATCGCCATTCACCACGACGTAGCATTTTGCCCATTGAAATGAATAGGGTTCTTCAGTTAGCAGCTAACGCTAAGCTAAGCGACGGTTTAGCTCATTAGATAAATAGATATACTTTATTTAAATAATGATTTATCTTCAACTGGGAAATGATTGTGTCCCAGCAGAAGTGTTTTCAGGCATTACACGAGTTAAACATATTTAAAAGATGCAATAAGATAATACAAATGAAGCATTAGCAGCAAGTATACACACAGGACACATATCACTAGAGTATCTAAAGAATACACAATATACAGAAAATACTGTATACATGGAGTACATTAAACAGTCTCCCGAGCTAATGTTTGCTTTGTGTTAACTTAGTGATAGTTTCACACGGATAGCGTTATAACCGTGGTTCAAACATCCATTAATGTCACTTTCTATGTGAATAAAGTCATTTTAATGAAATAAAAGTGAACTAACTGTGAGCTGTAAGTTAGAATGTAAGTTGCTACACAGATTATGATGAATTATATCTAAATATTTGTGTTATATTAATAATAATTTACACAGAAAACCAACTTTTTATCGTAATGGTTAAAGTAATGTGCATGTAACGTTAATAACTATCTGACCTTTCTATCATGTTCTCCTCTGCTTAGCATCACATTGACCACATGGATCCATTTGGACCATGTTTACGTCACAGCAGCATAGATGAGACAAGGCACTGCACGTGGTGTGATAAAACACTACATAGAAGCATCCAGAAATAGAACATATCATTGAATAAACTCTTTGAATTCCTCCTCTTCACTGCTGACGGTTTATGATGAATTATATCTAAATATTTGTATTATATTAATAATGAAGCAGCTCTGTGGTCTTCATCAGGACAGCTGATGAGCAGCATGGAGGAGAAGAAGGAGGCCCCTGGAGCTCAGGTCAGTCTTGCCTTCATTTGACGCTCTTATTCAGCTCGGAACGCCATCTATTAGGGGTGTAATGCAGGCCTCAACATTAAGGACTGCCCGATGCCCGGTGAGGCTTCATTGCAGCCCATGCTCCGGACAGGAACGCAGCGTTCAGTGCAATTTCAACGCGTCATAAAGCGACTAAGTCATTTCATTGGACGAGAGGCATACTATGAAAGCTGGTCACAGGGATGCGTTCAAATGTAACCAGTAATTTGAGGAACTGTCGAAATGGCAAACGCAGATAAAGGTGACCTCTAAAATCCTCCAGCATCATTGAAGTCTCCGCAGGGCTCAACGCTAACTTTTAAAAGTGCTTGCCAGGCTGGCAACCAGGCATCAGCTTTTGGTTGCCAAAACTGAAAATACGGTTGCCATTTTTAGACACCTTATATTTTAAATAATGAAGATACTAACTTTATACATCAACTTAATAATGAACATGTGACACAAAAGAGTGTTCAAATGCTTTACAATAAGCAATTAACACAATTATTTGAAACTTAAGTGGTAGCAAATAGGGATGCCAGCAATTATTCGAATATTCGCGACAGTCTCCATAATCAAATATTATTTTTAAAAATCGATTTTTTTTAATATATATATATATATTTTTTTAATGTCTGGCTTAGTTTCAACCAAAATATATATAAATATATATGCTAATAATAGTAATAGTATTAATAATTGTAAATGGTCATTGGTCACACCACCAGTTTGTTTTACTGTAAACTTGGAGGAAGCCTGCGTGCAGAGCAGACTGCTGCTGCAGCATGCTACACACCGACCCCACCCCCCCTCTCCCTCACACCGACCCCGCTCTCCCTCACACGTGCGACTAAAGATGAACAAAGCGGCAGGTAAAAAGAGTTCCTCGTGGAACTACATCGAACATACAAGTCCAAAGGAAGTTAAATGCAAGCTCTGCGAAAAGACGTTGGTCTATCACAGCTCAACCTCAACAATGCGGTCGCATTTGAGTGCGAAGCACGCCAAAGAGGTTACAGAGAAAGACGCAGCAGCCGGCCATTACCAACTTCACTTCAAGGCCACGTCGTTGTGATGACATGCTTGTTTGTTGTTTGTACTGTTAAACATGTTCCAATAAAGAAAACAAAGGAATTCCTCCTCTCCCGCGGGGTCGCTGCTGCCGCCGAATAATCGATTTTGATCATGGTCAGTTTCTGGCAACCCTAGTAGCAAACTTGTCCACCCTCAATGGCTGGTATACTAAATACCAGTAGTGCAGCTGTGGTCATGTTCTTCGCAGATCCCCCAAAAATGAATTGAGCAAATCACTGGTTTCGTCATCCGTTGTCTCCCTTTCAAATTTGGGTTTTCCTGACCTCTGTGCTGACCCCCACCATAGAGCCGTGGGCCCTTCAGCATTGAAGTCTTGATTGGCCAGACGAATGCATCTCTAATGTTAAATAAATTAAAATCATTCACAGTTAAGAATTAGATATGAATTATTAATGCTGTAAATTACCTTTTAATATGTCAAACTATATTAAAATGTGTTACCTTTTTATAGAAGTGATTATAATGTTATGTCAATACTTCAATGCTAACAGTGAATTAGCCCCGAGCAAAAAATGCTAACCTATTACTGCACCGAAATCACTCCTAGTTCCCTTATTACTTATCCTTGCTCCACATCCAACACATTGTTTATGATCGTAAAGACACAGAATCTAACGGTGCCCACCTCTATAAGCAATACAACTTAATACAACTGCAATTCCGTTATCTGTGTTATCTGCTGTGCTCCGTGCGCTTTGAAATCGAATCAAAAGTTTTTTACCTCAATTCTTTGGCGTTTCTGCCTCTTTCGTTCTTTCAGTGGTTTCTTGTGCTGAAATATGGAGGGGACGGCTCCGGGTTTCAGCCTCCGATGTACTATTAATGCTTCTGCACCAACAGCCTTGATGATAGCAGGATCAACGTCTTATGCATCACACGCGAAGTGGTCAGAACACAACTTGCTCCATTTTGTCGGTTGCCAGCCAACACGATTCACTAAAATTATCAATTTTTGGCGGATGATTTGGTCTTTGGGAAATGCATGGACAACTCTCCCAGATCCCGCACCGTGCGTACAACAAAAAGCACAACAATAACCCATGTTGATTCCGTTTTCTTTTCGAAAAACATGTGACCGAGGCTGCCGAGTCGGGATATTTGGTCCAGAGACTGTTTGGCAACAATGACGTCACGCGCGCGGAGGCTGCTGGGAATGTCATGTCAGAAATTCAGACGGCGTTGGGTCGAGTTTTGTATCAATAAAAAGGTTTTTTTCGGGTGTATTATCTCAATTTAAATAAAATAAAAAATACAGGCAGTCTTGAAAACAACATTTCTATAAAAATGTTGCATATTTGGAAGCTTTGCATTTGATCTTTAAGCCAGGATGTAATATTCTCCAAGACATCAGTGACCTTGGTAGCAGCCTCTTCTGCGGTTTTGCCATGAGTAAAAACAACTGTATCATCAGCATACATTAATACATCACATTCTCCACACACAGAAGGCAGATCAATAATGTACATACTTGTTACATTCCCCTCTAGGGTAGAGGAAACCAACATACACCAGAATGGAATTGGTAATAATTATAAATGGGTTTATTTTAAATAGCAGAGGTAAACAAAATGGCAGGCATGCAGCCTGGAACAAACAAATGTGTCACAGGTAGAATAATAACCAAACAAAGGGAGGACTCTAACAAAAGGAGTCTACTTTCATAAAAGGAAATAAACACTATTGCACTAAATAAGAAACTAAACAAAACCTCACTTTAAAAGTGGTACAACTAACACACATAATCTATACAAAAACACAGCTAAACTAAAGGCAACAGTCACAAAATCCTAAGCTACTCTAGACACTACTAACACACAATATCACACAGAGATGGACACACAAGTTCAGGTCTAAGGACCAAGTCGCGTCTGTCCCACATCAGAGCCTCCAGAGTGATGATTGTCCCCAGGCTTTGAAGTCATCTCCAGCAGGTGCGCGCCGGCTGTGCGCTGCGATTGGAGTGCGTCGGGCCCGGCATGCTCCAATCACAACCCTCAGGGAGCGGACGAGGAGGTGGCAGCCAATGACGTCAGGGCAATCGCACTGCTCATTTACATACAACATAGATTAACACAATAAAGACAACCCGAAGGCAGCAGCCGTAACAATACTAAACAGGATTGTGCCCAATACAGAGCCCTGTGGTACTCCAGTTGACAAACACTAGACTTATGGTTCTCAATTTGAACACATTGGGAGCGGGATGAAAGATACGAATTAAAGAGGTTGGTGAATTCTATAGAAACATTTAAGTTGAGTATTTTTTGCAATAAGATGTTGTGATTAACAGTGTCAAAAGCTTTCCGTAAATCAAGGAACATGGCCTCCACAACCCCACCCCTGTCCATTGATGCCTTAACTTTCTCAGGGTACCAATACCTTGGATACTATGGGTAAGATACTGATGGGCCTATAGTTGGACAAAACAGTTCTTTAGCCCCTCTGTCCTGGGGGTTGTCAACATGGATGTTAAAATCACCAACAATGACTAGATGGTCAAAGTCAAAACACACTATAGACAGCAGTTCAGTAAAGTCAGGGTGCCCGCCCGAAATGTTAACAACATGTTTATTTATTGACTTTTCATTCCTGTATAATCATTTTGCGCAAAGATGGCACTGTTTGTCAGAGCACTTCATCCTTCTGGGATTTCATGAAGAACAGCTCCAACGCCTGTGTGTATGGGAACACCTCTGGTGCTGGTCCATTAACTGCCAGTGTTTCCCACAGATCTGTTTCCCACATATCTGAAATATACTGAGAGAGAGACGTAACGTGCAACGTGACGTGCAACAACATTAACCTTTCTGTTGGTCACTTGTTAGCAGACCCTTCACGCGATGGCAGAGCGAACAGGTACAGGCAGGGCCCATAATGATAGCCCTATAGTTTAAATCTACTACCCACACATGGAAATGGTTACTTTAAAATGTATTTAGGAACCTATCCTCTCAAATCCTCTATGGGGGTCCAGGGGCATGCCCCCCGGTACGATGGAGTTAAATGCATCAATCTGGTGCATTTTGAGGGGAAAATAAAGAGACTAGATCTATGGAAACACCTATATTAAACAGAACTGTATACATTTCAATACACTGAAACTTGTTTATTAATTTATTTTTGGTTCATTTATAGTTGTGAGTGTGTCTGTGCTCCTGAATCAGCCTCTCCTGTCTCCCTCCTCTCCCCCCTGCTCCTCTTTGAGGCAGCAGCAAAGACTAGTTTTCTCTCAACAAGTTTTAAAAGTGTATCTTACCTTTTTTCACCCAGTTAACTTTTTATTTATTTATTCATGCATATTTTACTAATCACATTTCATTTAGCTGACGCTTTTATCCAAAGCGACTTATAATGACGATTACAGGGACATTCTCCCTGGAGTAACTAAGGGCTAAGTGCCTTACTCAAGGGCACACTAGTGGGGGTGTTCCTCGCGGGATTTGAACTCACAGCCTTCCGATCTTCAGCCCACCTCACTATCCATTAGACCAATCACTACCTTCTCAAATGGAAATATGTGACCACACTGTTTGAGACCCACTGAGAACTTAGACTAAGTTAACTATCTAAACACTCAGAGTCCTTTACCTCACCTGTGCTGAGGTGATCCCGAGCTTGAATGACACAGGTTGCAGGTTTTACATTTTACTGATTATGATCGGCACCAACTTTCCGTGAAACAGAATAAAGAGCCTCGAGAAATTCATGACAGTACCTTGTGTATCTCCGCCGTATTCTGAACGCCTCGTCTCCTTCCTCGTCTCTTTTTCCTGTTGTTTCTAAGCGGCTCCCGAGGGATTTCATCCCATAACGAAGAGCACAGATGGCTTGGTGTATTCGTAGGAGGCCGATCGCATTGTAGCTCTAGCATAGCCTCGCGGCTGTAGCAGAGGTCGGGGCTCCTCGCCATACCTGTTCGTGCTGTCACTCAGGTGTGTGTGGTGTGTGTGTGGTGGTGTGTGTGTGTGTGTGTGTGTGTGTGTGTGTGTGTGTGTGTGGTGTGTGTGTGTGGTGTGTGTGTGTGTGTGTGTGTGTGTGTGTGGTGTGTGTGTGGTGTGTGTGTGTGTGTGTGTGTGGTGTGTGTGTGTGTGTGTGTGTGTAAGGGAAACACAGTGAAGGCTTCTTCTTTTTTTGCTGCTCTTCTCAGATTCTGCTGAGTTGCACGTTACTGCCTCCTGGTGCTGCAGAGATTTCATGAAGTGAAGGAGGGTTTCTTCTATGAAGCAGCTGTGGGCAGCAGATACTGTGAGAGTCAGACATGAATACATAGGTCAAGGCAGACTGGTTCACAGACTCTCCTGTTTTGCCGATCCGGTGCTTGAACAAATAACTCTACACCCCTGGCCGAAATGTCCCTAAAATGAAGTCCGAGTTTGAAATATATTTCAAATAATGTATGTATTTCCCCACATAAACATAACGGTCTGCAATGAAACGGCTGTCTCCTGTGCGCTCCACTTCCTACTTTCTCCTTTCTCTCTCTTTCTTTTCTTTCATTGCCCTCTAGGGCAGTGGTTCCCAAACGGTGTGCCGTGGGATTTTGTGACAACGATATGTTATTATTGCAATATACAACTACACAGAAATAATAATTTTTTAATTTACTATATCAGTATTTTGTAGGTTTATATGTACGGAATCTGCGCGACTTGCGCGTCCACATCTCCACGTGCAGTGCTGCATAAACATGGCTGAGTCAGCGATAACTTACGAGGGGTGGAGGTATGCCGTTATTTTGAGTTCGTCCGAAGAATAGACAGGAATGCGACGGTGAGGTGCAAACTGTGTCCGGGGCAGAAGCTGTTATCCACTGCTGGAAACTCCACCTCAACACACACCTGCAGAGAACACATGCCAAGGTGAAGCTACCGCACTCGCTATTTGTTGTTTTGTTTACATCACGTAGTTCTTCTTCTCTGTCTTCCGGTTGTTGCCTGTTTTGAATGACAAATACACACTACCGCCGCCTGCTGGTAAGGAAAGTTATTGCCACTCACGCATGCGCAGTTCGTACGTGCTTGGCGAGTAAAGTAACGAGTTACTTTATGTAGATAGTAACGAAGTAGTGTAATATATTACTTATTTTTTTAAGTAATATGTAATATATTACATTTTTTTAGTAACGACCCCATCTCTGGAGTTGGCGTTCTCTACTCTGATTTACATGAAGAACAACAGGAGGTCACGGCTCTCTGTTGAACAGGACATGCGAGTGGCCCTCTCCTCAGTGCCACCAAAGATTACAAAATTCTGTGCGCCCCGACAGGCACATGTATCTCACTCATTTGTAAGTCGGCAAAAATATTTACAATAGCACATGTTTCAATGCTGATTGCTGAAATGTTACATTTATAATTTGTAGTTCAGGACCATGGACAATGCAGTTCTCTGTGCTGAGTTTCCTTTGCCTCATTTTTAATGATGTGACCTGTCTGGTTTAAATGAGTGTTGCTGCTTTGATGAAGCCTAATTTGATACAGTTTCAAATTAATTTCTGAAATATTTCGTTAATAAATATTTCATGAGTAATATAGTTGTCTTTGTCACATTTTATTTGGCATTAGTAAATAATTATGCACATGTACAGATATTTGACATGCAGGGTTCGTACGGGTGCTTGAAATTCTTGAAAATGCTTGAAATTTGACATGGTGTTTTCAAGTTTGGGAAAGTGCTTGCATTTTGGAAATGGGGCTTGAAATTGAGATAAAGAGCTTGAAAATGTAAATGCTTTACTTTTACAATAAATTGCTGTCTGACTGAATAGTTCGCTTTTTAGATTAAAAGAAAAGCATTGCTTCGCTTCTACATAAAACAGCCCCGCTGCGGCCTTCCCGCGCTATGCGCGCGACCTGCAGGTGTTTGTGTTACGTGTGACCTGGGCATTCTGATGAGAGTGATAGATGTGTGCCAGGAGGTTGCCGTTTCAACGAGCGTTAGCTAGCAGAAGACAAATACAAGCCATGGCTAAGACGAGGGTCAAGCCCACGAGTATCCTCCTGCAAAGTGTGCAACATAACGATGCGAGAGTCTGCGCTGACGAGCCACATGAAAGGTACGCCGGAGTAGAGCATTTTAGATTAGGCTAACGTTGCATGTTACGTTTGTTGAAGCTAACGTTAGCGAGCTGAATAGTGAACTCGATTAAGGGATAATAATAACTGCAGGGGACAATCATTTCAGAGGAGCGTACCTATGTTAATATGTGCGTTACAGACACCTTCCTGTGGTCTTCAGAGGATGAAGCTCTAACGGCATTTCGTGTTATAGTCATGAAATATAATCTATTGATTCGACACAGAGCGATTTTGAAAGCGATGTATTTTCTACTGGTAGTATGTTTTGTGCCTAAACCAAATGTGACTTGCTCTATCGAAATCAGTCACATTGACCCGAAGACACGTTTTCGTGTGTGTGTGTGTGTGTGTGTGTGTGTGTGTGTGTGTGTGTGTGTGTGTGTGTGTGTGTGTGTGTGTGTGTGTGTGTGTGTGTGTGTGTGTGTGTGTGTGTGTGTGTGTGTGTGTGTGTGTGTGTGTGTGTGTGTGTGTGTGTGTGTGTGTGTGTGTGTGTGTGTGTGTGTGTGTGTGTGTGTGTGTGTGTGTGTGTGTGTGTGTGTGTGTGTGTGTGTGTGTGGTGTGTGTGTGTGTGTGTGTGTGTGTGTGTGTGTGTGTGTGTGTGTGTGTGTGTGTGTGTGTGTGTGTGTGTGTGTGTGTGTGTGTGTGTGTGTGTGTGTGTGTGTGTGTGTGTGTGTGTGTGTGCTGCTGCGACGACGTTGCATTAGTCCGTTCTCTGCTTGTAATTATGCCGAAGCTTCAACGTTTTATTTATCATCTGAATTTGCCGAAACAAGTTTAATATTCTGAAAGCCAATACTTTGTTTATTTGAAAACAAACGGTCTTTTATATAAAATTGAAGTATTATACAAGTAAAACTACATTTTGCTTTAATCCCATGTATGAACACAGTCTTCCTTTGAAGATGTCTAAGTCAGGTGTCTTGAGTAGTCAACATTACCTAAAATCATTGGACACATTTGTAGATATTATTTTCCACTTGGTACCATTGTGAGGCTATTTTTATGCAGCTCTGCGTGATTTTGTCGCTACAATTCAGACTAATACACTACCAGAGGTGGAATAAGTACTCAGATCTTGTACTTGAGTAAAAGTACAAGTACTCAGATCTTGTACTTGAGTAAAGTAGAAGTACCAGAGTGTAGGAATACTCTGTCACAGTAAAAGTCCTGCATTCAAAATGTTCCTCAAGTGAAAGTAGAAAAGTATTCTCATCAAAATATAGTGAAAGACAGTAAAAGTAGTCGTTGTGCAGATTGGTCCATTTCAGAATCATATATATGATATGTTTTATAATGATTGATCATGAAAGTGTTCTCAAAGCTGGTGAAGGTGCAGCTAGTCTGAAGTACTTTGTAGACTGCAGGGTAGCTGGTGGATTTACTGCAGGTGGAACTAAAGTCTGATTCAACACTTGATTATATTTCACATCATTCATCCACATCTGTAAAGTAACCAAAGGGATTAAATACATGTAGTGGAGGGAAAGTACACGTTACCTCTGACTATAGTAATCAATAATGTATTGAAAAGTTATTTGGCTGATTGTTTTATATTGGCTCAGACAGGTTATATGGGAGGCCCAGTCTACGTACAGATCACTAATTTTGGAAATATTAAACTTAGTTTTCTTTTCTTTAATGTGTCATCCTCGTGTAGAAGGCTATCACGAAACACACATGTGGTTGTTTATAGCATAAAGAACATCTGATTTAATGTGAGATAGGGAAATAATCATTTGAGTATGTGTATATAAATATGTAATTTACAACAGCTGTAAGATGCTTGAAAAGCTGGAAAATGCACCTTAAAAATGCTTGAAAAGTGCTTGAATTTGACTTTGGAAAAGGTGTAAGAACCCTGTACATGATATGAGTGATAACACGTGTTATATGGGCTATTTTGCACAATAGGTGTGCCTTGAGATTTGTACTTGTCCTTTGGTGCCTTGGGCACAAAAAGTTTGGGAACCACTGCTCTAGAGGCTTCGTACAATACAAATGCAAATATTTCATTTTAAAAAGTAAAGTCCTTTCGAGTCATCTGTCTCAAGCATAAGTCTCAAGTCATGAATACCAAGTCCAAGTCAAGTCTTTTATCAATGTTAGTCAAGCAAGTCTCAAGTCAAAAATTAGTCATGTGACTCGAGTCACATGACTTGACTCGAGTCAAGTCATGTAATATACTTTGGTTAGAATATTGCTGTATTACTGTATCAAATATAATAAACACAAACAGTTGATAAGTAGTATTTTGTTAACTAAAGGTTTATATTAAAGGGGACCTATCATGCAAAATACACTTTCGTACGTCTTTTATACATGAACATGTGTCCCCGGTGTTCCAGGGAACTCACCAAGTGTCAGAAAACACAACCCTCTCTATTTTCTTCCATACCCAAATCTCTAAAAAAAGGGGCTGCAACGGATCTGATACAGACTGATCCAGATTTGAACACTTTACCGACATCAGTAAGCAGAGCGGAGGAATCTAGATCGGCATGAAGGTGTTATTTATAATGATCGCGTCGCTGCACATTATCCCGCTTATCACACGGCCACATTCTCAACAAAGTAACGACATGACTCCCAATATTAATTGAAATGCTTTTATGGATTTAGAAAATTATTTTATTGATTTAAAAAATAGTTGTATTGATTTAAATTGACATGCATCCGCTAAGAGAAATAGTCCGTTGTTACCGTTTGAACTAACGTAGCAACGGCAGGAACTGCTTCCATAGCTCTTTGTCTTCGCAGCAGCTGGCCCCAGGCTCTGGAACACTCTTCCCCTCCATGTGAGGTCGGCCCAGACCCTAGGGGCTTTTAAATCCACACTGAAGACACACTACTTCTCTCTGGCCTTCTAGTTAGAGTGGGGTTACGACACCTGACTGTTCCATGTGTTGTTTTTATCTGTTATGATTTATTGTGATGTAATGTGTTTTTATGTGTTTAAATTACATGTACAGCACTTTGGCTCGACCAAAATCGTTTTTAAATGTGCTCTATAAATAAGATTTGATTTGATTTTGTTGATTACAGTTCTGCCTTTAATACGGTCATCCCGGGAAGATTGGTTTCCGAGCTATCTGACCTAGGATTTTCCCCAAACATCTGCCAATGGATTAAGGACTTCCTAACTAACCGCCCCAGACAGTGAGAATAGGCCCTCACCTCTCCTCCACCTCACACTCAGCACCGGTTCACCACAAGGCTGTGTGCTGAGCCCCATGCTCTACTCCCTGTAGACCTATGACTGTGCCCCCACTCACCCCACCAACACCACAGTTCGCGGATGACACAACCGTGGTTGGACTGATCACAAGAGGAGATGAGTCAGCCTACAGGGATGAAATCCAGAGACTGGCGGTGTGGTGTTCAGATCATGACCTTGTTCTGAACTCCATCAAAACAAAATAACTCATTATAGCCTTCAGGAAAAACAGCACAACACCAGATCCACTGTACGTCAACGGCAACTGTGTGGAAAGGGTTCCCGCCTTCAGGTTCCTCGGCACACACATTGCTGAAGATCTATCCTGGTCTATCAACACCACAACATCTGTGAAAAGGCCCAGCAGCGACTCCACCTCCTGAGGATCCTCAGGACAAAGCACCTGGAGGAGAAGCTTCTGGTGTCTTTCTACCGCTGCTCCATAGAGAGTGTGCTGGCATATTGCCTAACCACGTGGTGTGCCAGCTGCTCAGAAAAGGACAGGAAAGCCCTTCAGAGGGTCATCAACACAGCCCAGAAGGTCATCGGCTGCCTTCTCTGGAGGAACTCTTCAGCCAACGTTGCCTCAACAGAGCAGGCAAAATAATTGCAGACTCTTCACACCCTGGACACTTCCTGTTTGCTCTTCTGCCCTCCGGTAGACGCTACAGGTCAATTCAATCAAGAACAAACCCACTGAAAAACAGTTTTTACCCCAGAGCCATACGAGAACTGAACACTGTCAAATGCTGAACTGAACGGTTACAACTTCCAACTGCACTACTTTTTAATAGTTGTATTAACTAATGATCAACATGCAAAATATCATCCCTGTGTTTTTTTTTATATTGTAAACTATTTAAATGTGCGGGCATGTATGGATGTTTGAGCATGTTTAATGTGTAAATATTTATATAGATAATATATTTATTCGTTTTATGTGGAAATGCACTGCGAGGATTGCTTTTTTAAATTTCGTTGTACCTGGTGCGATGACAATAAAGGAATTATATTCTATTATGTTAAACCTTGGGAAGTATCTAGATATCCCTGCCCTAATGCCAAAAGAACTGCACACTGAATTTGTGTCGCCGTTTGATGTCTATGTCTGGACCGCTGCGTGAAAAGGAGGGTTACTTCTCTTCTTACTTCTATAAGAATAAAACACGGTGGACAGAGATCTCTTTTTCTCCCCCTCTTCTCCCAGCTGCGGCCCAGCAGCTGATCTCAGAGCATGCTCCCCTCTCCTGAAGGGGGCGTGGTCAGCTGCTGCTCAAAGAATCAGCCCCCTGCAAAAACAGCACTGGAAAGAGCAAATGGAGCGAAATGAGGCGTGGCTAAAATGCAGGATCTTTTTGGTATTTTGAAAAAAAAACTATATTTATATACTTTATAGGTATGGCCCTACAATATATTGTTCAAATATAGCATGATAGGTCCACTTTAAAGGGATAGTGGAAATCCGCGAATTTTGGGTTTAACTTATGTATTTTTATTAAAAATAAGCATAATAAACCATTTTTTTTAATTTCATGCGCCTAGTTTCATTTTATTTTCAATTTTACTGCTCCCGACCACGCCCTCTCAATGAAACGAAATACTTCGGGAATCTTCGGGTGATGACGAAAACAAAGGCAGACGGGCACAAACATTGGACGAGGCACGAGTATTTTATTATGTTTTCTGGCTGATTTAATGCATCATTAGCCTGTACCATTGTGTACAACGCCATTTATTGCCTGTCGATGAGGCGACCGGAGGCCTCGTCATCCGATAATCCGGTACACAGTGTCTAATGTGTACACTACAGTCATCATATAGACATGATAGACTAACAGTACTGCGAGTACAGCCTACACTTGACAGGCAGCCTGGCTAGCCTAGGATTAGGACCATACTACGTCAAAAGACCGATTGGCTCAAGCTGTATATCATGCTAGTATACAATTCATTTCAATGTATTCATGTAATTAATGCCCATAAGGCTGTTACATATACAATAATAAATGTGACAAGATAATTTATGTGAAACCGACCCTGGTATGTTATGAAATGTACCCTACATGCAGTCATCCTCGGGCATAGCCATAGGCCTACAGTGCATGCATGCCAACTTTTGCAATATATAATATAGCGACTAGTGTGAGCTATGCTTAGGGACCTACCAGTCAAGATTATTTGTGCGTAGGGGTGCATCATCTGGTCCTGGTCATCCTCGCCATTGCCCATGCCGTGAACTAACTCCATCTCCTCGGGCTCGGGCTCGAACAAATAAGGCCGTAATGGTCCATCGCCTGGCTCAATATTCTCACCATCGTCGCTTACTGAACCGGATTCAGATTCAGTTCCTAAAACTACATTTTCGCAGGAAAGCCGAGAGGATGTTTCTGACTCGCTATCATCACTGGATACCTCGTACAATCCTTCTTCTTTGTCTGGTATATTTTCCCTTCCACGTTCATTCTGCATAGACGCCGTGGTTTGTTATTGTTTAGTCTTCCTGAGTTTTCCTCACTTCCGGTTTGGCGGAATCGATCATTTCGTTTCTAAAAAAGTTCGGGGAAGCTGCAATAAAGTGCTTCTAACATGCGTAAGGCAATTATTATATATTTTTAATCAGGTGTGATTGTTTTGGTATGTAATTATGCTTGTATATAAGTTAAAACGAAACTATTTGTGGTTCAATTTCCACTATCCCTTTAAGTGAGTTTTTATTGTGTTAACTTGTGTATTTATGCTTTTTAGATTGACTCTCTCTTTCTCTGTCTGTCTGTTCTAGAAACTGAAAGGAAGAGAGAGACGTCAGAGCTGTCAGCAATGTGACAAATCCTTTACAACATCTCGACATTTAAAGAGCCACCTGCTTATTCACACAGGAGAAAAACCGTACAGCTGTGAAGAGTGTGGGACAACTTTCACTCAATCAGGTAATCTCAAAACACATCAACGTATTCATACAGGAGAAAAACCTTACAGCTGTGAAGAGTGTGAGACAACTTTCACTACATCAAGTGCTCTCAAAAGACATAAACGTATTCACACTGGAGAAAAACCGTACTGGTGTGAAGAGTGTGGGAAAACGTTCACTACATCAAGTCATCTCAAATCACATCTTCATGTTCACACAGGAGCAAAACCTTACAGCTGTGAAGAGTGTGGGACAACTTTCAGTACATCAAGTGCTCTACAAAAACATCACCGTATTCACACTGGCGAAAAACCGTATTGGTGTGAAGAGTGTGGGAAAACTTTCACTAGATCAGGTGCTCTCAAATCACATCAACGTATTCATACAGGAGAAAAACCTTACAGCTGTGAAGAGTGTGGAAAAACGTTCACTTCATCAAGTCATCTCAAAAGACATCACCGTATTCATACTGGAGAAAAACCGTACTGGTGTGAAGAGTGTGGGAAAACTTTCACCCAATCAAGTGCTCTCAAATCACATCAACTTATTCACACAGGAGAAAAACCTTACAGCTGTGAAGAGTGTGGAACAACTTTCAGTACATCAAGTGCTCTAGAATCACATCACCGTATTCACACTGGAGAAAAACCGTACAGCTGTGAAGAGTGTGGGAAAACGTTCACTACATCAGGTGCTCTCAAAAGACATCACCGTATTCACACTGGAGAAAAACCGTACAGGTGTGAAGAGTGTGGGACAACTTTCACTACATCAGGTGGTCTACAAAAACATCACCGTATTCATACTGGAGAAAAACCTTACAGCTGTGAAGAGTGTGGGACAACTTTCAGTACATCAAGTGCTCTAGAATCACATCACCGTATTCACACTGGAGAAAAACCGTACTGGTGTGAAGAGTGTGGGAAAACGTTCACTACATCAGGTGCTCTCAAAAGACATCACCGTATTCACACTGGAGAAAAACCATACAGGTGTGAAGAGTGTGGGACAACTTTCACTACATCAGGTGGTCTACAAAAACATCACCGTATTCATACTGGAGAAAAACCTAACAGCTGTGAAGAGTGTGGGACAACTTTCAGTACATCAAGTGCTCTAGAATCACATCACCGTATTCACACTGGAGAAAAACCGTACTGGTGAGAAGAGTGTGGGAAAACGTTCACTACATCAGGTGCTCTCAAAAGACATCACCGTATTCACACTGGAGAAAAACCATACAGGTGTGAAGAGTGTGGGACAACTTTCACTTCATCAGGTGGTCTACAAAAACATTACCGTATTCACACTGGAGAAAAACCGTACTGGTGAGAAGAGTGTGGGAAAACGTTCACTACATCAGGTGCTCTCAAAAGACATCACCGTATTCACACTGGAGAAAAACCATACAGGTGTGAAGAGTGTGGGACAACTTTCACTCAATCAGGTGCTCTCAAATCACATCTTCGTGTTCACACAGGAGAAACCCCATAGTGGTTTTAAGAGTGTAGTAGCAGCAATTAAGCATATTTTGTTTTTTTCAAAGTTTACAATAAACAATTCCCATCTATAGAGTGGCGAAGTCACCCCCCCCCCACATCTACTTCCGCTCCATGGGACCTTATTTTGGAAAAATAATGTATTGAAGTCAATGGATAGAGAAAACGTATCTTTCGATCCCGTTTGTATAGTGCCATGAATTACACATATGTTTATCAATCTTAAAAAATAATTTCCATGTCAAAAAAGTCACAGTTCGTCGTAAAACTGTTGAAATATAAGACTATGAAAAATACGCAACTACAAAGATTACTAATCCCAGAGTTGCGTAAGTGATGTCACAATTGTTTTCTTCCTCTAAGAGATAGCTTAGATCAGCGCCATATAAATAGAATCTATCTATATGGCACTGGCTAAGATAAGATAACTTTAACAAGATGCCTATGTACTTAGTACCAGGTTGTTATCATACCAGCAATGGGTCTTGCTCGTTCTTTCGCTTCCCATCTGATGAAAGGACCAGGAGTGGTTGGATCAAGTTAGCTTCCTAGCTAGTAGCTAGCACGTTAGTTAGCATTACAGCCGTGTCATTTTTATTAGCCTTAACATGAAGTAACATCAAGTAACCCAACATGTTAAACAGTAAGAATAGTAGTCACATTTTGTGAACCCTTTGAAGAGTACTGTCACCGGTGTGATCATTCTATAATACACAATTTAAGCCCGGGGGAGAAATGCTAACGCTAGCATCGGCGATCGACGATCTTTTCTACTTCACGCTATCTGCAGAAATGGTTGACATTAAACATTAAAAAGACCAGGCAGTTCAGAGAGAATCAAAGGAAGGCAGGCAGCTTTGCATAACATTCTTCTGGATGTGTTTCATTGTGGTGATAGTGAGGGTAGTCAATCCTTTTTGTTGACAAGACAGTAGTGACGGCCATCTTGGTGACGTGTGTTGTTCTGCGAGACCAGAGATATATTTCATTCAGTGTTTCACACAAACAAATGTGTTATCAGTTTTACGACACATTTTTTTTTACTTGCAAAATTATCTTTTACATTGACAAACATCATATGTGTAATTTGTGGCACAATTCAAACGGGATCGAAAGATAATCTTTGTCTCTCCATTGACTTCAATACATATTTTTTTCGAAATAAGTTCCCATGGAGCTCCACCGGAAGGGGAGGGACTTCGCCTCTCTATGGGCCTTGTGTTGGGTAATCCTTTTTTCCATTACAGATCCCATCCCAACAGCGCCATCTGTTGACGTAACGTCAGAATTGACATGCATAATGTTCACTGTTCCTTTAAGTTTCGTTTTCTGGCTGTCCCTCTGCCGACAACTGTTTCAAACAGCTGACATTATTGCAGCATTAAATCCAAGCCATTGTCCAGTACAGCTCATGATTCTAATATACGATCCAGTTTTAATGCTGCTCATACCCGGTCGCTTTCCCAGCCTTGTCTCTCGGCCTCTCCTTTCGCCGTCTTGATGAGCACAGGTGGTGACAATCTCCAGCTGATTGTAGCGTGTTGTCCAGCTGATCCGGGATGAGGTGTCGGTTGTGAAGTAATCCAATTGTTTGTCCGGTGAAAACGATCCTTAATCCAATGTGATATGTTTCTTATTGTCCAGTTTCACTCATAGAGTACGATTCTACTTAATGTAATGGCAGTTTAAATGTTCCAGTGTCCTATATCTTTTTGCCATTACTTCACAGGAGGGTTTAGAGTGATCCTGATGCAGACACAAACATATGAAGTTCCGGTCTTTTGCTGCAGTTTAAGAATGATGTTTTATTGCTTTACATACCAAGGTTTAAGTACAAGGTGTCAATAGTTGTAGTATGATCATCTGCTGGGGCCATCTGGTAGAATTGGTATGCTCTCTCTCCTGTATCCTCTTCCTCTCATGTGACCTATGACCCCTTTTATACACCCGGTGCAGCTAAACCCTGCGACCAAGTGTTAAAAAATAATATTGCACTATTCATATAAATAAGGTAAACTGAGACACCAACAACACCCATAAAATGGCTCCTACAAAGAGTGTGGGAAAACCTTTTCTTAAAGTATTCACCTTAAAGTCCATGAGCGAGTTTCACTGTTCACATGCTTCATGTATCTGGAACATATTTACGATGTTTTCAGTTTGATTCTATTCTCTTGTTGAAATGATCAGACTACCACAAATAAAATGGCCTTAGAAACAGACTTGTCACCCTGCATAGTTGTTGTGTTTTGCAGCATATTATAAACATCCCCTTATCTTCAAATACCCCAGGTTGTGTAGGTATGTATTTGAGGTGTACTGTCCACATTGCAGACCTGAAGTCGTGCAGTCAATGTATGCGAAGTGTACAGGACCTTGGTCTCTGAGACTCCAAAAAGCCTTTCTCGCCTACCTGTCCACTTTGCAGACCTGAGATCCTGCAGTCATTTCTCAAAGATGGTGTGGCATACAGGGAGGTGCAATCTCCTGATGGGATGGACTGTATTATATTGGACATCTGCAACCCTAGAAAACAGGATAACATCAGGATAATCAATTTATACAACCCATGTCCAAATCTAACCACTGATATATTTAAAGAAATAGCAGAACATAAATATAGGAAGTAAGTTTGGTGTGGTGATTTCAATGCACACAACCGTCTATGGGCAGCAGCCATACAGACAGTAACGGAAACATCGTGGAGGAAATGCTGGAGGAAAGAACACTAGCATGCCTTAATGATGAACATGGCACAAGAGTAGATGTTCACAGGGGGAACATCTCATGCCTGGATCTGACATTAGTGTCAAACTGATACGGCTGCTGCCTTCCTCGTCCGCTTAACTGTGTTAGTGTGTGCTGCATGTAAATGAGCTGTGTGATTTTCCTGGTCCGCCCCCTGAAGATTGTGATTGGAGCACGCCGGGTTCGACGCACTCCAATCGCAGCGTACAGCCGGCGCACACCTGCTGGAGACGACTACAAAGCCTGGGGACAGACGCCTCTCGCTACTTGCTCTTCGGTCTGTGGTTAAATTGTGTGGTCTGTGTTTTGTAGATGCGACTGTGATTAGAGTATCTGAGTCTCTAAGTTGACGGTAATTGTTTAGTTTAGCGGTGTTTTTTTACAGCCTCCTTTTCTTTAGTTAGTACCACTTTGACAGTGAGGTTTTTAGCTACTATTTAGTGTATCTATTTCTTTGTATGTGAACAGGCTCCCTTTTTAGAGTCCTCCCTTTCAGGTCATTACAAGCCACATAACGCAACATATACTAAATAAAGCAGAGAACAGTATACGCGAAGCAACAACCAAGGGTAGGGAGAAAGTGGTGCCTGGCAGTGACGGATAAAGAGAAGGCAGGTATGTTAGGAAGGACACTTGCAGCAGTACATAGTGGGGAGCATCTCAGTGATATCCAGAGGCAGCAAACACAGAAGTTGCTAGCAGAGAATGAAAAGGTGAAGGAGAAGAGACAGGATGATAGGTCAGCTCTCGATGTGGAATTAATGAGAGTGAGTAATGACGTGGGGAAACATTGAGAATGAAAGAGATAATGGCAATAGTGTACGTTGACATTGAAAGGCGTATGACTCTGTGTGGAGGAGGGGCTACTGATCACATGGAGGAGGGGCTACTGATCACATGGAGGAGGGGATACTGATCACATGGAGGAGGGGCTACTGATCACATGGAGGAGAATGGGTATTGGAGGGAGAATGATCAATGGGGTAAGGGCCTTTTGAACAGACGGGACGTTTAGAGGAAAGGTTGGAGCAGATATTTCCAATTATTTAGAAATAGAAAACGGTATCCCTCGAGGGAGTGCAGTCAGTCCAATATTATTAACATCATGATTAATGACATGTTGACACTCAGAGGCGGATTTAGGATTGTAGGAGTTGTTGGGGGGGGGGTGGTGCAGGGGTAAAGTGCTATTTTTTTTACAAGTGGGGGGTGGACCAAAGATCCTTTCGGGGGGTCGTCGCCTCCTCTAGGGGGGTCCGGGAAGATTTTTTTTTACATATTGAAGTTAAAGTCTTCATTCTGGTGCACTTTGAGAGCGACATTAACCCTACCTTAATAATACCTTAAAGGGGACATATCATGCTATATTTCAACAATATATTGTAGGGCCATACCTATATAAAGTATATAAATAGTTTTTCTTTCAAAAAACCAAACAGATCCTGCATTTTAGCCATGCCTCATTTTGCTCTATTTGCTCTTTCCATCGCTGTTTTTGCAGGGGGCTGATTCTGTGAGCTGCAGCACGCCCCCCTGCGGGAGAGGGGCGCGTGCTCTGAGATCAGCTGCTGGCCTGCAGCGGGGAGAAGAGGGGGAGAAAAAGAGATCTCCGTCCTCCGTGTTTTATTCTTATATTATTATATAGAGTCGTTATTCATTTGTTTTAAAGCTCAATAAATAACAAGGAAGACCTTTGACCGGCACTTTTCTAATTTTGTCTGGAAGATTTAAACTTTAACGGACATGTTGACTGGCCAAATAAAAATCTGAAACTCTGCCGCACGGTCCCCTCGTTCCTTGGAAGAGCCGGAGAGGAGGGTGTTTGTCATCTGCTGGTGGACTACCGGAGAGAATTACAGCGAGGGAGGGATTGCATTGAATTACAGCAGCGGGAGCAAACGCTTGCCTCGGGGAGGGAGAAAAAGAGCCAGAGCGGAGAATAAACAGAAGGGCAACCATGGCAACCATGCATGGGAAGTCTTCTTCGCTGCTTTTGTGGCAGACTACAGCGCCACTTACAGGCCTGGCATATGTACTACAGCAATGGCCGGCCGTGGCCCAACCCCACATTCCCCTGATAGGTGGAGAATTGACCAATAAGCGGAGCACCACTTCTGTGACGTAGAAAATAATTCAAGATCAGTCTGTACCAGATCCGTTGCAGCCCCGTTTTTAGAGATTTAGGTATTGAGGAAAAGAGAGAGGGTTGTGTTTTTTGACACTTGGTGAGTTCCGGGGACTAGGGGTGTAACGGTTCACAGAAGTCACGGTTCGGTTCGTACCTCGGTTTGGGGGGTCACGGTTCGGTACAACAAGAAAAAGCAAAATAAAGTCCCAAATGCATAATTCCAGGTTTGTTGTTATTTACTTTTGAACAGTAGTGCAAGTTTCAGTTTAAAAACAAGGAACTCTGACATTTTGAATAATTAACTGTATTAAACAGTTAAAAACAAACCACAAACAGTACCACACACACTCAGATGACTATAGTATCTCTAATGGCTGATGTCAAACAAAAAGGTTTTCATCAAGCTGTAAAACTAAAAAGAATGTCTTGAAAATATTACATCATAAATAATAAGAAAGTGTTTCAAGAGCGCGAAGTCGTTGAAAAAATATGCCAACAGCTTCCGTTATTTATTTTGGTCTCTCGGCTTTCATGTCTATTGGTTTATTCAAAACAGCGGGGATCAGCTGCTGAACTGCTGTTGTCTTTTGCCGGGCTCCGGTGAGTGGCAAATCTGGGTGATGCCTGCTGATGTGATTTAGCATGTTTGGCGTGTGTTCCCATTAGCATCCGCTAATCGAACAACGCCGACACACCATCCTCTTCCGATTCACTGCGCATTGCTTATCGTTTTATAGATCTATTCTCATCCACCATCTTTGTTTGTGACGTAAAGAGTGTAAGAGTCACGTTTCTGAATCGGGCACTCTGAGTGGATGCAGTCACAGCCAATCGGATTCAGAGGGTTGCCTGTCAGTTCCGTTGCTATGGTTCCGTTGTTATGTGTACTGAAACGAGAGCCGGTATAATTCCACGCGCAAAAACAAAATAAAAATTGGAATATGTTATTTTTGTGTCTTAAAAGTAGACTGAGGTCTGAAGGGTTAACGTTACATCTTAGAATAATATTTAGTCATGTTCTGTATACATACTAACAGAGTATTGACTTAGTGTGGTTTATCTTGTTGTCGTTGCTTTTAATTTAAACTGAGCTGTTGTGTTCATCAGTAAAGTGGAACTTCTGTGTGAACTATTCATATCTTAAACTGCACTGTAACTTTTTATTCATGTACTTTTTCTTTTAATGTTTCTTTTATTATCTTTTACTGTTTTTAAATGCCTTTGTCTGAATGTCTTTCATTGTTGTAAAGCACCTTGAATTGCCTTGTGTTGAAAGGTGCTATATAAATAAACTTGCCTTACCTTGGTTACTCCATGTTTACTAGCTATAAGATTAACGTTACAGTCCATCACTCTTTTTCACTTCTTACTCAGTCAGCCAGAGTGCAGATATCACCATTACATTCACAAACCTGAAACATCATCCATTTATTCACTGCTGGTGATGCCATTGTTTGCTGCTGCTGCTGCTGCTGCTGCAGCTTGTGGCGCCTGCTTCTATGAAAATAACTTTCTAATATCCATAACTTTATAGGCTATTAGCTTAAAACTCGTCAGGCACAAGGAAGGATCACTTCTTCTTCAGGGCAGGCTACGCAGTAAGCAGGCTAATGTCCCGCAGCGGCTGCCTCTCTGGTGGACTCCGGTACTGCACATTACTCCCGAGACATTTTCAACAACAACAAAAAAATGGATTTAAAAAAAATAAAAATAATAATTGAAGTGAAACATCTGGGGCTTTTCAGAAAACATCCGGGGCTTGAGCCCAAGTAGCCACCCCCTAGCGCCGCCTCTGCCTAGGACTGTGGTCTGATAGCAAACACACATGGGAAATGCATATTAATCAAGTGGAAAAACAATGCTAAAAGTATTAAATGTATTGCGAGCTGTAGCTGGATGCAGCTGGGGCGCAGACAAACAAGCATTAGTAGACATGTACAGATCAGGGTTTCCGCTAGGATTTTTTCTCGCCGGTCAAATGTCCGGGCAGAATTTATTTTACCGGACAAATTTGAAACTTACCGGTCATGTTTCAATAATAATAATAAAAACTGCGGTCACAGACGTGCACGCAGTTGTGGGCGGGCCTTCGCGTCCGAGCGCCTGTAGGGGAGGGTCGCTGGTCGTCCCGGCGTCAAGCAGATCCTCCGAAATGAGCCGTTCGTAATTTCTCAAACGTTCGTGTCCCGGACTGCATCTTCCCCATAATACTCGGTCATGCATGTGAGTGGTGGAGGAGGGGGTGGTGGAGATGCAGGGCCTTCAGCAAACTCCAACAATTCTGCAGCAAGCTGCTCCCTGACAGTCTTCTGGGTGTGTGGCTTTGTCTTGCTGCATCTAACAAATGTGGAAAAACAAAGAGATTATATTAATTCACTGGCTTATACTTATAGGATAATATTGGACTATAAATGAAATATTACACCAAATAAATAAGTAAACACATGTATATTCATTCACTGGCCATTCATTTAGAAAATGTAACTCCAAAAAGACAAGTAACGCTATTTAGCATTTTGGCTAATCATTCCTGTTGGCTAAGCCATCACTGTGATGCAGTTCCACCAAACACAAAAGTAATATATAAAAAGGATAATATTGGACTATAAATAAATAATATTACACCAAATAAATAAGTAAAAACATGTATATATTCATTCACTGGCCATTCATTTAGAAAATGTAACTCCAAAAAGACAAGTAAAACTATTTAGCATTTTGCCTAATCATTCCTGTAGCTTCTTGGCTAAGCTAGCACTGTGACGCAGTTCCACCAAACACATAAGTAATATATAAAAACAGAGAGATTGCATACCTTTCCCGTGGTGGAAGTTCAACATCCGAGTCACTACTGCCCGGATCCAGGTATGGCTAGAGGAGATCTTCATCATCCGACGATGAGTCATTTGGTATGATCAAAGCCCCGCTATCGTCAGCTAGCATCTCTAGCACCTGCTCGCCTCGGTGGTGAAGCTCTCCCTTCTGGCTGCGTAATGCGTAATGGAGCCGGCATAGTTTATACTACGCAGGATCATATCTTTGGAACCCATTGGTCGATTTGGGTGATTGACACCTTTTCTGAACCGTTGGAGCCAATAGAATCGAGTGACAGTTAGTAAGTCCCGCTAAACACTTACGTCAAGTAGAGAGAGGTTTGTGTAAACAGCACGTGAGACAGCATTAGCTCGGGACTGCAAAACTTTATACCTACTCTGCTGCCATGAATGTAATGATAGATTATCAGGAACAATTCTAAAGTGACTAAGAGACATTGGATTAACCTTAAGCAGCGTTTTTATTCCCTTGAACAAGAGCTTTGATCACAAAACAGCAACGGTAAGACATACTTATTGTTATGGTTTTGAAAACTGTTGTTTTTTTTCTTCTCTGTTCTGGCTGATAGCTCAGTAAGTATGTGTCCTACAGCGATGATACTTATAACAAAAATAATCTGTGGAGTATCAGCTTTCAGATGATATGTAGTTTGTGCAGAAAACATTAAGTTTTAAAGGTCGTTTTTGCTAGTTAGCACCGGAAGTAGCATCTGCCCGTTTTAGCTAATGCTAACGCTTCTTGTGAGACTTTTGTTTTGTTTCGGTAAAAATAGTTCTTATCGTCAGTTAGCTGAGATTCTTCTCTTTAATCTGGTATAACACATTAATAGGTTTTTAAATATTAAGATGCTCTGAGACACAGTGTCGTGGAAAAAAAAACAGGGTCCCGCCGGCTTAACAGGTTAACCGTGGCGTGCGGTGCAGTGGGTTGTGCAGACGTTTTGCCCTTGACTGTTTGTTTACTCAATAAACGCATCTCCTCTTTATATTAGGCCATGTATGTTCCATACCAGTGGAGTTTGCTTTTTGTTGTTGTGTTTATTGATCAAAAAGCAAACCTTCAATACAGCTGTTATGTGGTCAAGGTAAGTAAAGTAATAATTGAAGCTGTGTATTGGTTAATATTAGCGTATGACTTAAAATGAAAACACAACAGCATTTCACAAAACGCTACATCATTTCACATTGGACGGAAAGGGTATTCCGTAGGGAGAACACTTCTTGTTTCTTCTTGATTGGACAGAGCCAGCCAGACAGCACTGCTGTGATTGGTTGTTTTTGCTGCCAGTGAAGAAATGACGCTTCATGATTGGTCAACGTCCGACAGCGCAATATGTCCCAACCGGTCCCTCCCAACACATCAGCCGTTAGCACACACTCAGAGTTCACAGCTCCTCATATCTGTTCAGAAACTGGACAAAAGTTAAATATGTACAAACCACAGATGGCGAATACAGTCGCTGCTTTATTTATGTCTGTATGACGTTGTTGTGAGTGTGGACGGAGCAGCTACAGGTTAGTTTAGCCTGATGGATCCGATTCCATTCTGAAAACACCCATTTTAAAAGCTTTTCGCCTGCCGTCTTGTCTGCAGACTTGTCAAAGCATTAATTCATGGTTTTTACTAACCATTATCAGACAGAGTTGCACTCTGCATCTCGTTATACTTTGTGTATAGTGACAATAAAAGGCTTTAAATAAATATTAGTTACTTCGGCATCACTTTGAAACGTGTATTACAATTAAATCACTGTCAAATATGTTCATTTTGTTGTGGTTGGTATCTCCTATAGGATTTACATGGAGATACTTCCCGCCCCCTCTCCAGCGCGTCTTGTTTGAATGACAGGAGCAAACACAGCTGACAGCCGCGGTGAAACTCAAGCGATTAGAGTGATGCGAATATTGGATAAGGCAAGGCAAGGCAAGTTTATTTATAGAGCACTTTTCAACTCAAGGCAATTCAAAGTGCTTTACAAAAAAAAAGGAAAGACATTAAGCATTAAAAAAGAAAAGCTAATCAAATAAACATTAAGGAAAAATACATGGATAAAAGTTACAGTGCAGTCTAAAATATAAATAGTTCAATTAAACATTACAAGAAAAAGTACATGGATAAAAGTTACAGTGCAGTTTAAGATATGAATAGTTCAATTAAAAGCAGCGACAAAAAGAAGAGTCTTCAGCCTGGATTTAAAAGTAGTAAGAGTTGCAGCGGACCTGCAGGTTTCTGGGAGTTTGTTCCAGATATTTGGAGCATAATAACTGAACGCTGCTTCTTCATGTTTAGTTCTGACTCTGGGGGGACAGAAAGCTGACCAGTCCCTGAAGACCTGGATGGTTCATAGTTTAGCAGGAGGTCAGAAATGTATTTTGGGCCTAAACCATTCAGTGCTTTATAAACCAGCAGCAGTATTTTGAAATCTATTCTTTGACACACAGGAAGCCAGTGTAAAGACTTCAGAACTGGAGTGATGTGATCCACTTTCTTAGTGTTAGTGAGGACTCGAGCAGCGGCGTTCTGAATCAGCTGCAGCTCCCTAATAGATTTTTTAGTGAGACCTGTGAAGACACCATTGCAGTAGTCCAGTCTACTGAAGATAAAGGCATGGACAAGTTTTTCCAAGTCCTGCTGTGACATTAGTCTTTTAATCCTAGATATGTTCTTTAGGTGATAGTAGGCTGATTTAGTAACTGGGTAGTCTACCATAGTATTTACATGGAGATAAGCCCCTTAAAAACCATGAATTAATAAAGCATTAATTCTGTGTTTACTCCTGTGATTCAAAAAAGACGCTGGAGAGGGGGCGGGCCGGATCTCCATGTAAATCCTCGGAATCGGAATCGGATCGATCAGGCTAAACTAACCTGTAGCTGCTCCGTCCACACTCACAACAACATCATACAGACATAAATAAAGCAGCGACTGTATTCACCATGACATAGACAGTCTGTGTTTTGCATATCTTAAACTTTCGTCCAGTTTGTGAACAGATATGAGGAGCTGTGAGCTCTGAGTGTGTGCTAACAGCTAACGGCTGATGTGTTGGTCCAATCACGAAGTCATTTCTTGATTGGCAGCAAAAACAACCAATCACAGCAGTGCTTCTCTGGCTGGCTCTGTCCACAAACAATATCACAAACAATAAGTGTTCTCCCTAAGGAATACCCTTTCCGTCCAATGTGAAATGCTACAGTGTTTTGTGAAATGCTGTGGCGTTTTGTCAAATGCTGCGGTGTTTTGTGAAATGCTGTGGCGTTTTGTCAAATGCTGCGGTGTTTTGCGAAATGCTGTGGCGATTTGTGAAATGCTGTGGCGTTTTGCGAAATGCTGTGGCGTTTTGTGAAATGCTGTTGTGTTTTGTGAAATGCTGTGGTTTCTTGCACTTCAGGGCCACCGTACGATAGAGATGTTTTTATTTTAAAGTAAATTCAGATGGAACATCGTAAAAACATGTAAATTCTAATGTCCGCCTAAAAAAAAACATTACTTATAGTGAGAACCACCCTTGAATGAGTTTAGTAGACTAAAGGCTTTAGGAATCCAAACTATAACATATAATAAGTACCCTGTATCAAGATTGATGCAAAACAAGTGAAATTTGACCTTTTTAAGAGAGGTTTAGAAAAATAAAGTCTACCTCACCTCTGGGTAATTTGGGAACCATCAGTTCCATTTGAACGTTTTCACTGTACAAATCATTGTATTACTTCATATTATCACTATAGGTATTCATTCCATCCAAATACAACTGTTGTGAAAAAATAAATAAAATAAAAATAAAACATACTCTGTTATCGTCTTAGGCAAGGCAAGGCAAGGCAAGTTTATTTATAGAGCACTTTTCAACGCAAGGCAATTCAAAGTGCTTTACAAAAAAAATAAAAATGAAAGACATTAAGCATTAAAAAAGAAAAGCTAATCAAATAAACATTAAGAAAAAAATACATGGATAAAAGTTAGAGTGCAGTCAATTAAACATTACAAGAAAAAGTACATGGATAAAAGTTACAGTGCAGTTTAAGATATGAATAGTTCAAATAAAAGCAGCGACAAAAAGAAAAGTCTTCAGCCTGGATTTAAAAGTGGTCAGAGTTGCAGCGGACCTGCAGGTTTCTGGGAGTTTGTTCCAGATGTTTGGAGCATAATAGCTGAATGCTGCTTCTCCATGTTTAGTTCTGACTCTGGGGACAGGAAGCTGACCAGTCCCTGAAGACCTGAGAGATCTGGATGGTTCATAGTTTAGCAGGAGGTCAGTAATGTATTTTGGGCCTAAACCATTCAGTGCTTTGTAAACCAGCAGCAGTATTTTGAAATCTATTCTTTGACACACAGGAAGCCAGTGTAAAGACTTCAGAACAGGAGTCATGTGATCCACTTTCTTAGTGTTAGTGAGGACTCGAGCAGCGGCGTTCTGAATCAGCTGCAGCTTTCTTATAGATTTTTTAGTGAGACCTGTGAAGACACCATTGCAGTAGTCGAATTTAACTGATCTTTTTCATTTATTTTTTCACAAAAAACACACAATGCTAACAGTGAGCCTCTGAATTAGCCCAGAGCGAAAAATGCTAACCTATTACTGCACCGAAAATCACTCCTAGCTCCCTCATTACTTATCCTAGCTCCACATCAAACACATTGTTTATGACCGCAAGGAGACACAGAATCTAACGGTGCCCACCTCAACACTAAAATATACAAACTAGCGAGGTTACCAACAAAAACGTACATCAAAACAAGTGGAGCTAGGTATTAGCATTAGCACTGCACACACATCACCGTGTGTTCCAATGAAAAGCATACATATATATAAATAAAGTATAAAGTATAGGTCAACACATTTCAGTATAACACACCAATTGCGATATTACTCACGTTTGACCGTGGAGCAGGGTTTCTATGTACCGAGAAGTGGGTAGTTTAATGAGTTTGTTGACGACAAAACCTCCGCGCACACAGACAGACAAGGCAAGCTACCTGAATTAAGTCTCTCCCTAAACCGGAAATACCGGAAATGTGACATCCGGTTTGTCATTCACAATAAAGTTTTTCAAAATAAAGGTACATTTAATATTGACGTATCAAATTGATTCAAATGTCTTACACAACACATGTATCGAGACAATAAATTAACTGTTTATATAGTCGATCAACACTGTGTATGTTACTCATTACAGGATAATCACATGGCACTAAATCAGACCGGCTGTTCTCCTCTGTTTACATCCTGCTGGTTTACATTATGTGTTCTATAGGCTCTGTGCACAAGATTGAGTTGAGTAGTGAGCCATTCGTTTTTTTTTCGTGGTGAGATGTCTGCTGAGAGGTCCTTGTATACCTCGCTGACTTTGAGGACATCTGGGTCTGGCAGCTCCCCCCGCACGGCCTTGTAACGTGTACTCCTTTGAACACAGCTACATACAATTACTTAGGACAATATATATTACCTTACACCGTCAGCAACTGTAAACTGCTTTGGCATAGTGGAACACCATGTCACTCACTCTGCCTGGTTTCACACACTTATTAAAAAAAAAGGAATTTTTCAAAAATACTGCTCACTAGCGCCCCCTATTGTTTGGTAGTCACATATAAGTCTCAGAACTTCACGAATTTTGGCACAGACATTCCTCATGGAATTGCGGACATATTTGTACATACATTCCATTAGCCCCGCCCCCCAGAAAGTCGGCCATTTTGAAAAATGTGCGTTTTTCAGCCATTTTACGCACGTTCTTGCGAACTCCTCCTAGGGGAATGATCGGAAAAATTCCAATGCATGACAGGTTCAGCCCCTATCCCATATGATACTTAATTGCGGAGCACATTTTTGAAAAATTACTCGTGGAGGTCGTAAGCTAACAGCGAATACACCATTTTTGACGATTTACATGTCGCAAATTACTCTAAACTACTCGGATATAGTTATTCCGATATTCACGAAACGCTGTATACATATTGATATTATGATTGCACACATATTTCAAATTGCCTTCCATTAGCCCCGCCCCCCAGAAAGTCGGCCATTTTGAAAAATGTGCATTTTTCAGCCATTTTACGCACGTTCTTGCAAACTCCTCCTAGGGGAATGATCGGAAAAATTCCAATGCAGGACAGGTTCAGCCCCTATCCAATATGATACTTAATTGAGGAGCACATTTTTGAAAAATTACTCGTGGAGGTCGTAAGCTAACAGCGAATACACCATTTTTGACGATTTACATGTCGCAAATTCATCCAAACTACTACATTTCCATTTTTGGAAACCTTTACAAAGTGGCACCGTAACTCCGAATGACCTGACATTTTGCCCACTTATTCGGGTGGACCTACTCTACATATTATGTCCCGGAACCCCAAAGCTCCAACTTCTTCATTTTTTTTTAAATTACCATAATGTTAAAAACAGTGAAATATTACCTTAAATTTCCATGTTTTTTTTTCAACGCCAAACTTAGTATACAGCATCAGTGGAGAGTCAGACACATTACTGTAGAAAATGAGCATGTTCAGTCGATAAATATGCCCGTCATTAATCTAAATGCTCATCACTGCTGTCACTTCAGCCTTACATACTTTTACTTATAATTAAAAAATGACATCTGTGTGCCAAGTAGTACTTGTCATTTTGCATAATACTGTATATACTTATTACATTGCTGTTAACATTGTCTTTTTTTAAATACTGTCTACACTTAATCTACAACTTATCTCATATCATTGAATCTACATTATGGTTGTTTATATTTATCTGTTATCTTGGACTTCTTTGCGTCTTAGGTTTACATTTAAATGTTTGCTGTGACGGACTGCGGAGCTGAGCAAAACACACACTAACAGTTAGACCAAACACACTTAGCTATTCCATCTACCTCTGGAACTAGCTAAACTAGTTATAAATATGTTTATTCTTCACTGTCGGCATATCGCTACCCGGTTGATGCAGGAAAAATGGTACCAACGCAGTTGGCGCACATGCCTAAGATTTCCTGGTCAGAAACAAAGGAACGCAAAGTCAGGTAAACAATTTAGAGGGATGACAAACGGCTCATTTCGGAGGACTGAGGGGGGGGACCAGCAACCCTCCCCGACAGGCGCACGGACGCGAGGGCCCGCTCATCACTGCGCGCACAAGTGCGACCGCAGTTTTAATTAGGGCCCGAGCACGATGTGCTAGGACCCAACGGCGTCCTAGCACGAAGTGCAAGGATACCTATTGTTATTCGTGGTATTATTATTATTTATTTTTTTCTGCTGGCGTTTCCTGTTTTTGAGGCCTTTAGGACGCTGAAAAAGTTGTATAATTTTGCACGGACGCCAGAACTGGTGAAAACTACCTTATTCTGGAGTCAATGGGTTCAAATTGTCCAACTTGCTCGCTAGCGCCACCTATCAAAATCCCAATTCGGAATAAATTTACAAAGTCGCACCGTAACTCCAAATGACCTGAAATTTTGCACACACATCCGGGTGGACCTGCTCTACAAATAATCCTCTTGGAACCCTAAGCTCCGCCTACATAATTGGCATAATTTACATACACAGTTAAATATTCACTTAAATTTCAATTTTCAGTTTTTCAACACCAAACTTCGTATACAGCATCGTTGGAGGGTCAGACACATTAGCCTAGGAGATAAGCATGTTCAAACGATAAATATTTCCGCCATGAATTAAAACGTACTCGCAAAAAGATGGGGCTTAGAAAGAAATGCTCATAATTCATCAACAATGTATCCAAACATCACAGATTTTGGTGGAAACGTTCATTCTGTCTTGGGAAATAGGCACACCAAAGTATTTTCATTTTGGACTATAGGGGGCGCTAAAAACACCACCAAGTATAACTCAAGAGCGGATGGACTAATCTTACACATACTCTCGGGGTGACTAGGAACTGAGATTTGAAGTGTCACAACAAATGCCAAATGTGGGCGTGGCCTATACATTTTTTTTAAAATTTCATATACATTTTTCTTAAATTGCGATAGCATAAAATGAGCTTCGGACGCAAAACTTGGGACACACGTCAGAGCCCAGGACCTTTTCGAGAATGTATAAAAAAAACGTACATTTTCAAAAACGCTGCTCACTAGCGCCCCCTATTGTGTGGTAGTCACATATAGTTTCTCAAAACTTCACGAATTTTGGCACAGACATTTCTCATGGAATTGCGGATATATTTGTAAATACATTCCATTAGCCCTGCCCCCCAAAAAGTCGGCCATTTTGAAATATGTGCGTTTTTCAGCCATTTTACCCACGTTCTTGCGAACTCCTCCTAGGGGAATGATCGGAAAAATTCCAATGCATGACAGGTTCAGCCCCTATCCCATATGATACTTAATTGAGGAGCACATTTTTGAAAAATTACTCGTGGAGGTCGTAAGCTAACAGCGAATACACCATTGTTGACGATTTACATGTCGCAAATTACTCTAAACTACTCGGATATAGTTATTCTGATATTCACGACACGATGTATACATATTTCTATTATGATTGCACACATATTTCAAATTGCCTTTCATTAGCTCCGCCCCCCAGAAAGTCGGCCATTTTGAAAAATGTGCGTTTTTCAGCCATTTTACGCACGTTCTTGCGAACTCCTCCTAGGGTCATGATCGGAAAAACTCCAATGCAGGACAGGTTTAGCCCCTATACCATATGATACTTAATTGCGGAGCACATTTTTGAAAAATTACTCGTGGAGGTCGTAAGCTAACAGCGAATACACCATTTTTGACGATTTACATGTCGCAAATTACTCCAAAGTACTCGGATATAGTTATTCCGATATTCACGAAACGCTGTATACATATTGCTATTATGATTGCACACATATTTCAAATTGCCTTCCATTAGCCCCGCCCCCCAGAAAGTCGGCCATTTTGAAAAATATGCGTTTTTCAGCCATTTTACGCACGTTCTTGCAAACTCCTCCTAGGGGAATGATCGGAAAAATTCCAATGCAGGACAGGTTCAGCCCCTATCCAATATGATACTTAATTGAGGAGCACATTTTTGAAAATGTACTCGTGGAGGTCGTAAGCTAACAGCGAATACACCATTTTTGATGATTTACATGTCACAAATTCATCCAAACTACTACATTTCCCTTTTTGGAAACCTTTACAAAGTGGCACCGTAACTCCGAATGACCTGAAATTTTGCCCACTTATTCGGGTGGACCTATTCTACATATTATGTCCCGGAACCCGAAAGCTCCACCTCCTTAATTTTTTTTTAATTACCATAATGTTAAAAACGGTGAAATATTCACTTAAATTTCAAATTTTGGTTTTTCAACACCAAACTCAGTATACAGTATCGCCGGAGGGTCAGACACATTATCGTAGGGAATGAGCATGTTCAGTCGATAAATGTGGCCATCATTACTCTAAACGTGTTTGCAAAAAGGCGGGTCTTAGATAGAAATTCTCATAATTCATCAACAATGTACCAAAAAAACACACATTTTGGTGGTAAGGTTCAGTCTCTAATGGGGAATAAGCACAACAAGTAATATCCATTTTGGACTCTAGGGGGCGCCAAAAACATGACAAATGTATAACTCGTGAAATGATGGACGAAATATTTTCTTTTTTTTTAGACATACTCTGGGGATGAGTATGGACTTATATTTAAAGTGTCACAACGAATGACACATGTGGGCGTGGCCTGTACTTTTTTTGTTATGACGATGTGCTTAAATGTGTTTCGGTACGCAAAACTTCGTACACGCATCACAGCCCACGACCTTTTCAAGAATGTATAAAAAAAAAGGAATTTTTCAAAAATACTGCTCACTAGCGCCCCCTATTGTTTGGTAGTCACATATAAGTCTCAGAACTTCACGAATTTTGGCACAGACATTCCTCATGGAATTGCGGACATATTTGTACATACATTCCATTAGTCCCGCCCCCCAGAAAGTTGGCCATTTTGAAAAATGTGCGTTTTTCAGCCATTTTACGCACGTTCTTGCAAACTCCTCCTAGGGGAATGATCGGAAAAATTCCAATGCAATGCGCTCTGACAGGGAGCTCTGCTCTGAACACGGCCCGTTCACAGACTTCTGGCGTCTGTTTTGTCAACAAGCCGAGGCGCAGCGGCAGTTGCACTCCCACTTGCAGCCATGCTTCTCGTTTTCTCACATGCTCTGGCAGCTAGCGTGTGCACGAGAGAGGGGAGGGACTTAGAGCGTGCTTGAGAGGAGCGGGACTGCAGGCACAGCTGCAGGGAGGGAGTGGAAGCAGAGCACTGAACACACGGCTCTTATTGAAACGGCGCTTTTTCACGGGAGTACTTTTCCCCGTCATTCTTAAAGTACCGACACTAATGAAATGGAGGAATCGTACCGTTTTTAACGGCAGGGTATCGCGGTACCTTTCAAGTGTCGGTACACCGTGCAACACTAATACGCACTCATGCACACACCTACACCCACACATCAGTGCTGACACTGTTGGTTATCAATGAGCCACTTTGTAACACTGCTTGAATGTGTAGTAGGATGAGGACTCTCATTGGTTGAGGTATTGAATTCCATTGATGGTGTGCGTGGAATGAAAGACAGCCTGGCTGAATGCGCTCTTCCTAAATGGGATGGTGCGTCTCCCCTAGCCGCACCTCGAGTAGCCTGGTTGAGGTGGGCTTTAGGCTGATGCAGCCAGAGGAGGAGGAGCCAACCCACGAGTGGTCTTATAAGCTAAGCAGATGTTTTTGTAAACCATGAGATTTCCCAGCTGAACAGATTATACTTTTTAACAATGTGAAAATGATGATACCGGAATGGCTTTGTGTCTCGTGTTCTGAGTGCTTGTTTATACAGTGATTCCAGTGGCCTTAGAGCTGCAGAGTGAGCATCAGACCAGCTGATCAGACAGTAGCTGATGTGGGAGAGGACCATGGAGTGAAGGTATAGCTTAGCTGCTGCAGATGATAGCAAGTTTCTAATGTATCTGTAATTTCACAGATTGAACTTTACTTTATTGCAGACCTTTTTGATATGGGTTTTGAAATTGAGGTTTGTGTCAATATGTACTCCTCAGTACTTGTACTCCGAGAAACAAACCTGAAGTCTCCTTCCAGAAAAGAAAACATCTTGCTCTGTTATAATGCTGTGGCCCTTGGAGAAGAACATACACACTGTCTTTGAGACATTAATACATCACATTCTCCACACACAGAAACAAGACACCACCGTCAAGATCAAACAGAAGGCAGATCATTTATGTACGTACTAAACAGGATTGGGCCCAATACAGAGCCCTGTGGTACTCCAGTTGACAAACACTAGACTTATGGTTCTCAATTTGAACACAAGGAGCTGTTGAGATGATTGATGATTTGTTTGGATCAAGTATGTCTTGTCTGTCACAATAGGTTTAGCTGAAGAGGTCATTCCTGTCACGGTTGAGTTGCAGCTCGTGAACACAGTGTCCTCTGCCGCTGGGAGGCACGTAAACAACAAACTGTAAAATACACCCGAATTCTCTAGGCAGATAAAAGGGTCTTAACGTCATGCCAAGAATTTCTACGTTGGGATTGCAGGTTTTAAATTTGACTGAGTATGATCGGGACCACAGATCATTAATATACACACAAATACCGCCTCCTCTGGTTTTCCCCGAGTTCGCATCCCTGTCTGCTCGAACAAGGGCGAGTCCGGGTACTTCAGAGAGAGATTCAGGCATCGTAGATTGGAGCCAACTTTCCGTGAAACATAATCAAGAGGCCTCGAGAAAATTCATGACAGTACTTTGTGTGTGTCCTTAGTGTGTCCACGTTGTTGCTCAATGAGCGCAGGTTTGTGAGAATGATGGATGGAAGTGGTGGCCGGCTGAATCTGCGCCGTATTCTGAACGCCTCCCCTCCTTCCTCGTCTCTTTTTCCTGGAGTTTCTAAGCGGCTCCCGAGGGATTTCATCCAATAACGAAGAGCACAGATGGCTTGGTGTATTCGTAGGAGGCCGATCGCATTTTAGCCCTAGCAGAGCCTCGCGGCTGTAGCAGCGCAGAGGCCGGGGCTCCTCGCCATACCTGTTCGTGCTGTCACTCAGGTGTGTCTTGGAAAGTTGAATGGCCAGACATGGTCTGCAGAAGGCCAATGTAATCCACAGGATCAAAAGCATGGTCTCTCAAAATGACGTTTCATACAGACACAACAAAGTTTAGACAAAAAAACAAAACCCAAGAGGAACGGAGCATACTGAGACTCGCAGTGACAGGATGCCGTCTCCCTCTGTCTCCTGTATACCAGAGGTGGGAGTAAGTCATACATGTGCAAGTCTCAAGTTACTGGGGTGAGAGTCAAGCAAGTCAAGTCCTATGAAATCCTGATGAATAACCCCGGTTTAAATCAGTTAAAAGATAGTGGTTATGAAACTAGAGTTTTATTTTCAACATTAACAACAATGGAGAGTGGGGCTCTGAAGTGTGTGTGTGTGTGTGTGTGTGTGTGTGTGTGTGTGTGTGTGTGTGTGTGTGTGTGTGTGTGTGTGTGTGTGTGTGTGTGTGTGTGTGTGTGTGTGTGTGTGTGTGTGTGTGTGTGTGTGTGTGTGTGTGTGTGTGTGTGCTACGAGCATCTCCCCTAACATTGACATTCTTTAAGTAGTACTTCAAGTTTTAAGCTTTTTTGATGACCTTACTGAACTGCTGTCTGTAGTGTGTATTGACTTTGACCGTCTAGTCATTGTTGGTGATTTTCACATCCATGTTGACAACCCCCAGGACAGAGGGGCTAAAGAACTGTTTTGTGTTCTTGATAGCTATGGACTGACTCAGCATGTGACGGGGCCCACGCACAATAAGGGGCACACTCTGGACTTAATTATCTCAAAGGGTCTGAATATCTCTAAGGTTGTGGTGACTGATGTTGCACTGTCTGACCATTCCTGTGTTTTCTTTGAGAGCTCTATTTCTGTTCACACAAGTGTTCAAAAAGAGGTAACCACAAAGCGATGTTTAACTGAAAATACTAGGGAAATGTTTACTCAGAATTTTTCTTCCACACTTGCCCCTGCTAACACCTCAGTAAATGAGCTAGTAGATCATTTTAATTCAAAAATTAAAAATGTTATAGATGCCATTGCTCCAATTAAGGTAAAGGAAGTGACTGCGAAGAAAATATCTCCATGGAGAAAGGCCATGACCGTTAAAACAGAAAAAAGAGAATGTCGAAAAGCTGAATGCAGGTGGCGAAAAACAAATCTCCAGGTTCACTTTGAAATTTATAAAGAGAGACTTGGCCTTTATAATTTGGAATTGAAAAACGCACGACAATCATTCTTCTCTGACATCATTTCCAAAAACAACGCACGTGCCTTGTTTGCTACCGTCAACAGACTAACTAACCCCCCAGTGTCAGTAGCCTCTGAATTTCTAGCCACCAGGGCGTGCAATGATTTTGCCTCCTTTTTCACTGACAAAATTCCGAAAATCAGACAAGCATTCAGTGCCTCTGCATCAGGAACAGCAAATGTGTTGTCTCTATGTCCACTTAACATCAATTCGGACATCATGACACAATTCCATCAGATTAATGATAAAAACCTGGAGGACATTATACAACTTCTGAAATCCTCCTCCTGCTGCCTTGATATTATTCCAACAGGATTTTTCAAATATGTTTTGCCTTGCATGGCCTCAGAACTACTTCATATAGTAAACAAATCTCTTCACTCAGGTATTTTTCCACAGGCCCTGAAAACTGCAGTCATTAAACCGCTCTTAAAAAAGAATAATCTAGATGCTTCAGTAATGAACAATTACAGGCCCATATCAAACCTCCCATTTCTAGGTAAGATCATTGAAAAAGTTGTTTTTCAACAGTTGAGTAATTTCTTGCATTTAAATGGCTGTTTGGATGTGTTCCAGTCAGGCTTTCGTCCAAACCACAGCACTGAGACTGCTCTTGTAAAGGTCTTTAACGACATCCACTTAAACACAGACAGTGGCAGAACTTCAGTGTTAGTATTATTAGATCTCAGTGCTGCGTTTGACACTGTTGACCACAGCATATTACTGGACCGACTGGAAAACTGGGTGGGACTTTCGGAAACAGTTCTAAATTGGTTTGAATCCTCCTTAAAGGACAGAAACAACTTTGTTTCTATCGGTAAATACACATCTGAGTTGACAAATATGACATGTGGGGTTCCTCAAGGCTCCATCTTGGGGCCTCTTCTCTTTAACATCTACATGCTACCACTGGCTCAGATAATGAAGAACAACAAAATAAGTTACCATAGCTATGCAGATGACACACACATTTACGTAACAATTTCACCAGGAGGCTATGCTCCAATTCAAACACTGAGTAAGTGCATTGAACAAATCAATGACTGGATGTGTCAGAACTTTCTCCAATTAAACAAAGATAAAACTGAGGTAATGGTTTTTGGAGCCAAGGCAGAACGTTTAAAATTTAGCACTGAGCTTCAGTCTGCAATGTTCAAACCAACAGATAAAGCCAGAAATCTAGGTGTAGTCATGGACTCTGACCTGAGTTTCAACAGTCACATTAAAACAGTTACTAAATCAGCCTACTATCACCTAAAGAACATATCTAGGATTAAAAGACTAATGTCACAGCAGGATTTGGAAAAACTTGTCCATGCCTTTATCTTCAGTAGACTCGACTACTGCAATGGTGTCTTCACAGGTCTCACTAAAAAATCTATTAGAAAGCTGCAGCTGATTCAGAACGCCGCTGCTCGAGTCCTCACTAACACTAAGAAAGTGGATCACATGACTCCTGTTCTGAAGTCTTTACACTGGCTTCCTGTGTGTCAAAGAATAGATTTCAAAATACTGCTGCTGGTTTATAAAGCACTGAATGGTTTAGGCCCAAAATACATTACTGACCTCCTGCTAAACTATGAACCATCCAGATCTCTCAGGTCTTCAGGGACTGGTCAGCTTTCTGTCCCCAGAGTCAGAACTAAACATGGAGAAGCAGCGTTCAGTTATTATGCTCCAAATATCTGGAACAAACTCCCAGAAACCTGCAGGTCCGCTGCAACTCTGACTACTTTTAAATCCAGGCTGAAGACTTTTCTTTTTGTCGCTGGTTTTAATTGAACTATTCATATCTTAAACTGCACTGTAACTTTTATCCATGTACTTTTTCTTGTAATGTTTAATTGACTGCACTGTAACTTTTATCCATGTATTTTTTTCTTAATGTTTATTTGATTAGCTTTTCTTTTTTAATGCTTAATGTCTTTCATTTTTATTTTTTTTGTAAAGCACTTTGAATTGCCTTGCGTTGAAAAGTGCTCTATAAATAAACTTGCCTTGCCGTGTGTGTGTGTGTGTGTGTGTGCGTGTGCGTGCGCGCGCAAGGCACAGCTCTTTGCAGCTGGTGGTTCTCATAGATAGATCTTTATTTGTCATTGTACAATGAAATTACAATAGACTCAACAACACGCAACAACAAGACACTATAAAAACTATAAATGGGACTTAAAAATGGGAATATGTAGATAAATAAATTGAATTGCACGATTCCCCTCGTATTGCACGGAAGGCTTATATAACTTAAATATTAGCAGCGTTTAGTGCACATATGGCCCTGGGAAAGAAACTGAACGTGAGTCTGTTTGTCCGGGAAGACATGGTGCGGAAGCGCCTGCCTGAGCGCAGCCGTACGAAGTGCTCGTTACCTGGGTGGTGTGGGTCCTTGAGGATCTTGACTGCCTTCGTAAGGCAACGAGAGCTGTACAGTACCTCCAGGGAGGGGGCGACCGATGATCTTCTGCGCCGAGTTGATGGCCCTTTGGAGCGCACCCCTCTCTGCGGCTGAGGAACCACGCAGATGCAGTCGGTGAGGATGCTCTCCACGGCGCAGCGATAGAAGGACACAAGCAGATCCTGTCTGAGGTGGTATCTCTTGAGTATTCTCAGGAAGTAGAGTTTCTGCTGTGCCTTCTTGACGGTTGCCGTGGTGTTGGTCCTCCAGGACAGGTCCTCCGCCAGGTGAACGCCCAGGAGTTTGATCACTGAGACTCTCACAGCCTCCATCAATGTACAGGGGCTGCATGACGGTCTTCTTCCTCCTAAAGTCAATGATCATTTCCTGGGTTTTCAGCTTGTTCAGCTGCAGGTTGTTTACTTTGCACAACGTTAGCAGTTGCTCCACCTCTTCCATGTACGCGGTCTCGTCACCCCCTGAGATGCAGCCCACCACGGTGGTATCATCAGCGAACTTCATGATGGAGTTGCTGGTGTGGGCGGGGACGAGATCATAGGTGTAGAGGGCTCAGCACGCAGCCCTGTGGTGATCCGGTGCTGAGACTGAGGGACGTGGAGGTGTGGGGGCCTATCCTCACTCTCTGGGGGCGATCAGACAGGAAGTCCTTAATCCATAGACACAAGGAATGGGATACTCCCAGGACTGATAGCTCGGTCACCAGTCTGTCAGGGAGGATGGTATTAAATGCAGAGCTGAAGTCCACGAAGAGCATCCATGCGTAGCTCCCCCTACTCTCCAGGTGAGACAGGGTAGAGTGGAGAGCTGTGGCGATGGCGTCCTCCGTGGACCTGTTGGCCCTGTAGGCGAACTGGTGGGGGTCCAGACCGGGAAGGAGGGATGAGATGATGTGGGGACGGACCACCTTCTCAAAAACTTTAGCAGGGGTGGAGGTGAGTGCCACTGGACGGTAGTCATTTAGGCAGCCGATGTTGTTCTTTTTCGGCACCAGGATGATTGTGGATTCTGCTGAGTTACTCGTTACTGCCTCCTGGTGCTGCAGAGATTTCATGAAGTGAAGGAGGGTTTCTTCTATGAAGTAGCAGATACTGTGAGAGTCAGACATGAATTCATAGGTCAAGGCAGACTGGTTCACAGACTCTCCTGTTTTTCCGATCCGGTGCTTGAACAAATAACTCTACATCCCTGGCCGAAATGTCCCTAAAATGAAGTCCGAGTTTGAAATATAGCTCAAATAATGTATGTATTTCCCCACATAAACATAACGGTCTGCAATGAAACGGCTGTCTCCTGTGCGCTCCACATACTCCTTTCTCCTGCGAACGAGAGACTTTCTCTCTCTTGTTTTTCTGTCATTGCCCTCTAGGTGCTTCGTACAATACAATACAAATGCAAATATTCTATTTTAAAAAGTAAAGTCCTTTCGAGTCATCTGTCTCAAGCCTAAGTCTCAGGTCATGAATACCAAGTCAAAGTCAAGTCGAGTCTTTTATCAATGTTAGTCAAGCAAGTCTCAAGTAAAAAAATAGGCAAGTCAAGTGACTCGAGTTAAGTCATGTGACTCGAGTCCCCCACCTCTGGTATATACTTTGGTTAGAATATTGCTGTATTACTGTATCAAATATAATAAAGACAAACTTGATAAGTAGTATTTTGTTAAATCAAGGTTTATATTAAGTGAGTTTTTATTGTGTTAACTTGTGTATTTATGCTTTTTAGATTGACTTTCTCTCTTTCTCTGTCCGTCTGTTCTAGAAACCGAAGGGAAGAGTGAGACGTCACAGCTGTCAGCAATGTGACAAATCCTTTACTGCATCTGGAACTTTAAAGAGCCACCTGCGTATTCACACAGGAGAAAAACCTTACAGCTGTGAAGAGTGTGGGACAACTTTCACTCAATCAAGTGCTCTCAAAACTGTATTATCTTTTCAATTTACACACGGCATCTATTGCACGTCTGTCCGTCCTGGGAGAGGGATCCCTCCTCTGTTGCTCTCCCTGAGGTTTCTCCCATTTTTCCCTTTAAACTGGGTTTTCTTTGGAAGTTTTTCCTTGTACGATGTGAGGGTCTAAGGACAGAGGGTGTCGTATTGTCATACTGATATTCTGTACACACTGTGAAGACCACTGAGACAAATGTAACATTTGTGATATTGGGCTATATAAATAAACATTGATTGATTGATTGAAAACACATCAACGTATTCACACTGGAGAAAAACCTTACAGCTGTGAAGAGTGTGGGACAACTTTCACTACATCAGGTGCTCTCAAAACACATCAACTTATTCATACTGGAGAAAAACCTTACAGCTGTGAAGAGTGTGGGACAACTTTCACTATATTCACACAGGAGAAAAACCTTACAGCTGTGAAGAGTGTGGGACAACTTTCAGTCAATCAGGTCATCTCAAATCACATCAACGTATTCACACTGGAGAAAAACCTTACAGCTGTGAAGAGTGTGGGAAAACGTTCACTACATCAGGTGATCTCAAAAGACATCTTCGTGTTCACACAGGAGAAAAACCTTACTGGTGTGAAGAGTGTGGGACAACTTTCACTACATCAGGTGCTCTCAAATCACATCACCGTACTGGTGTGAAGAGTGTGGGAAAACGTTCACTATATCAGGTGCTCTCAAAAGACATCTTCGTGTTCACAGAAAAACCATAGTGGGTTTCAGAGTGTAGGAGCCGCAATTAAGCATATTTTGTTTTTTTCACAGTTTACAATAAACAATTCCCATCTATTGGCCTTGTGTTGGGTAATCCTTTTTTCCATTACAGATCGCATCCCAACAGCGCCATCTGTTGACGTAACGTCAGAATTGACAGGCATAATGTTCACTGTTCCTTTGAGTTTTGTTTTCTGTCCGTCTGCCGACAGCGCTCCGTTTTATTGCTTTACATACCAAGGTTTAAAGGAGACCTATCATGCTATATTTAAATGATATAGTGTATGACCATATATTATTTATACATTTTATTTTTCAAAATACCAAACAGATAATTTTTTAGACATGCCTCGTTTCGCTCATTTTCGCCCTATTCCAAGCCCGTCTTTGAACATTCTGAGCAGCAGCTGACCACGCCCCCCTGCAGCTGACCACGCCCCCCTGCAGCTGACCACGCCCCCCTGCAGAAGAGCAGGCATGAGCCGGCGAGAGTCACGTTACCATGCTTACTGTGATTACGAGTGTCAAATAAACATGTCATCTCAGAGCAATGCATGTGTTCAAGCATACTATCAATTTGATCCAGAGACTGACCCTGAAGCAGCGGAGGTTTTGGTGGAGGTGCAAACATCTCGGTTGCAGCAGGACGTTTCTGAATGGTGAGCTGACAAGCTGTTGTCCCTATTTATTTTACTCTGTTACGATGCTTGCTCCTTATTCCGTTCATATTTTGGCTAATTAGCAAGAATGCAATGTGTACAGTTTGTAACGCAAAAACAGCGATATATATATATATATTTATAAAGGGAGACATTCATATTTTCAGCATATATACAATGGCCTCATTGCGTTTATTAATAGTTTACAGTCCTTTTCTTCCAACATCGTGCAACATCCGTTGGAAAGTTGAATAACTTAGGGTGATAAAAACTATAACTCCAACAACACCTCAGTTGTCAGCAATGTGTGTAGTTTCATGTGTTTTTAAAAGCTGTTATTGACTTCTTTGTGCAAATTGCGCCACGATGCCTTCTGAACGGAGAATGTGTGCTGCATGGAGATACCACAGGTAACATGTTTGACAGCTTCACTAAGTTGTCTGTTTAGAGAATACATTTTTCACATGTAATTCAATATATGTTTATCACAATGTGTCAAGACGGATGCAGTAACTTGAGGACTCTGTAACCTGTATGGTGGACCATCCTGGATTGGAGCCCGTGTGCCTGAATGTGTTCTCCCTGCAGAATGCGTTGCATATTTACAGAGCTGAACATGGTGGACTACAGTTGAGGCAAATAGAGCAGTGAGTGGTTTGTTTGTTTTGACTGAAATTGTAAAACGAATGCTAATATTGTTCATGGAAATAAATACGGGTGTATATGGCTTTATGCAATCTTTCATTCTGTCATTGTACATGTACTATTATATTATATACTACACAGCAATGGCATAACACACCCATGTGTACGACAAAAAGGTCCACACACACAACCATATGCTTTTGAAATCAGAATATTCTTTACCCATCCAAACATGAATAATCACAACACATTTTGATATCAACTCAAACTTTATTGTCAAAATCAACGGTTAAAAAAGCCCATAAAAAAAAACTAAATGTAGCCTACTTGTATTTTGTATAAATGACACTAAATATTTGTACAGAAGCTTTGTGAGCTGGTGCTGGGGCTTCCTTGGACGCAGGATCAGAGTGGTGATTCCGGCCTGCTTTGTCCTCAGGATACGCAGGGAGTTTCCTGATCCGTGAAATGTCGATGTTGGGTTCAGACAGCAGCCAAATTGAACCGTGTAGCATACCCGGCGATGACCTCCTCCCTGTCAGGTCGCTCATATTGGTGCAGGGTCCACAAAGACTTGGTCGAAGATGAGGTCCATCACGTTGGCCACGTAGGGCTGTGCAATGGTAAAAAAAGCACAACAAAAAATGTGGTTTAGATTAGTATATGCATGTAAAAAACTGAAACTTCTTTCTAATTTTTTTATTTTACATTTGTAAATAGTTGTATAATAAATATTTCAAACACTTACGGAATGTGGGGTCAGTCTTTACTGGTTTTGCTCTGCATTCTCCCTTCCTGGCCTTTGGGAACTGCAGTTTATACAGAGGGTTTCCAGTGGATGTAGTGGCTTGTGCACGCTCAGCGTTTTCATTGTAGTGCAGGGCTGCCAGGTACAGTCTTTCATTTCTGCCATGATACAAAAAAATGTAAATAATAAATAATAGCAAAGGATGTACAAATTGTCACTAATTAGTAAGTATGTAAGGTGCTGGCCTGTAAAGAAGAACACATAGTTAGAACAAAATCATCTCAACTTAGTATTCAGGATGAGAAAATACTATTTGGATAAATATAGTCTGAAATCCCAAAAGATGGGGCTAAAACTCTCCATTTAGCAAAGCTCTCTATTTAGCAAAGCTCTTTGCTTAGCCTTTTCCAATCTGAGTTAGTTTTGAACCGTAACGTGCATGCTGTGTTTCTGACTCAATGCAGGTGATGGGTTGGAGAGGGGCTGAGCTCAGTAGACTGACTGTAATGAGTGCTAGCCACTAATTAGCCTGTTGCTAGAGGTAAGGCCTTGTCAACAACAACAGACCGACGGGGCTTTAGCTCAGTTTTACTCGTGGTGTGTGTCCTCCCTCGCATACATACAGTGTTTTATCCTAACACACCCCCATGTATATTCATGTGCGCAAACAAGCAAGGGCGACGTCTATCTTTCGATCACGACTATGCAACGGAGACCGTCCTGAAACGCAAGCAGTACGTGGGAATAAAGAGGGTCCTTTAAAGAGAAGAATATACGTTTCCAGACTCCTCTCGACAGGATGCGCATTCACTGGGACTCGGGAACACGCACATACGACAGTGCGCAAGATGCAGCGCAGGAGCTGAGGAGGAGAGGTTTCTCCGTGGAGATACCAGACCGCAACGCTTCGGAGCTGTACCCGGAGATGGAGCGTCTCCACCAGACCAAGACATGGCAGCGCGTCGGAGAGTGTAGTGCAGGTGGGACTGAAACCGCGAGCAGAGTAAGGAAGAGGCTACAAGAGTATGAGCGGGTCCCTCCCGGGACTAACTGATTCATATTATATATCCAATGCATATATTTGTCACGACTTCATTTGGATTATATAAATGCTATCGGGTGCCGTTGGACTACTAGGATGCGTGAGATTGCGTGTTTCACCTCTAGTGATGGGCCCTCCAAGAGGAGGCTCTCCCCTCTTCCTGCCAACGGGGACTTAGGGTGGCGAGGAATCACCCTACCTTGGAAGTCTACGTTTTTCTTTTTACGTTATACGTTCACTACATGTGGGCCAGATGTTCAGGTCTGTGTTTTCAGTTGTCTGGAGTTTTGTGGATGCAAAGGATTGGGTAATTTAAATACCGTACAATAATATAAAAGTGGTGTCACTTAATGTAAATGGGATGAATAATCCAGTTAAAAGGAGCAAGGTCCTGGCTACATTGAAAAAAGAAAAGGCCCAAGTCCTATTTTTACAAGAAACTCATCTGCCTCAACAGGAGCATGAACAATTAAAACGCTTTGGTTATAAAAATACATTCTATAGTTCGTACAAACCTTGCCAGAAGAGGGGAGTGGCTATCCTTATTTCAAATGCAGTTCAATTTGAACTCCATAAAGAAGTTGGGGACAAAGAGGGACGATATGTCTTAGTGAAAGGAAAGCTTGAAAACGCAGTGGTGACATTGGTAAATGTATATGCCCCCCCAGAGAGCAACAAATCTATTTTTAAAAATCTGTTTGATGTCATTGCATTAGAGACTGAGGGTATTTTGATATGTGGAGGGGATTTTAATGTGGTCCTGAACCATAACATAGACACTACAAGCCACACAAATCAACACATCCTCACTCCCAGGTCGGCCTATGTTGACGTTATGTCAAGTCCCCTGCCGGCTTTTTCCAACGCAAGGGGGGGGGCCTTAGCGTCCATTTTCAACGCCAGGGGGGGGGCCTTAGCGTCCATTTTCAACGCAAGGGGGGGGGCCTTAGCGTCCATTTTCAACGCAAGGGGGGGGCCCTTAGCGTCCATGTTCAGCTTTCCGGGATGTCCATGTGCTTCTATGGACGCTCATGTAAGCACGGCATTCGTTTGTGTCAACTGCCCTTAAAGGCAATGAAGACACTACACTACCCAGAATCCCCAGCTATCGTTTGGCCTACACCATGTGCTCTGTTTGACGTCACGTGATTTCTCCCTGCAGAAAAAGAAAACATGGCCGAACTTCGTTTTATTCTGGGTGTAAAATGCCTATTTTAAAGTTAGTTTGGCCATTAAAATGCGTTTTGATGTCATTTGATGCGAGAAATATGAGTTGTTATTTCAGATTATGTGTGCAGTGGATGTACATGATCTTTAGTTTGCTAGTTATTACGAAGATTACTTCAGGAAATTGCGTCCAACGTTTTCATTGTTACCAAGGTGGTTGCTAGGGACGCTGCTATCGATATTATTTCTGTTATGTTCTGTAACTGTTTAATGGTGTTATCTTTATTGCTACCCCCTTCCCCGTCAATGTATAGTGTTGGTCCACAGCCTAAACATATTAGTTTAACAAAATCCGCATCTAAAGATACGTTATTTTCCCCTGTGCAATTCCAGTCTCACATCTCACAGCACATCGTCATTAACAAATACCGGAAACAGACCGAAAATATTTTTAAAAAATAAAATAATACCTTATTCCGAGTGTGCTTGCTATTCTCTTTGAAAGTCGTCACATAACGGCATTGTAATACACGGTTCGGCTGCATTAAATATTACATATCTGCCGCAGTTCTGTATTTATAGAGCCCTGATGAGAAGACAAACATGAGGAACTGAAAACGTGACGTGGATCATAAATATATCAGCCATTAAACAACATCTTACATTTCTTTTCACACATTACGTCTCCTTGCAGTATCAACACTAATTCGGCTCACTTTTATATTTGATCCAATTGGTAGATAGGCTGTATTTACACCATAAAGGTGCACAGCTGATATAAAGAGACACCTGGTGGTTAAAGCACGTTATTGAATTTCATTATTTTTATTATTAGATATTAATACGATCCCTATAAAGTATATTCATTACTCGTTATTCTCTACTAATAGTTAATTAAAGACTGTATATAATGACTATTTTGCACATCCCGTTCAAGATTTCAAGATGTTCTAAGGTTTATTGACATATCATATAGGCCTACACAACTGTGGTGTAGTTCTGCACTGAATGAAAAACTTGGGTCGCAGGTTCCTCAATAGTGCATTACAAGACATCTATCAATATGTGTGCATACCTCCAGCAATGTTAACTATGTTGTATGTATACTATGATGTAACGCAAATGTTCCAACTTGGGATCAATAAAGTATATCTTATCTTAAGCTGATCGATGGCTACTGCCATATTTGCAAAATGTGCCTCTGAACCTTGACAAGTGCATGTTTCAGGCTTATCAATTAATGTAATGTAATGTTATCAATTAACAACAGGAGGGGTCACAAACATAAGTCCAGCTGTTAAATAAAGCTCTTCTGACCTTAGCTGGCGTGTGGGTATATATATTAATGCTGCCCATTATGGGCACAAGCAATTTACACCCATTTATTAATTATATGTTTTAAATATGAGTGTTTCCTGTCCCCTAAACCTCCAGGGATGTACACAGTTTAATACTGGCAACTTCTTATTATGGGAAATACGAACACGTCTTTTAAAACTACAACTCCCAGTAGAGACGTGCCATAGAGAACATGTTGCGAAACAGAATAGCCAGCATGTGTAGTTCTGGGGACGGGGTGGGGGAGGGGGGGGACGCGGTGGACCCGTTCAAATCCAGTTTTGAACAGTCTGCCGTGGTTCCATCCCATTTCAAGTGCTGTTCGAGGCTCGGTAACCCTCGGAGCACACTCTCCAATCACAGAGCTTGAGGACGATCACGGGGTTTGCCAAACAGAGCACATGGTGTAGTCCAAACGATAGCTGGGGATTCTGGGTAGTGTAGTGTCTTCATTGCCTTTAAGGGCAGTTGACACAAACGAATGCCGTGCTTACATGAGCGTCCATAGAAGCACATGGACATCCCGGAAAGCTGAATATGGACGCTAAGGCCCCCCCCCTTGCGTTGAAAATGGACGCTAAGGCCCCCCCCCTGGCGTTGAAAATGGACGCTAAGGCCCCCCCCCTGGCGTTGAAAATGGACGCTAAGGCCCCCCCCCTTGCGTTGGAAAAAGCCGGCAGGGGACTTGACATAACGTCAACATAGGCCGACCTGGGAGTGAGGATGTGTTGCACAAATAGCAAGAAACACCTGACCAAGTTTGTTAATGCGTCAGTGCAGGAAATGGGACTAATTGATATTTGGAGGGAACTTCACCCCCTTGAACGGGATTATACACACTATTCGGTACCCCATTCTGTGTACTCCAGAATTGACTACTTTTTAATAAATACGGGTGAAAGTCACAGGATCACAGAGAATAAAATCGGCGTGGCAGATGTTTCGGACCATAATATGATTAGCTTGTCAATAAATCTGAATAGTAGACAAAAGAATACAGTGTGGAGGCTCAATGTGGGTGTTTTGAATAATAAGGCGACCGTGGAACAGTTAAGGGAAGAGATACAAACATATATAGAGGTGAATGATAATGGGGAGGTGGATCCTGGGATACTGTGGGATGCTTTGAAGGCTGTTCTCCGTGGAAAGCTGATCGCTCTAACAGCATCACAAAAAAAGGCCCGGCTAGCCACATACAAATACAAAATTGAAAAATTGAGAGAAATGGAGACGAAGCATAAGAATACAGGGGAGCAATCGGCATTACAACAAATGAAGGAAACAAGGGGGGAGATAAATGAGATCCTCAGAGGAGAAATTGAAAAAAAGGCAAGGTTTTTAAAGCAGTCTTATTACGAATCAGGCCCAAAAGCAGCTAGACTCCTGGCCAGACGCCTGCGCAAACAGCAAGCCTCTAATACAATTCATAGAACAAGGGACCCCCAAACCAATCAACTACTGTATGAGCCAGATGAGATAGAAAGAATATTTGAAGAGTACTTTAAGACACTCTACTCTAATTCACCATTAGCTGATGAAAGCACAATAAGAAACGTCATTAACTCGCTTGATCTGCCATCTATAGGTGAGATACAGAATGACACCATTACGTCGCAATTTACAGTTGATGAGCTGGAAGCTGCAATCAGCAGGCTCAAGACCAGCAAATCACCGGGCAGCGATGGGTTCCCAGCGGAGTTCTATAAAACGTTCACGAAGGAGCTAACACCTCTGCTTCTGTCTTGTTTTAATTGGACTCTTAAAGAAGGCAGGGCCCCCCCATCTTGGAGGGAAGCAATTATTTCCATTTTGCCTAAGGAAGGCAAAGACAAAGACCACTGTAAAAATTATAGGCCAATTTCTCTTTTAAATGTGGACTACAAGCTGTTTACCTCAATCATCTGTAAAAGATTTGAGACTTTCATGAAGATCAAACTGGATTCATTAGAGGGCGTCAAACACAAGACAATATCAGAAGGACTCCATATTGTAGACAATGTGCATAAAAAGGGCACGAGTATGGTTCTGGTTAGTCTGGATGCAGAAAAAGCGTTTGACAGTGTCAGTTGGTCTTTTTTATATGAAGTACTAAGGAGGTTTGGTTTGAATGAAAATGCAATTCGGTGTATTAAGACTATTTATCATGAACCTACGGCTAGGATCAAAGTAAATGGGAGTTTGTCCAATAGGATTCAGCTGGAGAGAGGCTCTAGACAGGGCTGCTGTCTCTCTCCTACTCTCTTTGCTTTATTTGTTGAACCATTGGCGCAAGTAATAAGGCAGAGTGAAGATCTGCAGTGAGGTTGTGTGGGAACATGGAGGCTGACCACTCGCACATTTTCTGGAACTGTACAAAGATAAGGTCATATTGGGAGAAGGTTAATGCAGTTGTCAAAATTATTTTAGGTTATGGAATCCCAAATACCTGCCCGGTGATGTATCTTGGGAACATTAAGGATGTTGTGATGGGAGGCGATCTATATTTGATAAAGGTTTTACTTGCAGCGAGTAAGAAAGCTATAACCATAAATTGGCTTCATGTGAACGCTCCAACTCAGGAGCAGTGGCTGGAAATTGTTGAAGATATTTCTGTCATGGAAAAGTTGACATATGTTTTGAGAATCCAAGAGAATGCATTCAATAGGAAATGGGAAAAGTGGAATATTTACATGGTTGACACCAATGAGTAAGTGAATGACTAATTCAATCTTGTACGGTATGTGTGAATATTGAAGTTCTTCAGACAACTAGTATGTATTGTGTTTTATTTTACAACTGATTTGTGTGTATTATGTTTTGTTGTTCTGTTATTATTGTTGTGAAAACTCAATAAAAACACAAGTATAAAAAAAGAAACAGACCAGCCTGCCCTCCTACAAAACACGACCAAAGAGGTCGATTGTTTAAGCCCCTTAGATTACGACCCATAGCCACGTTTTAAAGTGTGGTCGTGTGAGAAACAACATGCTCCCGTTTATTCACAAATAACCCTCTCTGGAAAATCCTACATTGTGGAATAGTTTGGCATTAAAACGCTTTTTGATTAGATTTCTGGAGAGAAGTGTATATTGTACTCTTAGAATCCACGTCCAGTAGGGATGTGCATCTCCATCACTGAGGCCGATGCGATGCGCATCTCGATACGTTGCCACGATACGATACATTTGAAACACCAGGCGATGCGATACGATTCACCCCTGTTGCGATACAGTTCGATACGATTTGATCCAACATTATGCGATTCGGTGCGATACGATGCGATTCAACACGATGCAAAAATAATGATACTTCAATATGGTACGACAGAGGATTTTTGTTGTGTTCCTTATATGCAGAAAATCATACATTAACAAAAAAGTGCTTTACATATTTGGTACTGCACATCCCATCATGCCGTTTATTTTTTTACCTTAAAAAGCTCTCTAGAGTAGGCTATAGTACAATTGTATAACACCTCACAGTTAAACAATGTAAGGATGCATTGCTCATGATTGCCCATACAGCTGCCAGCCTGATGTGCCTGATGTGCTGAACACTCATTCATAGGCTAACTCACCAGTGAGCAGAAAGCAGTGGGTTCTATAGGAACAATAAAGAAAACAAATAACCTTTCACAAACAGCTCTGTCATAACTGCTTACAGTGAGGAAGACATTTAAAGGAGACCTATCATGCTATATTTAAATGATATAGTGTATGACCATACCTATATAAATATATTTATACATTTTATTTTTCAAAATACCAAACAGATCATTTTTTAGACATGCCTCGTTTCGCTTATTTTCGCTCTATTCCAAGCCCGTCTTTGAAAATTCTGAGCAGCAGCTGACCACGCCCCCCTGCAGCTGACCACGCCCCCCTGCAGGCATGAGCTCATGCAGGCATGAGCCGGCGAGAGTCACGTTACCATGCTTGCTGTGATTACGAGTGTCGAATAAACATGTCATCTCAGAGCAATGCATGTGTTCAAGCATATTATCAATTTGATCCAGAAACTGACCCTGAAGCAGCGGAGGTTTTGGTGGAGGTGCAAACATCTCGGTTGCAGCAGGACGTTTCTGAATGGTGAGCTGACAGTGTTGTCCCTATTTATTTTACTCTGTTACGATGCTTGCTCCTTATTCCGTTCATATTTTGGCTAATTAGCAAGAATGCAATGTACAGTTTGTAACGCAAAAACAGCGATATATATATATATATATATATATATATTTATAAAGGGAGACATTCACATTTTCAGCATATATACAATGGCCTCATTGCGTTTAATAGTTTACAGTCCTTTTCTTCCAACATCGTGCAACCACCGTTGGAAAGTTGAATAACTTAGGATGATAAAAAGTATAACTCCAACAACACCTCAGATGTCAGCAATGTGTGGAGTTTCATGTGTTTTTAAAAGCTCAGTTATTGACTTCTTTGTGCAAATTGCGCCACGATGCCTTCTGAACGGAGAATGTGTGCTGCATGGAGATACCACAGGTAACATTTTTGATAGCTTCACTAAGTTGTCTGTTTAGAGAATACATTTTTCACATGTCATTCAATATATGTTTATCACACTAGGTGTCAAGACGGATGCAGGAACTTGAGGACTCTGTAACCTGTATGGTGGACCATCCTGGATTGGAGCCTGTGTGCCTGAATGTGTTCTCCCTGCAGAATGCGTTGAATATTTACAGAGCTGAACATGGTGGACTACAGTTGAGGCAAATAGAGCAGTGAGTGGTTTGTTTGTTTGTTTTGACTGAAATTGTAAAACGAATGCTAATATTGTTCATGGAAAGTTTCCGAAGGCACTACACTACCCAGAATCCCCAGCTATCGTTTGGGACTACAACATCCGCCTTGCTTTACAAGTGATTAGTCATCAAGCCCTGTGATTGGATGATGGAGTGGCAGTGGTTACGCTGAGCTCAACAGCTCTTTGAAATGGAATGGAGCCACGGCAGGCTTTCCAAACTGGAATGGGACAGCACATGTTGCAAATATGGCAGAATCCATCGATCATCTTAAGATAAGATACTTTATTGATCCCAAGCTGGGAAATGTTTTTGTTACAGCAGCATGCTACTTTGTTCTACTCCACTTCGATTCAGAGGTTAACCTGGTGTTTTTACTGCACTACATGTATTTTAGTTCCTCTGCAGATTCTGATTAACGATGTGAAATATAAACAACCCTGAAAGCAGACTTTAGTTACACCTGACTCAAAGTCAGAGAAGGTGATTGTCAAGTGCCAAAATAAACTATGCAATAGATTGGACGTTAAGCACTTTGTCAGACTTCATATTTATCTGTGGATAACCCCAACGTGTTTACCTTATTCAAGAAGACCTTAACTTAAAGTAATCTTTAATGTTTAAATAAAGCCCAGTTGGTCTGTTTTGCACTTCCTCCTGTTGATATCTTTTGGACGTCCTGCACCAACTGTTTCATTGTAGAGATCACTGCAGTATCTTCTTGATATGTTCTATTGTGCATGCAGGCTACTCTTAATATTTAGCTTTGGTTGATGGGCAGAGGCTGGCAGTGACGGATACAGAGAAGGCAGGTATGTGAGGAAGGACACTTGAGAGAGAGCATGGAGAGAGTTGTGTTCTACCATTGGCAGAGGAGTAACACCAGGTGATGTCTGGTCCATGTTTCAGCAGATGAGTGGGGAAAGGAATCCATTAGAATGCCAGCTTTGGTTGATGGGGAGAGGCTGGCAGTGACGGATAAAGAGAAGGCAGGTATGTGAGGAAGGACACTTGAGAGAGAGCATGGAGAGAGTTGTGTTCTACCATTGGCAGAGGAGTAACACCAGGTGATGTCTGGTCCATGTTTCAGCAGATGAGTGGGGAAAGGAATCCATTAGAATGCCAGCTTTGGTTGATGGGGAGAGGCTGGCAGTGACGGATAAAGAGAAGGCAGGTATGTGAGGAAGGACACTTGAGAGAGAGCATGGAGAGAGTTGTGTTCTACCATTGGCAGAGGAGTAACACCAGGTGATGTCTGGTCCATGTTTCAGCAGATGAGTGGGGAAAGGAATCCATTAGAATGCCAGCTTTGGTTGATGGGGAGAGGCTGGCAGTGACGGATAAAGAGAAGGCAGGTATGTGAGGAAGGACACTTGCAGCAGTACATAGTGGGGAGCATCTCAGTGATATCCAGAGGCAGCAAACACAGCAGTTGCTAGCAGAGAGTGAAAAGGTGAAGGAGAAGAGACAGGATGATAGGTCAGCTCTGGATGTGGAATTAGTGAGAGTGAGTAATGACGTGGGGAAACATTGAGAATGAAAGAGATAGTGGCAATAGTGATGTCCGCACTGCGAGGGGGACTCAAGTTCCCATCAGCAGAAACACGTGGGTTTGCTATCCTGGCTCCAAGATGGTGGAACGAGCTCCCATTGACATCAGGACAGCAGAAAGCTCACACACCTTCCAGACTGAAACTCATCTCTCTGGACTCCACCTCCAGCCATAGAACTACGAACAAAGCACTTCCAACAGTCCCTCCTTCCACACCTACAAGGTTAATACTGAAATCAAGGAGTTCTTCATCTGACCTCTGCATAGTACACAACTCATATCACAAACACGGTTCAATAGCCTCAACTGCACAACAACACTGACTGTGCTTAAACATAACAGTGTTCCCTTGGGCATAACTTCGAGTGTTAACATCAATATCATTCTTCACGATAGCAGCAATGGCTCGGCATCAGAACATTTCCTCCTCCCTCCTTTCACAGAAACCTTTCCCACACCACGCTCAGTGTTCAGGCCCTTGTTTTTACAAAGGGAAAAGAAACGCTCATTAATGTGCAAAGATTTTTTTTTAAATCAAACTGAAAAAAAAATCTCTTGTAGGCCATCCCTGAAAAAACTTGTAAAATGAAATCCAACAAATAATAAATAATGAAATGAAATGAATGATAAAAAAATACCCTCAAACAAAATAACATCCCTTTAACTTTCTAGGAAGTTGTCTTTCTACAGACCTTACACAGAACAGCTGTGTGTTCTATGTGTGACCGCTTGTACCCGAAGCACTTCCATACAACTGAAGTAGCACCTTTCTTAGGAATGAGTTCTTCATCTGTGTTCGTGGACATTTTTACGTTACATCTGTCGGTGAAGCGGTGAGTGTGATTGTAGTAGGGACTACCCGATCTGCAGCTCTGCACATGCGCACAGTGTTATAAATTAAAATCAATGTTTTTGATGGCATAAAGTACCTTAAACATACCGTCAGTTTAAATGCTGTTTTATACTGAAGAACCAGAAGTTCGCGTGCGCAGTTGTTAAGCTTTTATTCTGAAAATCCTTCATCTCCGGTTAGCATTTAGCATGTGGCTAATATACCATTTACTATAGAGGTGAATTTAGTAGCGATATGACACGGAGTGTTGCACACCGAAACCTACTGATTTCAACACTACAACTACTATATAGACGTCGAGATATTATTATTGCTAAATATTAAATGAACGTACAGTTTATTTGAATACGTTTGTTTACAGACATGGGTAGCATGAGACAACAACCAGAACTACCAGAAATGAAACCAGCCGTGAAGTTGTTCCTGTCTTGAGTATTGATTACAGCGTTCAAAACCATATTAAATGGAAAGTCATGAAAGAGATAAGGAGGAGAAAAGGCGTGTTTAGTTATATATGTAATGTACAATGTCTGAGTCCTCTGTTATGCTCAACAACGAACACAGCAGATCGGGCAGAGCTGCATATCGGGTAGTCACAGGCAATGTGGCTGAGCTTTGTGCGCGTTCTGGAAAGTGAGAGAGTAAGCTACTACGGAGTCCCTGAAAGCAAAACAAATCTGCGGAGTCTAGAAATGTTTTAAAATCGCGATTTTTCGGTTCAGCCATTTCACAAACCGTAGGAAAGTAAAAATGCAAATTAATCGTGAAAACCGAAAAAATCGCCCAGCCCTAGACTCGAAAGGATTTTACTTTTTAAAATAGAATATTAAATATATATATATATATATATATATATATATATATATCAATATTAACAACTCAGGAGCTAACACGCTGAACAACCTTCATTACGTGTTAGAGGAAGAAAGTCTGACAAAGATGAGGCTGTTAAACGGGAGAGAGGGAGGGGGAGGGGGGAGGGGGAGAGAGAGAGAGGGAGAGAGGGGGAGAGGGAGAGAGAGAGAGAGAGGGAGAGAGAGGGGGGAGAGAGAGAGAGAGAGAGAGAGGGAGAGAGAGGGGGGGAGGGGGGAGAGAGAGAGGGAGAGAGAGAGACAGAGAGGGAGAGAGACAGAGTTAGGGGGGAGGGGGAGAGAGAGGGAGAGAAAGAGGGAGGGGGAAGGAGGGAGAGGGGGAGAGAGAGAGACAGAAAGGGAGAGAGAGGGGGGAGGGGGGAGGGAGAGAGAGGGGGGGGAGATGGAGAGAGAGGGAGGGGGAGGGGGAAAGAGAGAGAGAGGGAGAGAGAGACAGAAAGGGAGAGAGAGGGAGAGGGAGAGAGAGGGAGAGAGAGAGACAAGAGGCTTCTCAATTCTTAAATGTCCCCTCCTCGACTCCCCTCCTCGAGACTTAGTCCCGCCCACAGGAGATGCGAGCGGAGGACCGAGGAGGGGAACCGAGGAGAGAGGAGGGGAAGCAGCAGACGTTTAAAGAAAGGAGAACTCCTCTCCTCTGAGCGGTCATATTAAAGCGACGTCCGTTCATTATTACGTGGCAACAGCTGCATCAGCTGTGAGTGTTTTGTCATATGTTATAATCTCTGCTGGATCAGCTGAACATCGTTCCCCCACATATTTACTTTGAATACATTGAGAGTGCGGTATAATGAGGCAATACCAGGCTACAGATGCAGACACACACACAAATATATTTATATAAATATATGCAATTTAAAGTATGAGAGCACTCTCATAATAACGTAACACAATAAGAGACTGGATATATCCCCCCCCCTCTCTCTGGTCGCTGAAATGGGGAATTTAAATTACGGGCCAAAAGTTGTATTTGCAAGGATTACAAGTAAGGACACCAAACCAACTGAGACCTGTCTGTCCGCTGCATCTACGCACTGAACAACACACACACACCTACACACTGTACAACACACACCTACACACTGTAACCTACCACACACACACCTACGCAATGTACCACACACACACCTACACACTGTAACCTACAACACACACACCTACACACTGTACAACACACACACCTACACACTGTACCACCTACACACTGTACCACACACACACCTACACACTGTACAACACGCACCTACACACTGTACCACACGCACACTGTACCACACACACACCTACACACTGTACCACACACACCTACACACTGTACCACACACACACACACACACACACTGTACCACACACACACACAGCTCCTAAAGCATAATCAGGCTACAGCCGTTGTGTATTTTATTGTGAAGCACTAAATGGTCTTAGAACAATATGGACTCTTTGTTTGTAGATATCTACTAAACTAAAGCAAATAAAGAGAGTAGGCCTGTTCTACTGAGTGATATATATTCTACACACTGCTCTGCTTTCTGCACGGACCTCACAGCCGTTCTCTCTGTAAACATCGCGTTGTGATGAGAGCAGGTTCTAAAATAATATCCAGAGGATGCATGCAGAGCTGTCATTGGCTGAGATAAGTCCGGCCGTGCGTCACGCCTCCACCGTTCCCGGAAATGCATCCGCGGAGGAGCCGTGGAGGAACCATCAGTGTATCCTCGGTTATAGCTCCTCCAGAGAGCCTCCTCGATGCTCGATCCTCGGTGTGCATTTAGAAAAATGAGACGTCCTTCAAAATGGCGCGCTGAAATTCATTTCCGGGTCACTACCGGAGGACCGAGGAGTCGAGGAGTGGAACTGAAATAACCTGCATCTGAACTGCACTGTTCCTGAGCCACTTTTAAAAGTGGCTGCCAGCCTGTAAAAGTTAGCGTTGAGCCCTGCGGAGACTTCAATGATGCTGGAGCATTTTCGAGCTCAACTTTATCTGCGTTTGCCATTTCGACAGTTCCTCAAATTACTGGTTACATTTGAACGCATCCCTGTGACCAGCTCTCATAGTATGCCTCTCGTCCAATGAAATGACTTTGCCCGGCCCGGAGCATGGGCTGCAGGAACATGCTACTCGAACACTGCCACGCAGCACCTGAGCTTACTTCCAAAACGTTATTCACGTTCTCAATTTTTTACGTTTAACGTTATATTCGTTCGGTACACACTAGGGATGTTAAGATTCACCGATTCGCATCGGTGCACGGACATAAACGTTCAAGATGCGAGTGCACCGGTTGAAAGAGTGCACATCGGCTACAGTTTGGGTTGAACTCGCAATGCATCGATTGTCGCGTCTCTTTGCATCGGTAAAAACCGGTTAAAACCGATTCATATATAATATTATCCACTCATCCACTCGTGTCAGCACTCTGCAGAGACGATCTTTGATCCGCCACTATTGTGCCCGAGTGCACGCGTCACAGTTATCAACAAGCATGGAAGTCGAGGAGAAAGAAATACACAGCGCACCGAAAAATAAATATAAATCAAACGTTTGGCAACACTTCGGATTCTTCAAAGATGACGGACAACTTGATAAATCACAAGCAATTTGCAAACAATGCCGTGCCGCTATAAAATACACGAGCAGTACAACGAATTTAGCGACGCGCCTAAAGAGGCGACATGGGGTGAATATTACGTCTGCGGCTGTCTCCCTATCCTCCTCGGATTCAGCTGAAGCTAACCCGGCTCTCCCTGGCGGCAGCAAGACTGGTGAGCAGCAGCATATCACAACAGTTCTACCGCTCCAAGGCAATAACCGACGCCATCGCCTTCTTTATCTGTAGAGATATCCAGCCGTACAGTGTCACGGAGAATGAGGGCTTCCTACACCTCCTCCACATGTGCTGATTATTGTCAGGCAGGGGATGGGGATACACTTATTGAGGACCAGGCAGCTGAAACAGAAGGATACCAGTTAAACAATAATCCGTTTTAATTAAACAAAGTAGTAATAATGCAATACGATATACAATAATACATTACTATACAATTCAAAGAATCATATAAGCAACGTGTGGAGTACTCCCGCCCTTTATTCACGCACTGCGGACATCCTATCGTCTTGTCAGCGCATGAAGAGAGAGACCCAACAACCAGAAAACATTTCCCTAATACAAAGAAGGGGTGGCGTTTCATTGGGGGGATCCCAAAACGCTATCTCACAGGGAAATCAGCGTCTGGTAGCTTTTGAAAGCCACAGGTGGTGGAAAGGCACCTCATTAAAACTCAACAAAAATGTCCCTCCCCATTTGTAAAACCTCTCGATGGTTTAACCCAAAAAACATTATCAGGGATAATCTTTACACTCAAAACAGAAATCACCCTTAATTCTGCATCTTCCTTCTTCACAAATAGCTTAAAACACTCTTTTGATAAACAGGTAAACAGTCAAAGAAAAAACTATTGTGCTAATCTATTCTAAGAAAAAGGGAACATTGTTTCAGAAATCTATAAAAAAACCTCTCTATATTTGAGAGGAAAAATGTACCTTTTGTTCCTTCAACTATTAACACACAGGAATGTATAAACTCACACATATACTTATTCAAGATACATAGATTTCCTTAAAACATGGCCTGCCAGAGATCTCAAACAGAATTTCCTCTCCCCACACCACTGGGTTGCATACCTCGACCTCCCCCACTGCAATAAAACTTATTTTACAGCCCTTTGTCTCTCTCCATTTCAGTCCTCCCTTGTAGGAAAGGATAAAAACAGAGAAATCACTATAAAACACAAACACAGGTATTGTTTGAACAGTATTCACTTAACTGCTACTATTGAAACTCAAAGGACCTCTTTTAGTGTCTGGCAATTGCAACAAGACTTTGCCATTTTAAATGTAACACACTTCTTTGGTACAATATCTCACATCAATTTCCACATGATCAACTTATATTCCTTAAGAAAAACCTGCAAGCCAGACATACGAGTCAAGCTCAGAGAGGTGTGATGTCTTCCAGCAGCCTGTGACTGCCAATAATAGTTGAAATGTTATTAAGACATATTTTTGAAAGGTTATTTGTATTCTTCATATGTTCATAATAGAAACCGCTGCTCTCTGCTCACTGGTGAGTGAGCCTACTGAATGAGTGGTATGTGCATCAGTCTGGCAGTTGCATGGCCATTGCTATATGGTAATTGTTCTTTGCACATTGTTAATGCTGGTCAATAAGGAATAAAACTAAATCCTCTTTCGTACCATATTGAATTGCATCATTATTTTGCACCGTGTTGAATCGCATCGTATCGCCCCGTATCGCATAATGTTGAATCAAATCGTATCGAACTGTATCGCATCGCATCGCATCGCCTGGTGTTTCAAATGTATCGTTAATGTATCGTATCGTGGCAACGTATCGAGATGCGCATCGCATCGGCCTCAGTGATGGAGATGCACATCTCTCGTACACACGTGTCCCGCACCCAATCATTTCGGTACGGGTACGTATACCGTTACAGTGCGTGATTTAGGATTAGCTTAGATGGCCCTGAGCCCAATAGACGCACGAAGGGTTCGGGCCTCCCCTAGAACATGTAGATGTGTGCAGGACTCATCTCCCTTGTTTGTTCTTGCTTGTGTTTGCTCGCTTCATGCCTGCATAGCTATAGAAACACTTGAGTTGTTGGTCAAGACACTTTCCATGTGATGAAGGCAGATGCCTTACAGATGGAAACGAGTAGAAAACATTACATTCAGTTGTAACTGCCCAAACAAACATTATGTACACTATTATGGCCCCTGTTAAAAATGTAATGTTATCAACTAAGTTGGTTGAAGGAATGCCTCCTCACCCGGAAGCTGACCGAGCAGACCCGAGCAGCAGTCGAGAGGCATGGGCTCAGAGCAGTCTCATAACACACACGTGCACACAGAAGGATCCACACTTGTGTTTCTCAAAGCACACAAATGTGTTCCGTTTCATGTTCATGTAAATAAAATCCAAATACAGAAAGAAGTACAGATGTATTTTTGATCCTCACATATTAGTTTTCCGGTTAAAACCTCTGCACATGCAAACAACCCGCTCTCTGTGCACGGATCGCTGTGTGGGAAGTATTTTTTTCTAATCAGATTCTAAGCCAATGAGGGTAGATTTCTTGCGTTCATGACGAAGCGCTTCATGTACGCATTGTGCGCAGTCCGGAGCTGACAGCTCCATGGAGCCTGCCTGCAGGCTCCATGTTTAGCTGTTATGTGACAGACAAGAAGAGTATGTGACAGACAAGAAGAGGATGTGACAGACAAGAAGAGGATGTGACAGACAAGAAGAGTCAACTCTAATGTCTAACACGTAATGTGGAGAAAGAGATGTCCTGGATGGGTTGATTGTGCGTTGATCTGTTGGTAATGCCTCGGAGTTCCGGTGGGCATGTAAACTAGTGCTGGAGCGACGCGTCGACTTCAAAATATCGTCGACGACATATTTCCGCGTCGACGCGTCGCTACACACACGTGGGTGTGTAAACAAAGCAACAAGCGGTTCGCAATCGGCGACTGAAACGGCTACCAACTCATCCTCACAGGATTGCGCACGAAGCCCTCAAACGAAAACATCTCGCCTTAGGTCTTCAAAAGCATGGGAATATTTTAAAGTTAGTCCAAAACGCAAAGATATTGTCATTTGCAGTCTTTGCCAAATGGAGTTGGCATATCACACAAGCACAACGGCTATGTTGGAACATTTAAAGCGGCAGCTAGCTGTGGTGGCTACCATTAGCAGCTAGCATTTGCTCTCTCCGATTTTTACATAAAAATGGAATTTTGGATTTGAAATTCAATATTTTTTTTATACATAGACGTTAAAAACCTATGGATTAACCGATTCAGCCGCGTTTTTTCTCGTTGTAATGCCATTGAACACGTCTTTTGATCAGATTGACAGCTACGGTGGTGAGACGATCTCCCTAGAAGCTCTGTAAAGGTACGTGTTGTGATGACTGTATTTGCTTCCCCTGTCGCGAGTCCGGATCACTCAGTGTTGATACTATATACCTACATAATCTGTGGAGTCTCAGCTTTAATCAGATATCTTGTATGTGCAGCTACGATGAGTAATAAGGGTACTTTTATCTTGAGTTCTGTGCCAATGTCCGTTAGCATTTTTCGCTCATGGGTCATTTAGATGCTTTTTATGAGACTTGTGTTTTGTTTTGGTAAACATGCTTTGTATCGTCAGTTAGCTGAGATTATTTCCGTTCATCTGGTATAACACATTAATAGTTTGTTAAATATTAAGATCCCCTGAGACACAGTATCGTGAAAAAAAATTGTTTACATTACGTTTTTTTTACATTACGTTTTTTATGAATTGAACAACAGAAAAATAATCGTTAGATTAGTCGACTAATCGATCAAATAATCGCCCGATTAATCGTTTTCGAAATAATCGTTTCCCCCCAGCACTAATGTAAACACATGCATAATGCTGCGCTATAATTTGTGGCCTCATCCGGTTGCATAGCGACACTTATTGTTCAGGTGTCTTTTAATAAGCAGGTAGTCTATCATTAGCTAGAACTAGCTGCATCTGATCGATATGGACATAAACGCGAGTGAAGTCTGATCTGACGGGAGAGAGAGATCAGCTGCAGCGGTGAGCGGACAAAACACACACTTCAGTTTAGAATATCACACGTAGCTATTTTAATGACCTCTCAAACTACCGTAACTAGTTATAGATATGTTTAGTTTCACTGTCGGGTCCCTCATTACTGGATCCGCGAGCTGCATGATACTGGCATGATAGATTGCCCGATCGGGCACCCAGCAGGTGAGGCTTCCTTGCCCGAGCTAGATACTAGACGGCCCCGGGCCATCGGGCAGTCCTTAATGTCGAGCCCTGCGTCACACCCCTAGTAGATGGTGCTCCGAGCTGAATAAGGGCGTCAAATGAAGGCAAGACGCCCGTCTGGCGGACACGCTGGAATTAGGAATATCTTGTGATGAAGTGCACACTGACCTGAGCTCCAGGGGCCTCCTTCTTCTCCTCCATGCTGCTCATCAGCTGTCCTGATGAAGACCACAGAGCTGCTTCATTATTAATATAATACAAATATTTAGTTATAATTCATCATAAACTGTCAGCAGTGAAGAGGAGGAATTCAAAGAGTTTATTCAATGATATGTTCTATTTCTGGATGCTTCTATGTAGTGTTTTATCACACCACGTGCAGTGCCTTGTCTCATCTATGCTGCTGTGACGTAAACATGGTCCAAATGGATCCATTTGGTCAATGTGATGCTAAGCAGAGGAGAACATGATAGAAAGGTCAGATAGTTATCAACGTTACATGCACATTACTTTAACCATTACGATAACAACTTGGTTTTCTGTGTAAATTATTATTAATATAATACAAATATTTAGATATAATTCATCATAATCTGTGTAGCAACTTACATTCTAACTTACAGCTCACAGTTAGTTCACTTTTATTTCATTAAAATGACTTTATTCACATAGAAAGTGACGTTAATGGATGTTTGAACCACGGTTATAACGCTATCCGTGTGAAACTATCACTAAGTTAACACAGAAAGCAAACATTAGCTAGTGAGACTGTTTAATGTACTCCATGTATACAGTATTTTATGTATATTGTGTATTCTTTAGATACTCTAGTGATATATGTGTGTATACTTGCTGCTAATGCTTCATTTTTATTATCTTATTGCATCTTTTAAATATGTTTAACTCGTGTAATGCCTGAAAACACTTCTGCTGGGACACAATCATTTCCCAGTTTAAGATAAATCATTATTTAAATAAAGTATATCTATTTATCTAATGAGCTAAACCGTCGCTTAGCTTAGCGTTAGCAGCTAACTGAAGAACCCCATTCATTTCAATGGGAAAAATGCTACGTCGTGGTGAATGGCGATGCTAATAAGCTAGTTAGAGCATACATTTAAACCCATATCTATGGCAAAGAGCACCAACACAACAACTCTAACTGTCTTAAAGACAACTGGTGTAATAAATAACTAACATAAAGTCAGCTGAGCATTACAAATCAACTGTTACTCCCCAGAGCCGAACTGGAATTATTGTAGCTGTTTGCCGATAGCCGTTAGCCTGTAGCTGTTAGCCGGTAGCTGTTAGCCGGTAGCTGTTAGCCTTTATTTAAAGATAGATTGAGACTATTTTTTTTTCTACTCTCGGTTTTGGGCGGATTGCAAATAACTTTAAAGGTGCATCTTCTTCTTCTCTCGTTTTCTTCTTCTTCTTCTTTCGTGTTTATTGGCGGTTGGCAAACCAACTTGTAGGTGCATTACCGCCACCAACTGGACTGGAGTGTGGACAAGAGACTATGCAGAAAACAAGAAACAAAAGAAAGAACCAAAACTCTAGATTATTTTAAAAGTATCAATTTCTCTTAGAAACTTAATAATCTCACAATATATATTGCCTGATGTTTTCCCTAACAGCCCTGATAGCGACAAGTCATGGAATGTTGCTTTCTCCAGTGTCTGGAAAAGCACATTTCTCTGAGTACTATATTTCCTGCAAAGCAGTAAAACATGCTCAACAGTTTCTGGCTGGCTGCAGTGTATACACTTTCCGGTTGGATGCTTTCCTATTATACTTAAAGTATGATTGAGCCCTGTATGTAATGGCACTCTTGCCACTATAGAGTGGGGTTGACGCAATCCAAAACAATAAGCAGCCGAAGGTTTTCAGTCAAAAAATATACAATTTATTAACAACAAAGTATTGACTTAAATAGTCTCAAAATATTATACAGTATTTCGGCGATATGCTTTCCTAACAAAACTATACTTTGTTTGCAGTCCAATTTGCAACACCAATCTCTGTCTGCAATTTGCGGTCGAAAAACTGTTCCGCTCCCCGTCTCATCAGGTCTCCGAGTTACCACACTTAAATACACACCAGAAGGTACCAAGAAACAGATCATATTTACGATATAAAATTAACAATCATTTCATCAAAAACATATTCACCATGGCAATATAAATCCTTTTCCATCATTACATAATTTATCAAATTATGACTCAAAATAATAACTTTGTGGCTCTAACATACCGGCCCCTAATTGTTGACGCAGTAGCAAAACAATTATTACATTATAATAGAGCCACAAAACAAGCAGTTACTAAAAATGTAACCGTCATCAATATACAATCATTGTCATAGTTCATAGTCCAACGTTTGTGTTTGGTGTGTTTGCATGAGTTCAAGAGGAAAGGGGGGTGGCATGTGTGTGTGTGTGATACTGGGTGTCAGAGGTTACCAGCACATAACACCTTGTGTTCAATCAACTGCTTCCAGAAGCAGACAGAGCTTGTCAATTGGTCGCTGTAAGGGGCTACTCTTGGTTTTCACCAAGACACTGCGGACAAGCCCTTTGGACCCTGACAGTGTCTGTATCACCCGGTGCTGTGTTATTCACGATGACGACGAGGTCATTGGGGCGAAGGTTGCGTTTGGGGTTGTGCCATTTGAGTACAAGTCCTCCTTGTGAAAGAGTCCAGGTGGGCCCCCTGGAAATGAAAAGTTTATGATTAAACGTTATTTGTCATCGTTGGAGCCAGTATTTTGATTTGATAAGAAAGGCCACCTAATGGTGACGTCTGTAGTCAACGCACTATAAAGGACTACAATTCCCACACCACCTGCGCTGAAGCCACAGTGATGGGCAACCTGTTGGAGAGACGCCGTCGAGGAACAGTTTTAAACATACACGTACACAAATCGTACAAGTACCCTTTAAGTTATGAAGTTATAGAAGCCTTACCAAGAAGAAAGAATACCGTCGTTTGTTATTTGATTTGAGTTTTGCCTCTTTGTTTTGAATATTGTAAAGGCCTCTTCTCTTTGTTGCATGTGTAAAAGTTTGTTATTTTATTTTGAGCAAACACATCGCAACATCATCCAAACCATCGGAGGCCGAGTAACTCTTCAACTGTAAGTAATATAAAGGAAAGGAAACGAGTTAGAAGTGTCTGTTTAGGCGTCTAGTGGCTTGATAGAAAAACAAGGAATGAAGCCACGACAATCTTTCTAGTCGGACCCATTAGAGCGTATAAACTGTAGCTATAAGTATCTGAAATAAATATGTACTGAAAGAATAACTGCATGCATTGTTTCTTATGCGCAATTACTTCATTCTGTCTTTGTGTTTTTCGTCCTGCATTTATTGGGCCCCCCTCAGAAGATAACTGGCCCCAGTCAGAATATAGCATGGTGATGCAGTTGGTCCTCTAACCTGTAGCCTTTGACCTGATGAGGCGTTCTCTGCCGGTTATAAAGGAGCCATGAAAACACAACAACTTCAGTCTAATACAAAAATAAATACATTTATGTCATCAAGTTTTTTTATTGAGCATATTTTAACAAGGCATAAATAAATCAATAAGATATCGTGCAAAGGAAGCATCTTAGAAAACTACTTTTAAATGCAGTAAAGAAAAAGCCAATACAAATTAAAACAAGATGAATTGTAATAAAAAAAGGTTGCCCTGCTCTCCTCTGTGTTTCAGTCCCGGTCTCTAAGCCCCGCCTCCAGCCCCTGGTCTCCCTGATGGAGGGCTCCACCTGTCGGGGGGGGTCGGGTGTAGCTCACCTGTGATATGTGACTTCAAACAACCAAAAAGAAACATCAAATGCAGGGACGCGGAAAGTCAGTCAGAGTTGGGGGTGCGGGTGGGGGTGCCTCGCAGCGGCGAAACTGTGGCGCTTACACTGCGTTTGCGCTTCAGATGAGGCTCCCTCCACAAAACGAGGCCCCACGCAGTCTGCGTGATCTGCGTGATCTGCGTGGAGGGAGGGTCCGGTATAATAGCGTCACACTAAATGCAGTCATTTGGTCTTTAGCAGCAGCTTGTGAGAGCAGCGCATTCATCGGTGTTCGTTGTCATGCTGCCAGCTTGTTGACGGCCTGTGTGTTGATGGGACTTCTCATGCTCCCTAAATGTTTCCTCTGCCTTTCGCCAGTTCTTAAACCGTGCTTTCACAAAACTCCCATCCCTGGTCTTGCGCTGACGAGCTTCTTTTCCATAGCAGAGCAACAGAAGAAGCACACTGCATGATCCCTTTCTCTTATCGTGAAGCTTTTTAGAGACTGCTTACACTGAAATGCTAACTCAAACACACTCAAAATAAAACTTTTGTATTGATTTGATTAGTGAACTTTTTGGCGTTGCAGTTACAACTCTCCACCAGCAGGTGGGGGTGCTGCAGCCCCCTCAGCACCCCCCCTTCCCACGTCCATGATCAAATGACTAAAGAAACATCAGAGAGAAGCTGAGTTACTGCAAGGAGAGGAGGAAGTACTGAAACATACACAAAGCAACCACTTAGAAAGCAAAAGGACTTAAAGGGGATCAAAACAGACGACTTAGAACGATCACATGAATACAGAACAAGTGTTAAAAAAGATGCAAAAAGACTGAAAGTAGATTTGGTGACGCAAACAAAGACACCCCCCCTCGCTTGGACCTTAAAACAGGAACCTAATCTTTAAATTCACACAATTCAAGTTGTATATCTCTACAACTCCATCTTAGTGCCAAAGTCTGTCCCCTCCCAGAGACGTTGATCGCTTCTCAGGAAAGAAGAGTAATGATGAGAAGGAAGCAGACGTTGTGTCAGAGTGGAACATGTCCATGTTGCAACAGACAGGAAGCAGGGGGCGGGTCTCTGACTCTGGACCTTCAACTCCGAGAACTTCAACAGTTCTCGGAGCAGGGATGTATGATGTGTCTGTGTGAGAATCCCAGCAGTCAAAGCAGTTCTGGCCTTGACTGAGGAGGGGAAGGAGAGGAGGAAGAGGAACAATAATTGTTCCTTAAAAAGGAACAATAATGGTGAAAGCACAACAAGAGGAAATAACATTCATTTGGTTTAAGCATGTGAAGGATATTATAAGGTAGCACATGAAATATTTCCACTACAACACTCACATGTGTTAATATGTAATCCACTACAATAGGCGAGTTGCACGGGATGACGTATTTCCATTTCCAGTTCATTGAGCGTGCGCTTGTAAACTTCCGGTCTGTGGTAGAGCGGTAGAGGGGGTGGTGGCAACACTGGACTGTGACTGGACGAGAGATGGCAGAGGGAAGTGACGAGGCAGGAAGTTAAGTTGAAGGAGGACACTCTGATAGTGAGTAAAAGAGAGTTTGTACTGTTTATGGCAGAGATTATCAACTGTTCAGCGCAGACTAAAGCCAATTTAATTGTCAAATCATCTGAAAAGTACCTTGATGTGAAAGGGATGCACTGGGGACACGTGAAAGTTATCCTAGATGATGACGTCCAACAACCTCAGACATGGACTGGATCATCCTGGTGGTGGTAATTGTACTGCAGTGGAATGCTAGAAGTGTAATTGCAAATGGACAAGAGTTCAACAAATATATTGACAACCTGGGAGAAAAACCTAAAGTTCCTTGTATTCAGGAAACATGGCTGAAAGCACAACTGGGTTTTATTGTGAAGGGATATCCTGCAGCTAGACGAGATAGGGACTCTGGCAGAGGGGGAGGAGTCGCAACATTCATACAGAGTGGGATAAGCTACAAAGTTATGCATGTAGGTACAGATCATGAAGCAATAGTTATAAGGGTATGGAATGATAGAGGACCTATAGATATAGTGAATTATTATAATGTGGGAAATTAGATCAAAGTGTATTAGAGGATGCTGGGGGTTCACGGCAAGACAAAGTAATATGGTGTGGGGGTTTTAACTCACATAGCTTGCTATGGGGAAGCAGGAGCACAGATGCAAATGGGGCAGTAGTTGAGGAATGTATAGATGACCTCGGGCTAGTGTGCATTAACACTGGAGAAGGAACACGATATAATTGCACGAAGAATATAGAAACAGTTCTCGACATTTGTATCTAGTGCTTTAGCAGGTATAAGTACATGGAATGTGGTGAAGCATACTACAGTGGGCAGCGATCATTATCCGGTAATGACTAAAGTTGGGACCAACATAAGGTTTGAAAAGGACAAGAAAAATCCTAGATGGAAACTGGGAAAGGCTGATTGGGATCCAAGTTGTAAGTACGAATAGATGTAAAACACTTCAAGAGGAAACTGATGATGATATAAATAAATGAAATGATGAGCTGGTTAAGGTTATCATTCATTCAGCTAAAGACACAATTCCAGAAAGTGCAGGAGTTAGGCGCACCAAGGGTGTACCCTGGTGGAATGGTGAATGCAGTGAATCCATTACAGACAGGAATAAAGCATTCAGGCAACTCAAACAACTCCATTCTCAGGAAGCTTTGAATCAGGGTGAAAGGGCCCAGGCTCTAGTGAGGAGAACAATAAGAACGCAGAAACACACTTTTTGGAGGCAATACTGCAATAGTATTGGAAGAGAAGTACAACCGGAAAGTGTATACACTGCAGCCAGCCAGAAACTGTTGAGCATGTTTTACTGCTTTGCAGGAAATATAGTACTCAGAGAAATGTGCTTTTCCAGACACTGAAGAAAGCAACATTCCATGACTTGTCGCTATCAGGGCTGTTAGGGAAAACATCAGGCAATATATATTGAGAGATTATTACGTTTCTAAGAGAAATTGATACTTTTAAAATAATCTAGAGATTTGGTTCTTTCTTTTGTTTCTTGTTTTCTGCATAGTCTCTTGTCCACACTCCTGTCCAGTTGGTGGCGGTAATGCACCTACAAGTTGGTTTGCCAACGGCCAATAAACACGAAAGAAGAAGAAGAAAACAAGAGTTGAGTGGATTTACACCTCTTAGCTTACAGTTAATCACGAATCAGAAGTTATCTTATTTAACACAACAGCTTTAATATTGGAAGAAAAATAACTCACAAAAAACATTTAAAATGTGCGACAAAGATAGTCTCAAACTATCTTTAAATAAAGGCTAACAGCTACAGTATGAAAGCTACAGTCTAACAGCTACAGTCTAACAGCTACAGTCTGAAAGCTGACGGCTATCGGCTAACAGCTTCAGTTATAATTCCAGTTCGGCTCTGGGGAGTAACAGTTGATTTGTAATGCTCAGCTGACTTTATGTTAGTTATTTATTACACCAGTTGTCTTTGAGAAGGTTAGAGTTGTTGTGTTGGTGCTCTTTGCCATAGATATGGCTTTAAATGTATGCTCTAACTAGCTTATTAGCATCGCCATTCACCACGACGTAGCATTTTTCCCATTGAAATGAATGGGGTTCTTCAGCTAAGCGACGGTTTAGCTCATTAGACAAATAGATATACTTTATTTAAATAATGATTTATCTTAAACTGGGAAATGATTCTGTCACAGCAGAAGTGTTTTCAGGCATTACACGAATTAAACATATTTAAAAGATGCAATAAGATAATAAAAATGAAGCATTAGCAGCAAGTATACACACAGGACACACATATCACTAGAGTATCTAAAGAATACACAATATACAGAAAATACTGTATACATGGAGTACATTAAACAGTCTCACTAGCTAATGTTTGCTTTCTGTGTTAACTTAGTGATAGTTTCACACGGATAGCGTTATAACCGTGGTTCAAACATCCATTAATGTCACTTTCTATGTGAATAAAGTCATTTTAATGAAATAAAAGTGAACTAACTGCGAGCTGTAAGTTAGAATGTAAGTTGCTACACAGATTATGATGAATTATATCTAAATATTTGTATTATATTAATAATAATTTACACAGAAAACCAAGTTGTTATCGTAATGGTTAAAGTAATGTGCATGTAACGTTAATAACTCTCTGACCTTTCTATCATGTTCTCCTCTGCTTAGCATCACATTGACCAAATGGATCCATTTGGACCATGTTTACGTCACAGCAGCATAGATGAGACAAGGCACTGCACGTGGTGTGATAAAACACTACATAGAAGCATCCAGAAATAGAACATATCATTGAATAAACTCTTTGAATTCCTCCTCTTCACTGCTGACAGTTTATTATTATTATTATTATTATTATTATTATTATTATTATTATTATTATTATTATTATAATTATGATTTATTCCAGCTTTTCCGCCAGATGGGCGTCTTGCCTTCATTTGACGCCCTTATTCAGCTCGGAGCGCCATCTACTAGGGGTGTGACGCAGGGCTCGACATTAAGGACTGCCCGATGGCCCGGGGCCGTCTAGTATCTAGCTTGAGCAAGGAAGCCTCACCTGCTGGGTGCCCCATCGGGCAATCTATCATGCCAGTATCATGCAGCTCGCGGATCCAGTAATGAGGGACCCGACAGTGAAACTAAACATATCTATAACTAGTTACGGTAGTTTGAGAGGTCTTTAAAAAGCTACGTGTGATATTCTAACCTGAAGTGTGTGTTTTGTCCGCTCACCGCTGCAGCTGATCTCTCTCTCCCGTCAGATCAGACTTCACTCGCGTTTATGTCCATATCGATCAGATGCAGCTAGTTCTAGCTAATGATAGACTACCTGCTTATTAAAAGACACCTGAACAATAAGTGTCGCTATGCAACCGGGTGAGGCCACAAAGTATAGCGCAGCATTATGCATGTGTTCACATGTCCCACCGGAACCCCGAGGCATTACCAACAGATCAACGCACAATCAACCCATCCAGGACATCTCTTTCTCCACATTACGTGTTAGACATTAGAGTTGACTCTTCTTGTCTGTCACATCCTCTTCTTGTCTGTCACATCCTCTTCTTGTCTGTCACATACTCTTCTTGTCTGTCACATACTCTTCTTGTCTGTCACATCCTCTTCTTGTCTGTCACATACTCTTCTTGTCTGTCACATCCTCTTCTTGTCTGTCACATCCTCTTCTTGTCTGTCACATACTCTTCTTGTCTGTCACATACTCTTCTTGTCTGTCACATCCTCTTCTTGTCTGTCACATACTCTTCTTGTCTGTCACATCCTCTTCTTGTCTGTCACATCCTCTTCTGGTCTGTCACATCCTCTTCTTGTCTGTCACATACTCTTCTTGTCTGTCACATCCTCTTCTTGTCTGTCACATACTCTTCTGTCTGTACACCACCGGCATGTAAGGTTTTCACTTCCTTTACCTTAGTTGGAGCAATGGCATCTATAACATTTAAATGATCTACGAGCTCATTTACTGAGATGTTAGCAGGGGCCAGTGTGGAAGAAACATCCCGAGTAAACATTTCCCTCGTGTTTTCAGTTAAATATCGCTTTGTGGTTACCTCTTTTTGAACATTTGTGTGAACAGAAATAGAGCTCTCAAAGGAATGGTCAGAGAGCGCATCATCAGTCCTTGCTGTGCGTGGGCTCCGTCACATGCTGAGTCAGTCCATTGAATTGATCTATTTAAAACAAGGGACAGGACAATGGACAAGCTACTGTACTTTTCAATGGAAGATCTCGAGCTCAGGCACCTACAGAATGTTTAGTTGGAAGATGCTGAGCAGGTATTTTTTTCCGCCCTGCTCAGTCATCACATCAGCTAGGGCCCCCCAGCTGCTGGAGGAAATGTGGTTCTCAGTTAGCACATCACTACCATTTGTTTTGGACTTGCCCTTTAATAGTAACTTTTTGGCAAAAGATCCATGTAGAAATTGAAATAATACTACAGGAAAAAATCCCTTTAAACTGGGACGAATTTCTATTTGGGCTCGTACATTCAATCCCCTCAAATTTAAAAACAAAACAATTATTTGGAATTCTTACTGTTGCAGCAAAAAAAGCAATCACTAGAAAATGGCTCAAAGCAGACATCCCCTCTCTTGACAACTGGTACGACAAAATCCATGAAATCTATATCATGGAAAGAATCACATTCTCAATGAGGCTACAGGAAAACACATTTGAGGAAATATGGAAAAAGTGGAGAATTTACATATCCCAAAGACGACCATCCCTTGTTTGACTGTTCCTATACACCGATTGAATGTATATAGATGTGTATGTATGGACACATGTATGTGTGTGTGTATTGTATGCATTTATGTATGTTGATATGAATGCATATGTACATGTGTAGACATTTGCTATTTCAAACAACCCCTGTGTACTTTTTCGTTTTTATTTTATTTTGACTAATTTTGTTTGCTATTTCATTTGTCACTGTCGGGTCTCTAAAAATAGATGATTTGAAAAACTGTACTTGTATTATAATGTGACTCCAAATAAATAAAGAATTAAAAAAAATAAAAAATAAAACAAGGGACAGTGTTCATTAAGCAACATATTAAAAACATGTAAAAGTACTCGAATAGCCAACAGGCTAGTTTTCACCGATAGTCCCTTTGCCAGATGGTGACATACTAAAAGCAACAATAAAAATACCACGACATTGTTATACCATTGTACATATTTACAATAGATGACATCACTGAATACAGATGAGAGCAAGTCATGATAATAAATACAAAATGTACAATACGCACTCATACACACACCTACACCCACACATCAGTGCTGACGCTGTTGGTTATCAATGAGCTACTTTGTAACACTGTGCTTGAATGTGTAGTAGGATGAGGACTCTCATTGGTTGAGGTATTGAATTCCATTGATGGGATGCGTGGAATGAAAGACAGCCTGGCTGAATGCGCTCTTCCTAAATGGGATGGTGCGTCTCCCCTAGCCGCACCTCGAGTAGCCCTGGTTGAGGTGGGCTTTAGGCTGATGCAGCCAGAGGAGGAGGAGCCAACCCACGAGTGGTCTTATAAACTAAGCAGATGTTTTTGTAAACTATGAGATTTCCCCAGCTGAACAGATTATACTTTTTAACAATGTGACAATGATGATACCGGGATGGCTTTGTGTCTCGTGTTCTGAGTGCTTGTTTATACAGTGATTCCAGTGGCCTTAGAGCTGCAGAGTGAGCATCAGACCAGCTGATCAGACAGTAGCTGATGTGGGAGAGGACCATGGATTGAAGGTATAGCTTAGCTGCTGCAGATGATAGCAAGTTTCTAATGTATCTGTAATTTGACAGATTGAACTTTACTTTATTCAGGGTTCGTACGGGTGCTTGAAATCCTTGAAAATGCTTGAAATTTGAGGTGGTGTTTTCAAGGTTGGGCAAGTGCTTGAATTTTGGGAATGGTGCTTGAAATTGAGATAAAGTGCTTGAAAATGTAAATGCTTTACTTTTACAAAAAAATTCTGTCTGACTGAATAGTTCGCTTTTTAGATTAAAAGAAAAGAATTGCTTCGCTTCTACATAAAACAGCTCCGCTGCACCTTCCCGCGCTATGCGCGTGACCTGCAAGTGTTTGTGTTACGCGTGACCGGGCCATTCTGATGAGAGTGATAGATGTGTGCCAGGAGCCTCCTGCAAAGTTTGCAACAAATAACGATGCGAGAGTCTGCGCTGACGAGCCACATGAAAGGTACGCCGGAGTAGAGCATTTTAGATTAGGCTAACATTGCATGTTACGTTTGTTTAAGCTAACATGAGCGAGCTGAATAGCAAACTCGATTGAGGGATAATAATAATTGCAGGGGACAATCATTTCAGAGGAGCGTACCTATGTTATGTGCGTTACAGTCGCCATCGTGTGGTGTTCAGAGGATGAAGCACTCACGGCATTTCGTGTTATCGTCATGAAATATAATCTATTGATTCGACACAGAGCGATTTTGAAAGCAATGTATTTCTACTGGTAGTATGTTTGGTGCCTAAACCAAATGTGACTTGCTCTATCGAAATCAGTCACATTGACCCGAAGACACATTTTCGTTTGTATTACTGGTCTCGGGGAAGCTCGCGAGTGTGTTTGTGTATTTTTGCGTTTGTGTACCGGGGAAACACTCACAAGAAACACCGGCTGTTGTTGTGCTTGCTGTGACGTTACATTAGTCCGTTCTCTGCTTGTAATTATGCCGAAGCTTCAAAGTTGTATTTATCATCTGAATTTGCCGAAACAAGTTTAATATTCTGAAAGCCAAGACTTTGTTTATTTGAAAACAGATGAAAACAAACTGTCTTTTATGTAAAATTGAAGTATTATACAAGAAAACTACATTTTGTTTTAATCCCATGTAATTGTAGAATGAACAGTCTTCCTTTGAAGATGTATAAGTCAGGTGTCTTGAGTAGTCAACATTACCTAAAATCATTGTACACATTTGTAAATATTATAAAGTAGAAGTACTCAGATCTTGTACTTGTGTAAAAGTAGAAGTACTCAGATATTGTACTTGAGTAAAAGTAGAAGTACTCAGGTCTTGTACTTGAGTAAAAGTAGAAGTACTCTGTTCTTGTAGTAAAAGTAGAAGTACTCAGATCTTGTACTTGAGTAAAAGTAGAAGTACTCAGATCTTGTACTTAGTAAAAGTAGAAGTACCAGAGTGTAGGAATACTCTGTTACAGTAAAAGTCCTGCACACTTGTTCCTCAAGTGAAAATAGAAAAGTATTCTCATCTAAATATAGTGAAAGTAGCGACAGTAAAAGTAGTCATTGTGCAGATTGCTCCATGTCAGAATAATATATATGATATGTTTTATAATGATTGATCATGAAAGTGTTCTCAAAGCTGGTAAAGGTGCAGCTAGTTTGAAGTACTTTGTAGACTGCAGGGTAGCTGGTGAAGGTGCAGCTAGTCTAAAGGTAAAGGTGTTAAATACATGTAGTGCAGTAGAAGTACACAATGTACCTCTGAACTGTAGAGGAGTAGAAGTACACCATGTACCTCTGAACTGTAGAGAAGTAGAAGTACACCATGTACCTCTGAACTGTAGAGGAGTAGAAGTACACCATAGCCGCGTTCACACTGCAGTACTTTTCCCACAAAGGTTCATGCGAACTTAGTTCATGATCGCGTTCACACCAAAAAGAGCCGGTACTAAAAGTAGTTCATGCGAACCTTTTTACCCGCTCGAAAGTCCCTGCTAGAGAGCAGGGACTTTCGAGCGGCTCTTTTTTGAGAAAAGAGCTATATTCCTGATTGGCTGGGCGAATTGCAAACCACGCCCCGTAAAACTCCCAAAAAGTTTTGTGAAGCCGCCATTTTATTATCCTCGCATTAGCATTATTAGCATTAGCATTAGCCCAGCGCAGAAACGCAGAGAGACTAACTTATGGCAACACAAAATAAAACATGGGAGCGGTGGAGATGAGGAGGTGTCGGCGTTCTGGCGATTTACTCGGAAGAACGCCCCCCCCCCAACTCCGGGGACTTCCGGCCGGGGACTTTGGGCGGCAGTATACGCCGTGAAGTGGGTTGCGGCCTGCCAGTAAACCCAAAGCAGAAGAAGAAGAAGAAGTGATGTCAGCGGCTTCATTTGCCTAATCCACCCCCAGGTGGAAACAAAAGAGTTCGCATGAACCTTTGTGGGAAAAGTACCGCAGTGTGAATGTGGCTCATGTACCTCTGAACTGCAGTGGAGTAGAAGTACACCATGTACCTCTGACTTGAATTCACTACCAGCCTAAAAGTACCTACCTAAATGTGAGGTAGGGAAATAATCATTTGAGTATGTGTATATAAATATGTAATTTACAACAGCTGTAAGATGCTTGAAAAGCTGGAAAATGCACCTTGAAAATGCTTGAAAAGTGCTTGAATTTGACTTTGGAAAAAGAACCCTGTTTATTGCAGACCTTTTTGATATGGGTTTTGAAATTGAGGTTTGTGTCAATATGTACTCCTAAGTACTTGTACTCCGAGACAACCTGAAGTCTCCTTCCAGAAAAGAAAACATCTTGCTCTGTTATAATGCTGTGGCCCTTGGAGAAGAACATACGCACTGTCTTTGAGACATTTGGTTGCAAGCAATTATTGTTAAGCCAGGATGTAATATTCTCCAACACATCAGGGACCTTGGTAGCAGCCTCTTCTGCAGTTCTGCCATGAGTAAAAACAACTGTATCATCAGCATACATTAATACATCACATTCTCCACACACAGAAGGCAGATCATTTATGTATATAGAGAGTACAAGTCAAAGTGATCAAAACAAATGGTGAATCGAGCAGAGCTGTTTTTTACTTATTTATTTGAAGCTTCAAAAATACATGATACAGATATAATATTAGACACAAGTCGAACAGAGTATAGGATAGTCTGCCCGAGTGTGCGCAGTATAATGAAAAAGCAGAAGTGATATAGGAAAAGAGTGGGAATGTTATAACTCTTGTGTTCACACGGTCACATTGTTATTAGACACCTTCTGGCCTTAGCTGCTTGTGTGACTGTGTATGAGTCTCCCAGTAGCCAAAGCAGCTGTGGCCTTGAAGCGCCTGGGAATAATACCCATAAGAGAGTAGAATAGAAGAATAAAGCACATCTCAGGAAATAAGAAGCATTTGGTTTAAGCATATAAGGATATAATAAAAATGTCCACTACAATACTAAACAGGATTGGGCCCAATACAGAGCCCTGTGGTACTCCAGTTGACAAACACTAGACTTATGGTTCTCAATTTGAACACAAGGAGCTGTTGTTGAGATGATTGATGATTTGTTTGACAATCAATTTCTCAAATACATTGGATACTATGGGTAAGATACTGATGGGCCTATAGTTGGATGTCATGAGAGGGTCCCCACCATAGTTATCAAGAACACAAAACAGTTCTTTAGCCCCTCTGTCCTGGGGGTTGTCAACATGGATGTTAAAATCACCAACAATGACTAGACGGTCAAAGTCAAATCACACTATAGACAGCAGTTCAGTAAAGTCATCAAAAGAAGCTAAAAGAAGCTGAGAGCACAGCTGAACTCCTGCGGCCCTGGGGGCCCTACATTGGGTGTGATGGCAGATGACAGGGTTTAGTCAAGTTGCTCTCTCCTGGTGAGGAAAGTGGCATACCAGTAAATCAGGTATGGATTTACTTCCATTTTGAACATTCTTGACACCAAGATGTCTGCTTAGAGCTGCGTACCTGGTCTCACATTCAGGTTCAGGTCCAGACTTAGGATATTGTCTTTCCTGCTGTGATCCCTAACACACTGCTGGAACCCAGGTTACAGTCTCCAGGCGTCATTGCTTCATGTCCCGAGCACTATTGCCGGTGCATCGGGGTGGCTGAGTTGCAGCTCGTGAACACAGTGTCCTCTGCAGCTGGGAGGCACGTAAACAACAAACAGTAAAATACACCCGAATTCTCTAGGCCGATAAAAGGGTCTTAACGTCATGCCAAGAATTTCTACGTTGGGATTGCAGGTTTGACATTTTACCGAGTATGATCGGCACCACAGATCATTAATATACACACAAATACCGCCCCTCTGGTTTTCCCCGCGTTCGCATCCCTGTCTGCTCGAATAAGGGTGAGTCCGGGTACTTCAGAGAGAGATTCAGGGATCGTAGATTGGAGCCAACTTTCCGTGAAACATATTCAAGAGGCCTCGAGAAATTCATGACAGTACCTTGTGTGTGTCCTTAGTGTATCCACGTTGTTGCTCAACGAGCGCAGGTTTGTGAGAATGATGGATGGAAGTGGTGGCCGGCTGAATCCCCGCCGTATTCTGAACGCCTCCCCTCCTTCCTCGTCTCTTTTTCCTGGAGTTTCTAAGCGGCTCCCGAGGGATTTCATCCAATAACGAAGAGCACAGATGGCTTGGTGTATTCGTACGAGGCCGATCGCATTGTAGCCCTAGCATAGCCTCGCGGCTGTAGCAGCGCAGAGGCCGGGGCTCCTCGCCATATCTGTTCGTGCTGTTACTCAGGTGTGTCTTGGAAAGTTGAATGGCCAGACATGGTCTGCAGAAGGCCAATGTAATCCACAGGACCAAAAGCATGGTCTCTCAAAATGACGTTTCATACAGACACGACAAAGTTTAGACAAAAAAACAAAACCCAAGAGGAACGGAGCACACTGAGACTCGCAGTGACAGGATGCCGTCTCCCTCTGTCTCCTGTATACCAGAGGTGGGAGTAAGTCATACATGTGCAAGTCTCATGTTACTGGGGTGAGAGTCAAGCAAGTAAAGTCCTACGAAATCCTGATGAATAACCCCAGTTTAAATCCGTTAAAAGACAGTCGTTATGAAACTAGAGTTTTATTTTAAACACCAACAAGGAGTGTGTGTGTGTGAGTGTGTGTGTGTGTGTGTGTGTGTGTGTGTGTGTGTGTGTGTGTGTCTGTGCGGCCTGCGGTCGCTCGTTAGCTGTTCTAATGAAGGGAAACACAGTGAAGGCACAGCTCTTTGCAGCTGCTGCTGCTCTTCTCAGATTCTGCTGAGTTACACGTTACTGCCTCCTGGTGCTGCAGAGATTTCATGAAGTGAAGGAGGGTTTCTTCTATGAAGCAGCTGTGGGCAGCAGATACTGTGAGAGTCAGGTGCTTCGTACAATACAATACAAATGCAAATATTCTATTTTAAAAAGTAACGTCCTTTCGAGTGATCTGTCTCAAGCCTAAGTCTCAGGTCATGAATACCAAGTCAAAGTCAAGTCGAGTCTTTTATCAATGTTAGTCAAGCAAGTCTCAAGTCAAAAAATAGGCAAGTCAAGTGACTCGAGTCAAGTCATGTGACTCGAGTCAAGTCATGTGACTCGAGTCCCCCACCTCTGGTATATACTTTGTTTAGAATATTGCTGTATTACTGTATCAAATGTAATAAAGACAAACAATTGATAAGTAGTATTTTGTAATTCAAGGTTTATATTAAGTGAGTTTTTATTGTGTTAACTTGTGTATTTATGCTTATTAGATTGACTTTCTCTCTTTCTCTGTCCGTCTGTTCTACAAACCGAAAGGAAGAGAGAGACGTCACAGCTGTCAGCAATGTGACAAATCCTTTACAACGTCTGGAAATTTAAAGAGCCACCTGCGTATTCACACAGGAGAAAAACCGTACAGCTGTGAAGAGTGTGGGACAACTTTCACTACATCAAGTATTCTCAAAACCCATCAACGTATTCATACTGGAGAAAAACCTTACTGGTGTGAAGAGTGTGGGACAACTTTCACTCAATCAGGTGCTCTCAAAACACATCAACTTATTCACACTGGAGAAAAACCTTACAGCTGTGAAGAGTGTGGGACAACTTTCACTACATCAAGTATTCTCAAAACACATCAACGTATTCATACTGGAGAAAAACCTTACAGCTGTGAAGAGTGTGGGAAAACTTTCACGCAATCAGGTGATCTCAAAAGACATCAACATATTCATACTGGAGAAAAACCTTACAGCTGTGAAGAGTGTGGGACAACTTTCACTATATCAGATGCTCTCAAAAGACATCACCTTATTCACACAGGAGAAAAAGGGGTACTGGTGTGAAGATTGTGGGAAAACTTTCACTCAATCAGGTGCTCTCAAAACACATCAACTTATTCACACTGGAGAAAAACCTTACAGCTGTGAAGAGTGTGGGACAACTTTCACTACATCAGGTGCTCTCAAAACACATCAACGTATTTACACTGGAGAAAAACCTTACAGCTGTGAAGAGTGTGGGAAAACTTTCACTCAATCAGGTGCTCTAGAATCACATCACCGTATTCACACGGGAGAAAAACCGTACAGCTGTGAAGAGTGTGGGAAAACTTTCACTCAATCAGGTGCTCTAGAATCACATCAACGTATTCACACTGGAGAAAAACCGTACTGGTGTGAAGATTGTGGGAAAACTTTCACGACATCAGGTGCTCTCAAATCACATCTTCGTGTTCACTCAGGAGAAAAACCATAGTGGGTTTCAGAGTGTAGGAGCCGCAATTAAGCATGTTTTTTTTTCACAGTTTACAATAAACAATTCCCATCTATTGGCCTTGTGTTGGGTAATCCTTTTTTCTATTACAAATCCCATCTGTTGACGTAACGTCAGAATTGACAGGTATAATGTTCACTGTTCCTTTGAGTTTCGTTTTCTGTCCGTCTGCCGATAGCGCGCTGTTTTATTGCTTTACATACCAAGGTTTAAGTACACTGTGTCAATAGTTGTAGTATGACCATCGTCTGGGCTGGCCGTCTGGTAGAATCGGTATGCTCTTCCTCCTGGGTCCACTTCCTCTCCTGTCACCTATGACCCCTTTTATACACCCCACCACCAAGTGTTCAAAATAACATTCAGGGTGTCCGCGGGGTCTTAAAAAGTATTAAAAGTTGATAAATCAATTTAGCGAAAATTAAGGCTATTAAAAAGTATTAAACGGCATTTTCCAAGGTATTAAGAAGGTCCACAGCAACGACAACATGAAACACCCTTTCATTTACTGCAACGACATGTCGGGAAACCCCCTCAAGGTATCAGGCTGAGAGGCTCGGATACCTCATTCACACCAACGTTGTTTCAGGGCCGGTTCGGAGCTGGAGCTTGAAAAGCACCGGGTTTTCCTGTTCACACCGCAGCGGAGCAGCCTCTTAGCTCCGGAATCCGGTTCGTTTCAAGCACCAACAAATTGTCCGGCCAGAGCAAAAGCACCGCATACGTCACGCTTACGTTGAGGCGGAGGCAGAGACAGATCAACTCCTGAACAACAACAACAAGCCCGCGTTTTATCCAGTTTGTACACAACGATGGAGAAACTTAACAAGAGTTTCAGTGTTTCTGCCATAGACTGTATATATAAAGGTTTCTGCTCATGGTGAAGCAACGTGTCTGCCTGTTAAGGTGGAACCTGATCATTCACGTTGATCACCTCATTATAACTCATTATACATCTATAAAACTATACATATTAAACTTTACTTCACGTGTTCATTTTAGAACCGCTGTTACATACCTGGGTGAAGGTTACAGTTCATTTAAATGAAAGATACAACGTTACTCCACACTCATGGTTAAGAAATAAGACCGACCTCGGAAGCAGTTGTGTTTTAAAAAAACCTTTATTGAACGGACGCGTTAATGAATCGAATGCGTGTGAACGGAAGACTTTTTTGCGCTTGCGTTTTACTGTATGCGTCCTCGTGGGGCCGGGGTCTAAGCCAAACAATATCCGGTCACAGAGATCTGCTATTAAGTAAGGTCAACACATATCGACCCTAAAGATAGTCTATATTAAGAACGAGAAAAGTCTTAACATATATATCGTTTTTTGTAGACAAATGTGTGAGGGTGATGACATCAGAGCATCGTCCTATGTGCCGGGCTTAGCCCCGGACAGCCCCAGCCCAATTGAACCCCTGGGTATTTGTGAGGGAGCTCCTATATGGCATTACCCCGCTGAAACTCACCAAAGTTTAATATATTTCATAGTTCAAAGTTTTGTCAATTGTTTTGTTTATTGGTCAAATACTGGTTTCTACTGGTTTCTGAGGAGTTCTACTGGAATGAAAGAGCACAGAAGCAGCAAAGCAGCATGCTGCATTAACCCTGACCTTCACAGAGAGGGTGAAGTTCATGTGGAGAGGAGGCTAGTCTGTCTGCACTCTGTTTAGCTAATCAATATAGTACATGTGAGGTAAAGTGTGTCGCCAATGTAACCGGTTAGAACTGGAAATTGCGATGAGGTCTTAAAATGTATGGAAAGGGTCTTAAAGGTCTTCAAAGGTATTAAATCTGACTTCAGGATTCCTGCATATACCCTAATATTGCACTATTCATATAAATAATGTAAACTGAGACGCCAGCAACAGCCATAAAATGGCTCCTACAAAGAGTGTGGGGAAACCTTTTCTTAAAGACCCCGTGAAGTGTGTGCCTGTGCATGATCTGCTATGCTAATTTGATGAGTTTTGAATTTGCTGTCGTGAAATCCGCAGTCGACCTCCGCCTTCGTGGGCGTGGCTTGCGATCTACTGCGTGACGTCACGAGATGGTCGCCTCCGAAGTGTTTACATTCATCACAGTGTATTGTTTCTCTGTTTCAAAGTCGAATTTATCAAAGTTTTTGAGCGAGTATTTTACTGGAAAGTGTGTCGGAGTCGACTGGAAGTGATTGCCAATCGAGAAAACCTGACAACGGAGGCGACAGTGAAGAAAAAGGGAGGAAAAACACACGGGAAGCGATGCATTGCCGCTGGCTGTAGTAATGTCAAGTCTGCCGAAGTGGCGATGTTTCTGTTCCCAAAAGATGAAGGTGAGTCTGGCTGGTGTCATTGTTTCGTAGATTCGTTGATTGTTTATGACAAATAAAGGCCACTGGTCGATTCGAGAGAGAGAGAAAGAGAGACTGAGAGAGTTACAGGGTTGTTGTTAGCATCTAGTGCTAGCTCGGAGCTAACGGAGATTAGCTGTTTCAAGAGGGAGAGTCCTCTCCTGTTGGACTGAGAGAGATAATGTCAGCTCAGGGAGGTAGGGTAGGACTCTGAGTGATTAGATTGTAAACTGTAGCCTAAGTTATCTCAGTTGGTTTGGTCATCTATGTAAACAAATATTTCCATCTATGTTAGTTGTATAAAATAGGTTAAGAAATCCTTCCAATGTTTTTTGATTATTGAAATATATGTTTGATATGAGTGTTGAGAGCTGTTTCCATAAATCTCTTAATGTTGCCCTCAAAGTGCACCAGATTGATGCCTTTAACTTCAATTTAAAGAAAAACATCTTCCCGGGTGAGGGTGTGAGGTCATCACAAATAAAACAGGTTCACATGGATAGGATACTAGATAAGTGTGCACACTCATTATGTACATTACACATTTTTCTTGGATTTGTTAACACTATAGTCCCTAATATATTTGTAGAAAGGCAGGAAATGGAATTAAATCGAGAAAAACTGTCAAAATCAATCATTTCTCTCACACTTGTATCACTTTCCAAAGTCTCCGCCATGTTTACAATCACAACTGGGCCCATCTTGTGACGTCACCGCCGCTATCGTCTGCAACTTCCGGTAGGCTCAGATGGCCGTTATTATTAAAACATATTTTTTAATTTTTCATAATGAATTAATCAATAATTAAAATTATTTTAGCCATGAACAGGCACAATGATATGTAAGGAATGAAACTGCCATTTCATTTTGGCGCAAAAAAATGCACTTCACTGGCACTTTAAAGTCTTCACCTTAAAGTCCATGAGCGAGTTTCACTGTTCATTATCTGCTTCATGTATCTGGAACATATTTACGATGTTTTCAGTTTGATTCTATTCTCTTGTTGAAATGATCAGACTACCACAAATAAAATGGCCTTAGAAACAGACCAGCCTGCCCTCCTACAAAACACGACCAAAGAGGTCGATTGTTTAAGTCCCTTAGATTACGACCCATGGCCACGTTTTAAAGTGTGGTCGTGTGAGAAACAACATGCTCCCGTTTATTCACAAATAACCCTCTCTGGAAAATCCTACATTGTGGAATAATTTGGCATTAAAACGCTTTTTGATTAGATTTCTGGAGAGAAGTGTATATTGTACTCTTATAATCCACGTCCAGTGGATGTGTAGGATCTACAGTGTGATAGATATCACGAAGATGATCTGAGGTCTCGCCAGGATAACGTGTGTGCAGCTTCCATGTAAAGTTAGCGTGGGTGAAAACAGTTTTTCAGGTCTCGAAGTTTTCACAATAAGACCGGATATATTCCCCTCACTGTCAAATGAGTACAGTGATATCTGCATCACTCGTGCACTAACACACATCAGTGTATCCTTGTTCATTACACAACACTGATTGGTTTAAATGGTGTGCAATGCTTTTGTGTTTTTAACCTTCGATTCAGAGATACAAATAGGAGGTTTGACACGACAGTTTCCGAAGGCACTACACTACCCAGAATCCCCAGCTATCGATTGGGACTTGTAGTGGACATTTTTAGTTATTATCATCCTTATTATATCTTTCTTATGCTTAAACCAAATGCTTCTTATTTCCTGATATATTCTTACGATTATTATATTCTCTTGTGGCTCTGCAAGGCCACAGCTGTTTTAGCAGACTGGGAGTCACACAAGAACCGTTATGCTATCTGCAAGGCCACTGGGTGTCTCATAAACAATCTGACCGTGTGAACCCAAGAGTTATAACATTCTCACTCTTTCCCTTATATAATCTCTGCTCTTTCATTTGTTCTTTTCACTCTCTGGTAGACTTTTCAGACTCTGCCATAACAGATGGCGTTGTCGACAGGATCTCTGTAGGTTAGATTGTGAACCACTCCGGACGCTGGTGGCTGCTAGCTCCGGGATCTTTGGATCCTCCCCTACCTCGACAGAAAACGTACGGGACAAGGGGACCAGCGCGAGGGGTGGAACCGATTGACTTCACGAGATCCAACGAACTCAAAGGGCTTTCAATACGGGTGAGATGTACAAAGTCTAAATTGTTTAAAGTTAAACGTAATTAAACTCCATGACATTTGTGAGAGGGACTGCTCGAAAGCAGAGATATTTGTAATATCTGGCATCGACGGATGAAAAAATTGTGTTTTTGTAACACGGAGTGTTTTGGTAACACTTTACAAGACTTTGTTTTGGGAGCAAAGCATAGGGGATTTGTACATTCTCCTGAGGGTCCGATTATGGATGTCATGCGAGCAAAATATGGTGAAGACAGTAAGTTAAATTAAATATATGAATGGAAATGTTCGGATTTCCTAAGGGAGGTTCTTTGAGTAAATTAAAAATCAAAAACCTGGGAGATAAATTACAAGAGTATGGAGATGGGATGAAAAAGAAGAGTACAATTAAAGTAAAAGACTTGGAAAAACTGGACACTCATAGAAAGTGTTTAAAATACTGGGAGGATGAAGCAGAGTGCCGTAAAAGAAGGCAATTGGCCGCGGCAATAAAAAAGATACAGGCTGAGGATAAGACTGAGAAGGAAGAGAAAAAGAGTTTTGTGTTTCCTCCACAACATAAACGGGCTTCCCTTTATCCTCTGTTTTCAGGCGTGCGGGACCCTCTCCTCGACTCGGGATTTCCATTCCCTCCTCCACCTCCCCGTCTGCTACCTGCTGATGAGGCTCTTGCAGGGGCTGCTGCTGCTGAACCAGAGGTCAACATACCAGCCGCCGCTGGAGCAGCTGCGCAGCAAGACACACAGACAGGGAGCAGAGACGAAGAGAGACAGAGAAAAGAAAATGAAGAAGAAGAAGCAGGACTGAAAAAGATCCATGACAAGAGAGAGAAAAAGAAAAGAGACGCGAAGAAAGCTGAACTCTACAGAAAAGAACACCTCCAAAAAGGAATAACTACATGCTCCCCTTTCCCCGGCCAGCTGACCATGGTCCAGGCTATTACAACCACCTGGACCCAAAGTGATGGCCAGGGCAGAGGGAACCGAGGAGGTTCCCGAGGCCGGGGAAGAGACCACAATAACCGCTGTTTTAACTGCGGAGAGATGGGTCATCGGATCGCTGAATGCCCACACGAGAAGCAGAAAAAGAACTTTTGATCGGATAAATCGGACCACAACAAAGACAATTCTTCAAACTGACAGTCGAGGGAGGGAGTGGAGGAGGAAGGAATTCGGTCGGGGGAGACGGAACCCATGCCAGCAGCATCAAACCAGGGAAGTGACACACACACACACACACGCATCATACATGCTATTGAGAAATTAGAAGAATTAGTAGGGATGCACGATAATTATCGGCCCGATAATTATCGGCCCGATATTAGGAATTATGACGTCATCCCGATAAACCGATAACAGTATTAATAGCCCCGATAATATACAATATATTTTTTGGGTATCCTGCGGTGTGGGTGGATTGGGATGAGGGGCGCTTGTTTTTCACTCGGCTCCTCCCGTTTTGCCAGTACTGTGGTGTTAGTGGTTTAGGAAGAGGGGAGTTCTTCACAAATCCAGCGCTCCCTAATACTTCGAACCTGATCAGTCACCTGAAACATCGCCATCGCTACGATGGTGTGTTAAAAGCGTACGAAGACAATAATACAATACAGTGTGTGTGTGTGTGTCTGCGCGTGTGTCTGCGCGCACGCGTTGGAGCTAAGTGCAACTCAAGGCATATGCTCGAACCGGAGCTGCCTGGACGCTGCAATCATGTTGCTGAGTGTGCTGACTTCTCGTACAATGTCCCGCTGTCTGCTTCCTGCATAAAGTCAAGTGCTCGGCGCAGTTGTGTGGATAGAGCGCTCCTCTGTTTTCATTTAAACGGCTCCTTATATCCGTTAGCGCAGCTAGCTAGCACCAGATGCTAACAACAACAATGCACTAAGGTCTCTCTCTTGCTCGCTCGGACCACACGTACACACACCCTCCCGGTCCTCCAGATGGCCAGTCGGTGCCTGCCGGTGAGCGTGGAAGTGTGGTCTGCCACAAGCGGGCGGCAGGAGCGGGGCTGTCAGCATTAGCTTGTAGATGGTATTTTAAACTCGATGCGCTCTGAAGCTACGGGGCGGCCGAGGAAAAAAAATACACATGCGTTAATCGCGTTAAAATAATTAGTGGCGTAATTTTTATTATCGGTTATCGGTATCGGTATCGGTCTTGAGAAGCAGGAAGTTATCGGTATCGGTATCGGTTTCAAAAAACCAATATCGTGCATCCCTAAGAATTAGAGAACATGTCTGTAATTAAAAAGGGTACATATTTGAAATATGACAGTGAATGTTTGCATTAAGAAATGTCCCACACATTTTTGGTTGATTCTGGGGCTATACATTCTGTGGTAAAAAAAAGGGTAGATTTGCCTGAATGAAAATGTAGTAGTAGATGTATTCACTTAATAGGGTTTTCTGGGTAACTGTAAAAGGAGAAGTTTCTGTACCACTTCAGAGTGGAAATAACGGTGATGACAGTCATCCAATCCCACATCAGTAAAAAACAGTTATTTTATCATCTGTCTGCCCAACACATTTACTGGGCAGAGATCTGATTCTCAGGCTCGGCTTGGACCTCATTTTTCCACAAATGAGGGTCTTAAAGTCCGACAGCCATCTCCTACGATGGTTCAAAAAGTGTCATTTGATGATAAAGAACTGGTGAATGTGTATCAATGGGCTGCTGGCATATCCTGATTCTCAGGAGTTGTTGCGTTTGACATGATCAACGTGTTTTTCCACCTGCTGTGTGGAGGCTTCTCATTTTGCATTGTTCTGCTAACGTGGTTGGAAGATCTGTGTAAATGCTATGATGAGAGTTTTTCTGTTAAAATGTGTGAATGATGAGCTCATGTTTAAAAATGTATTGGAATTCGCTGGGTAGCGCTATCTCTGTTAGACTCACACACCCACACAAGACACAGCCAGCTGTGTCAAATCCCAGGGGCGGTCCACACATTTCACTAGCCAGGGGGCCCACTGATAGATAGAGGGATTTGGGTCCAATCGTTAAAGATTGGGAGTCAGTCACTGATTGGGCACCTACACACACAGAATATGTCATGTACTCTATGTCACGTGACGTGTATCAAATGATACGGCGCTCAATACAACATTGCTGCAACATAGGATGATGAAGTAATTATCATATCTCTGAGCTTCCTGCCGCGCTTTCAGATGTGCCATACTCACTCTGGGCAGCTCACAGATATGACGTAGGGTTAATGTTCACGTTCCGTCCCGTACCCATTGAAACGTGATGGCATTCGGCCAGTGTTTACCTCTTTGCTTAAACAAGGGGTCATTATTCCGTGTAACGATTCCAGTGTTTCCTGTCAAAAAGATCAGAGACAAACCTCCTGACGAGTGGAGATTTGTCCAGGATTTACGATGTAAATGCAGCTGTGCATGCACGCTCGTCCGGAATCCTTATTTGATTATTTCCCAAGTTCTAGCCTCTGCAACATATTTACTGCCATAGATGTCTCACATGCATTTTTTTCAGTGTTCCGGTACACAAAGACAGTACATTTTTTGTTCACCTTTGAATATAATGGTAAACCTTACACATTCACACGTTTGTGTTAAGACTAAATGTTAAAAAAGTCACTAAGCGACAGATGATGTCATTCTTGCGTATGTGTTCATAACACACGGCTGTTGTTATGCTTGCTGTGACGTTACATTAGTCCGTTCTCTGCTTGTAATTATGCCGTTACAAGCTTCAAAGTTGTATTCATCATCTGAATTTGCCGAAACAAGTTTAATATTCTGAAAGCCAATACTTTGAAGATGTATAAGTGAGGTGTCTTGAGTAGTCAAAATTACCTACAAATCATTGTACACATTAGTACATATTATTATTATTTTCCACTTGTTAACATATTATTCTATTTTTATGCAGCTCTGTGTGATTTTGTAGCTACAATTCAGACTAATACACTACCAGAAGTGGAATAAGTACTCAGATATTGTAGTGAAATTAGAAGTACTCAGATATTGTACTTGAGTAAAGGAATAAGTACTCAGATCTTGTAGTGGAATTATAAGTACTCAGATCTTGTACTTGAGTAAAAGTAGAATATGATGTGTTTTATAATGATTGATCATGAAAGTGTTCTCAAAGCTGGTGAAGGAGCAGTTAGTCTGAAGTACTTTGTAGACTGCAGGGTAGCTGGTGAAGGTGCAGCTAGTCTGAAGTACTTTGTAGACTGCTGGGTAGCTTGTGGATTTACTCCAGGTGGAACTAAAGTCTGATTTAACACTTGATTATATTTCACATCATTCATCCACATCTGTGAAGTAACTAAAGGTATTACATACATGTAGTGAAGGGAAAGTACATCATGTACATAAATCAAGGCAATAGGTTGCATCGATGGTTATTGAGTTAAGACAACTTCTATTGAAATGTTGTTAAAGCAACAAAGTTATTTGGGTTAGGGGAGAAGGCTTTTCCTCTGCAATCAGAGGTGTTTTCAATTACCACTTACTTAATAATTGGTAGCATAAACACAAGTTTTTAAGGGATTACTCCAAGAGTTCCAACTTGTTTAACCGTATGATTTAAATATAATCTTAAATTGTATGTACTTAATTACCACATGTTGAACATGAACACATGTTGTTAAGTTGACAACCATTTATAAATTAAGTTGCTCCAAATAATATTGTATTCAATAGGGTTTTTCTCTTAGCTTTTTCATGTTTTTGCCTTTAAAGAAAGAAATTAATTGATTCCACAACAAAAATATTAGGCAATTAACTTTTTATTTTTGAACTGCAGGTGTTTATTTCAACACATGATGTTTCAAAAGGAGAGACTTCATTTAGTTTGAACATTGCCTGAAGACGGTTGACGTACTTTCCATTGTGTGCACACCTAGACCGGACTTAAAAGACAGACAGGTTTTTATTGTTTGGACTTAAAAGACGTTCCTCTGACCAACGCTGACCTCATTCTGTATGTTGATGGGTCTGCCTCTCGCGACCAAGGGGGCACTAATCGGGTGGGTTGTTCTGTTGTTTCAGATTCTGCTGTACTCCGTTCTGGACCGCTTCCATGTCACCTCTCAGCACAGGCAGCAGAGCTCATCGCACTAACTGAAGCCTGCACGTTTGCAGAAGGCAAAACCGTGACTATTTACACTGACTCACGATATGCTTTCGGGGTAGTACACGATTTTGGGGCTATTTGGAAGTGGAGACAATTTCTGAAATCTGATGGCAAACCAGTACTTAACCATGTACTGGTTGCAGGCTTACTAGATGCCACTCTGCTCCCATCTGAGGTTGCAGTCTGTAAATGTGCCGCACACGCAAGCAGTACAGACCCAGTTTCCCTAGGAAATGCGTCTGCTGACTCAGCCGCAAAGGCAGCGGCTCTGATTCCTCTCGCACCTCACGCACACTCATTTGTTAAAATCCCTGTCTCCTCCTTCACTGACAAAATGTCATCACTGACTTCCATGCAGCAGCTAGCTACGCCAGTTGAGAAGGCTCACTGGAAGGCTGCTGGGGCTGTTTTTGACCCAAAATCCAGCACCTGGGTGGGTCCAAATTCATTTCGCTAAGTTGACACATGGGTTGGATCATGTGTCAAAAGGAGGGATGTTAGAGTCTATCAATCAGGAGTGGTTCAAAAGGGGGTTCACAGTAACAGCTCAAAAGCACTGTGAAGCATGCCTAATCTGCATTATGCAAGATTCTGGTCGAACAGTTCTACAAACTAGCAAAATGCTGTGCAGACACAGGTCTGTCATGGACACAAGCTCTGCCCATTGTGCTGATGTACATGAGGATGTGGAAGAGAACACGGAGTCAACTCAGCCCATTTGAAATCCTTTTTGGGGCTCCTCCACAGATTGGACTCAAGGCTCCAGGATGTCCTCTTCCCTCCACAACTTTGTGTGAGGATGCTATGTTGTCATATTGTGTTAACCTATCATCCACTTTAGCGACTGCCACTGGTCCGCTTCACCGCCTTCAACCGGGCGATTCGTGCTGATCAAGGATTTCTGGAGAAAGAGCTGGAAATCCAATCATTGGCAAGATCCCTACCAGGTGCTTCTAGTCACCCAGACAGCGGTCAAGGTCGCAGAGAGAGCTACGTGGGTCCACGCCAGCCACTGCAAGGTCGTAGTCACAGGAAAGGAGAAACGACAGAAACAGATGACAACAAGTGACATGTCCAAGTCACCAACAGATGACAACAAGTGACATGTCCAAGTCACCAACAGATGACAACAAGTGACATGGCCAAGTCACCAACAGATCAGAACAAGTGACGTGTCCGAGTCACCAACAGATGACAACAAGTGACATGTCCTAGTCACCAACAGATGACAGCAAGTGACGTGCCCTAGTCACCACCAGCACCACACTTGCACTACATACACCAAAACACACTACACACAAGGTGTCACGAGCGAGTGCCAGTTGAGCGGTTTCATATGCTCTCTGGTTCCTCGTTTGTGTTATCAGTGTGCGAAGTCTGACTGTCCGTGTCACGAAATCGACCGAGAGAATACACTCACACACTCCATGGAATATTTCCCCCTCGTGATGAGGGCTCGCCTGGAGAGACGACAACGCAACCGTGAGCAATGTGAATACTACTGTAGGGCCTGGACAATCATAGAATGGTTCCTCTGCATACTTGCCATGATAGTTGTGTTAGGAATAGTCCTTTCATTTTATTTAATTTCAAACCTTTATTTAGTCCTTTCATTTTAATTAATTTCAAACCTTTATTTAATCATTTCATTTTATTTCAAACCTTTATTTAACCAGATTGGTCCCATTGAGATCATTGATCTTTTTTTTTCCAAGGGAGACCTGCACAGTCCTATATTTTATGTATACATTTCAGCATACAGCATGTCAGCCAAAATGGAGGTATCTAAGAGGTACATGGGGAAAGCAGGGCAAACCACATTTATTTTATTTTGTTGTCTGTATGTATGTATCCGGCGCCGACCCATGTGGCACATTTTACATAGACATCGCGCCCAAAACTCAGACCTCGAAAAGCGTAAGCAACCTTTGACGCAACTGTTGACATCCATAGGTACATCTACATTTAATCTATACATAGGCGATAACGACCATAGCAACATTGATGTGGTTCAGACCAGTAATCACCGGTAACGTCTGGTGGCACACTCTGAGATCATTCTTGCAGGAAGCAGGACAAAATGGGTTATGTTATGCATGCACCCTTTTTCAACCAGGACTCATCAATGTCCGTGCCAGTTCGTCCGCGCTCTCTGACCCAGGTTGAACACCTCTGCGCGTTTATGGCTCTGACAAGGCCCATCAAGGGTGAAGACAGCGTAACCGAGTGGCGTTATGCTAGGCAGCTTCCTCCACCATGCAGTAATCGGTCTAACTCCTCTTTGCGTGCATCCACGCTTGACACCACATACGCAAAGTACCAACCCGTCAGCCATGTGCACCCCAGCCATTTGAGAGGGATGAAACACAGCCTCTGCGTCCAGAGAGTTTACCACAAAACGTCTCTTACACCACCTTATTTTTTCCGAGGCACTACTACTGGTTGTACCCGCATCCTACGGAACACATGCGGTGACGGTGCTTACAAAATCTCGTATTGTCACATATCTGGTGCCCCTGAAAGAATCCTTTCTAATTTACCATTCCCTGATGTTAAACATATTTCCCTCCAACTGGCGTGGCCCAGTGATGCTGGGTTTAGCGCGCCAGAAGATTACGTTTGGTTGTGCGGCGACAAGCTCTATCAAGTTCTGGCTCCCCTCTGGATAGGTACATGCACTCTAGTGGATTTGAATCCAGCAGTCACTGTACTCACGTCCTTAATGCACACGACACATCATTACACAGAGTTCCAACACCCCGACCACCACAAGGTAAAAAGAGATCAGACGTCCGCTGGAGCTAAATTAATGGGTGGCCTGTTCCCATGGTGGGGTATGTTAGAAATTAAAATCAATGTTTTATGGCATAATGTACCTTAAACATACCGTCAGTTTAAATGCTATTTTATTCTGGAAAAACCCGGAAGTTCTCAATACTAAGCTTTTATTCTGAAAATCCGTCATGACGACATCCGGGACTACCGCCCTTTAGTATCATTAAAGGGGCTATTGACGCCGTTAACATGTATTACATATAATGTTATGAAAGAGATAAGGAGGAGAAAAGGCATGTGGAAGTAAGCAATGAATGTAAAATGTTGAAATCCTCTGTTTAACGCGATATCGGACACAGGAGAACGAGGGGGGAAGTCCCCTGCGTCACTACAGCTCCCAGAGAGGAGGAGCGAACAGCCAGCAAGCGGGAAAGACGAATGCTTGTGAGGCTCTTCTGCACGGCCATCACAGGGAGAGGAAGCTGCAGCCTTTACTCTCCTGTTCGGACAATATTCTGTTTGTGACATTATCACGCTTTTTATTAATTAAAGTACCAATTTGAACCTTCTCAGAGACTCCATTTAGTCTCCTTTTAAACTTCTGTCCTGGACGCTAGAATAATCACACACAGATAACAATTGGGACCGCGACGTGATTCTAGGGCAACGGGAGAGAATATCCAGCCGGCTGTGGCCTGGAAACCGGAACGCAATCGTCTAACACACAAGAGATCTCAAACAATCGGTGAGAAGAAACCCGTTAAATCAAATTCTTCAATAGTTTATGCAGGAAAATCTTAGGACTGTGTGTTGGACTGCTGCTTCCGGTTCCTGAAAATAGCTGGGAAATTAATGTTAAAACAACCAAATGTAATGACAACAATCATATAACACGAGGCGTTACTTTGTCACAAGCAGGGTAAGTCCAATTTACTTATTTTTCTTATATCTAACCCTGCATGCTATTCGTTTGTCTGTTATTACATGTCAGCAAGAGGCTAATCGCTCCAATATAGTGTTCTTTGTTACGTTTTAAGTTAACGTGAATAGTGTGTGGCTATTTAAACAAAAGAACAAAATCACAGTGGAAGCTGTGATTATTGGAGAGAGTGTTTGTATTATTTTTAAAAGTCCTTTGTGTGATTTAGCAATCATTCCAATTGCGTTTCTTGTTACGTTTTAAGTTAACGTGAATGGTTGGGGACTATTTAAACAAGAACGCAGTTGATTGAGTGTAGAGATTACAGTGTGAGGCTTCTTATAAAAAAGTCCTTTTCGAGGAAAAGGCCTGAAAGTTTTGAAACTTTCAGTGGTTGTTTTCCTGTTTTCAAACAGACATTGCGTGTGGATTACGATGAGAAGTGCGACATTCGTGCGTTAGTTAGACGATATTCTGCTGATTGTGTTTGATTTGCGTCTTAATTTGTCCCAACATAGCGTGTTTAAACAGAGGAGATAACCATACTGGCTCTTAAAGTCAAAGAATTACGTGCATGGACAGAGAACTGTGACGTAAGGGTATGAGGCCCATTTATAAATTGTACATTAAATAGAAATGTTATTTTAAACTGCATTGTTGTTTTGTGTTGAGAATATATAAAAAAACTCTCCGCAGTGGGAGCCACGAGGTGTTGTAAAATCCCTTTGTTCTTCAGGTCAAAGGTTGGAAAAGTTGCCATCTTGTTTTGCCAGCATGTTTACAATGAATCACACGGCAGTCGCCATTTCGTGAAATGCTAATTGGAGAAGTGAGACTGTTTGCTTTTACCCAGTCCTACTCCTCCTTGAGAAGGACAAATCCTATTTCTTTGCAAAGTTGGAATTATAAAATAGATAGGTTATTTTACCATGGGAAGTTTGGCATTCATCTGATATTGGAAGTTTTTTCTGCTTGAATTGACGTTATTGAAATATTCCAGTTTGCAAAAGTGTTTTGGCGATTATGTGCTGTGTCGTTTTAACCAAGTGTAATATTCTTCCCTAGGGTAATTCTCTTTCTATTTTTTTAGAAAAGAAAATAAGTTTTTCTTAAATACAGGTTAGTTTTGCAATAGTAAACCATAGTGGATTAAACTGGAAATTACAATTCTGCTGGTAGTACAGAATTATTACATAGAAGAAACACTCAATAGCATTTTGAAGTCTAATTCTGAAAGTGTTATAAATACACACATGCTTCATCGCCGATATAGAATTGCAAGTGGTTTCTAATTATAAGATAAAACACTTTATATAATACTCTTTCAAATAAGCAAACAAATGTATTGAAGCTAACACAAATTATGACATTTACATAATTCCAAACACTTCGGAAAGTGGAAGATTTTCACCAGATTTCTAATTTTCATATTTCATAGTCAAAACCATACACTGTACAATTTTTATTTTTAGTATTTCAGATTTAAAATTTGCATAATTGTTATCTTTTAATTAACTTTATAAAAAAAAAGAACAGATTTAACAATTCTGATGATGTAGGATATTTTGAAGGAATACAAAGGTACTAGTCAGAGGACTAGTGCTTTGATCATTCGAATAGTTAGAGAACATGTCACCGAAAGAAACTAAGATGGGACTAGATGCAGAGCCAGGCTCAACTGCAGATATCACGGGAAGGGTAAAGATCAGATCAGATGCTACAACAGTTCCAAAATGTAGACAGAAGACATGGAACCAATTAGAGAAACTGTTGGAACAGTGGCACATTTATAAGAGTTACAAGTCTGATACTCCATCTGGAATATGCCAGCCTATTGGCACACAGCATAAATGTGGTCCGAGTAGCAGACCTGCCAGTGAGGGAAGACATAGCAGAAAAAACAAAAGACACCGTAGCTTGTAGGAACAAGACAAGGAGAAGGGAGGGGAAACTTCCAGAGATTCAGGTGCAGAATCAACAATTCCAAGGAAGACAAAGTGGCAGAGGAGGAAAGCCACGATCAAGACGAAGAACAGATGAAGGCTGCTACAAATGTGGTCAGCTGACACATTGGTCCAGAGAGTGTTGCACCAAACAACGGCCCTCCATGCAGATACCCCGGGGAGGTTTACGATGGAGGCAGGGGGTCCCAGAGATGTCAAAGACGAACAGGGGTGCCAAACATGACCCAAATGCCACTGACACCCTGGTATCAACCACAACAATGAGGAAGCTCAAAGGACCAGACCACCAGGTGATGCATCTTCAGCACAAGGGTATTTTGAAATCCAGCTACATGAGCCATATCTGTCACCACAGGAGGGAGAGGTTTAATGTAAAACATGACAGTGAGTAGCATATTGCATTTACACAAAGCATAAAACATAGTAGAACATTTAGCAGACTATTTTTGTAATTATGAGAAGGAAAGAGATTACGAGTGATGTTGTTCCCCTACACAGAAAACTATTGTGTCCACACAGCTAGTGAGGTCAAGACGATGGGTTTCCACCCAAAAAATATGAAGACGGAAACCTAGTACTCGTCCAAGACGGAGGATCCTTACCTCCTGTTTACACCGACTGCCGTTCAAGGGGCGGCGATACACCTGACGTGGAGCTGTTGAGACCTAAAAACAGAAACTCGATTCTGCTGTGGTGAAGTCTGGCTACAAAGGGAGGTGTCCGATAGGGTCGCTTGTCTCAAACCAGTGAAGAAATCAACAAGAACCCAGCAGAACTAGAGAGTGACTGTTGGCGGGAGAACAGTGACAGAGCGACAGAGACTGGCCCAACATTCTCCAGCCAGTACATAGATAGACCCCGTCAGAAGACCGGGGCTGTGTTTAAAGGGGAACTTAATTTACTGTTAGTAGGAGTGTAGTTTTTTAGTCAAACAATTATGTGATTTTTGGAGTCAGATTACATTTTTTCTCATAAACACAATTTTATAATCGGTCTGAAATATCGGTTTTAAGGCAATAAGCTGAAGATTAAATAACATAACACTGATTGAGAGCTTGGATAAAGAAGTTGTAGGGTTTTTACAACAGTTTCAAGATTCAGTTTTTATTTATTTATTCTTGAGTGACTTTACTGATTTATAATGTAGTGCGTAAGGCAATATCTCATTTTGAGTAAGGGGCACCAGCCCTCCATGTATGTCACCCTCTGTGAGAATAGTTCGTATTTTCCCTCTAGTTTGGAGAAATATTATTTTATTATATGTTTGTTCAGCAGTATCAAACAATGCTCTAATACTAGAATTATTGAGACGCATTAGCGACACCAGGGGTATTGTTGTCGCAGCAACAATGATGCATAATACCAGGACAAAAGCCATTCCTGAAACAAGTAAACAATTTTTTTGTGCTAATGGCACATTTGAGTGAATGTTTTTATACCATCAGAAAGCCATACATCATATGATATATTTTGTACACCTTATGGCTACACGGAGAAGTTATATTTATTTTGTGCAACGTTATGGGTTTTACATGTCCTGTGCAGAATAGGGTAATCATTGCAATATTGATTGAGCATGTTATGCTCAAAGGAGGGAGTGTCATGATTATGCAGACATGTTGATTTCAGTGACGTTGTAGTTAATGAATAATAACATGTATTTAATAATAGGTCTCATAACGACAAATGCCGAAGCCTGGGCCTCCTCCAAGGAGGGAGTGGTCCAGTTTTAAGATATTAGACGAATAGAAGTGATGAATATGTCAGAACTCTGAGTAATATTATCCAAGTTTTGTCTACGCAGGCTAGGAAAGCTACAGAGATACCAGACGAGACTCCAGAAAGACTCCTGTTCGGCCAGGTGATTGGGTGAGGGTGAAAGTTCACAAAAGACAGTGAGCTGATCCCGGTGGACGGAACAGTGAGAAGTCGTAATGAACTTCACACGCGCTCCGGTTTAAAGGTAAAGACAAAGGAGCAAATTGACACCACCTCACACATGGTCACCCTTCACCGGCAACTTCCAGAACATTATTGGGAGTTAGGACTGATTTGGCAGAGCTGGAACAAAACAATAAATAGAAATAAGAAACAGATAGAAACAGCTCAAAAGACGAATTTTCTATATATTTTTATAGATTGTACACTAAAGTGAAAACCTATTTTTGTTTTACATCTGAAAAAGAGTCCAATTTTAGTATACGTTATTATAGTACTCATTATTTTAATTCTGTAACTGACACAACCAGAGTGAAAATAGAGATGGTGTCAAGAACAAAGCCAAAGGAATGGTGGGGTCCCCTAGGGATGGGAGTCAGAATAGCATTGTTGATTGAGCTCATAACACTGGGCACCTTTTTGGTTGGATGGGGAGTACAATAAGTAAGACTTGGATCCATTAGTCCACTCATAGAGAATGCCCACATCACTAACAAAACTCCAGCTGTGTTTCAGAGACTTTCACTTATCCCCAGAGCCAGAAGATCAGCTGAGCAACAGGAGGAGGAGTTAGGAATACTCGGTCCCAAAGGTGAGGCGGTTACAATCAAGATGATTCACCCCCATATATGCAGTTCTTGTATCAAATACAATACAACTTTATTTATAAAGCACTTTAAACCTCCAGACCAAAGTGCTGTACAGGCAAATAGATAAAACAAAGCATACAAAGAAGTAACACAGCTCAGCTCACACACCATACAACAAGTACAAACAAAAAACTATGTAAATGCAAAAAAGAAACACTCTGAAAGATGTTGAAACGCCAAATGTTAAAACGCTAAGGAGAAGAGGTGGGTTTTAAGAAGCGATTTAAAAGCAGGCAGTGTGGAGGCCTGTCTGATGAGATGGGTTTAAGTGATCGGGATATGTCAGTGATGGGGATTTACAGATTAGGGGAATCTCCAAATACACTGGATCCATGTTTTAGTCTGTACCAGAAACACCCCGTTAAGTTTAAGGACAACCGACCGGTGACCTGAGCACAATTATTGAAAATGATTACAGTAGAAACAGGCTACTGTACCCATAAGCACAGCTTTGTACGTACAAACTCTATGAACACAATTCCTCAGCAGATTGTGGCGACATTGCAGATATGTCCAGTCACAAAAGTTACTTATGTTCTAAATAACTGAGATTTAAAGTGATGGAGAAAATATGGGGACGTTCTTTTATAGTGTGTGAAATATGTGGTGCTTGAAACATGTAGGTATTCCAGTTTATGGAAGAAGATGGTTTCCTGAAAGAGTTATTTGGAGTAGCCATGTTACAGTGGGTGAAAGCAATGTTTAGGGATATGGCACAACCATTAGTAGACATTCATTGGGTTTAGATGGCATTTAACATGTAAGACAGATAGTAAGATTGGGAAAATAGAGTGGAAAGGGTTGGATTTATTTTACCTCAGTGTGTTAGAATTAACTATAGTCTCTCTCTCTCTCTCTGCCTGTCAGACTGCTACGACCCCATCTTCAGACAAATGACCTCACCACAGGAGACTCCTCCTCCTCCTCCTCCTCCTCCTCCTCCTCCTCCTCCTCCTCCTCCTCCTCCTCCTCCTCCATCGAACAGACAGAGAACCAGAGCTGAGACAACAATGATCACACGGCATCCAGAACTATCTCCACCTGAGGCATCCAGAACCACCTCCACCTGAGGGATCCAGAACCATCTCCACCTGAGGCATCCAGAACCATCTCCACCTAAGGAATCCAGAACCATCTCCACCTGAGGCATCCAGAACCATCTCCACCTGAGGCATCCAGAACCATCTCCACCTGAGGCATCCAGAACCATCTCCACCTGAGGCATCCAGAACCATCTCCACATGAGGCATCCAGAACCATCTCCACCTGAGGCATCCAGAACCATCTCCACCTGAGGAATCCAGAACCATCTCCACCTGAGGCATCCAGAACCATCTCCACCTGAGGCATCCAGAACCATCTCCACCTGAGGCATCCAGAGCCATCTCCACCTGAGGCATCCAGAACCATCTCCACCTGAGGCATCTGTTCCAGTTGGGCCACTGGAAAAAGTTACAGCGGGAGAATCCAAGAGCAGATGGACTGAAGAGAGGACATAACCAGAGGAGTTGGCGTGGGCCAGCAGAACCGGAGGGGGTCGTGGCTTGACGACCAGAGGGGGAGGGAAGGAACACGGGAGTGAGTGAGTTTACACATAAACACTCAGAGGGTCGAACATATTACTCGATCTTTTCATCATATAAACTAATGGTTCTGTAAGAGATTCTTATTCAGGTGTGAACTTAGGGAAGATTTAATGTGTTACAATACAGATCTACAGTCAAAGGGATAGTTGAATAACCACTCTATAAAGGCAGACACATCTTTATTTGAATGGAAAAGGTTAAAGGTCGAGCTAGAACCAAGCCAAATAAGGTGTCCCATCTAGAGTATTGATGTCTCCATTGTAGCATGGATGTTACCTCAGGAGAACTGTTAAGGTGGAACAACATTCGTTTGTCGTCCAAGAGTTTCAAAAGAAACTGGGCAAAGAGTGATTGCACATTTTAACTCTGAAAAGCTAGTATAATTGGGAGTAATGCATGCGGGGCCTTGGATCACTCATTTGAATGGTGCATATTTTCAACAGCACATATGGTTCAGGGAGAAGGGGTTGCTCAACCCACCCTGCAGATGTTTAAATCTTACTTCAGCTTCAGGGGGAGCGCACGGCACCAGAGTATGACTTTTAAAAGACAAGTGCCACCAGCTCCTAATGCTCCTCCATTAATCAGTGATGGCCTGACATTTAGAGATGTTATTTAAAGGAGAAACACATCTGCCACGAGTGAACATTGCTGAACTGATTATCACATGCTCGGGCACCCAAGGCTCCACACACTGGAAAAGGAGTTGGCATGGTTCTTCAAGGAGACCAGAATTGAAGATAAATTAGGATAATGAGTGATTGATGTTCCACCGGTTTTCACACCATTTCAGGGACTTTATCACATCATTAGAAAAGACCCCCAAAGCCAGTAGGGCTGAGAGACCGGTCCCAGGGGCAGTTTAGGCTCCAGGGTAAAGGATAGCATAGGGCCAGGAGAGTCCTAGATGCTGCATCCCATGTCCTAACGTACCGATCGATCACGACGGCCTCTTCTAGAGAACATATTGCTGCCATACCTCAAATGGTATGAAAGGAGGGAGGGTACATTTCTCATGAGGAGACAGTTACAGATGCTAGCAGAACAGGACGACCCACCCTCATATACAGATGTTGATGAACATGATGAGATTGTTCGATGAATGTCCAGCTGATGTGATTCTTTAAATGAAATCACGTGAAGAAGTGAGCAATCTAAAATGCTAAAATGGAGTGAATCCATTTATTCCAAGATAGTTTATTTTATTCTTTATTATTTTACACTATTCTAATATGGTAGATCTCATGTTTTATAAATCACTGCTATTCTAAAATGGATCGTTTCTTTTCTCTTTTGTAAAAACAAGGGCCTGAACACTGAGCGTGGTGTGGGAAAGGTTTCTGTGAAAGGAGGGAGGAGGAAATGTTCTGATGCCGAGCCATTGCTGCTATCGTGAAGAATGATATTGATGTTAACACTCGAAGTTATGCCCAAGGGAACACTGTTATGTTTAAGCACAGTCAGTGTTGTTGTTCAGTTGAGGCTATTGAACCGTGTTTGTGATATGAGTTGTGTACTATGCAGAGTTCAGATGAAGAACTCCTTGATTTCAGTATTAACCTTGTAGGTGTGAGTAGTTATACTGATGCGGCACTCGTCTCATTAGTATTCATAAATGTGACAGGTCGCCACGCCCCCTTTTTACCGGAAGCCCCGCCCCCAAAAATATTAATCAGAAATTTATCAAAAAATTAATAAAAAAGTAATTAAACTAATTAAACCGTTTCCGGTGGATGTCCCGATTCCGGTTTACAAAATTAAATTAGAAAAATAATATGCCGTTGTTTCAATTAATATGTCCAGCCTCCTAACCACTTCCTGTGTGGTTAATCCTGTATATAGTATTGAATGTAACTTACAAATAACATGAGATTAATTAAAGCATCTAAAAACAAACATTTATATTTTTAATCCTCCTTGGTCTCTGCTCCTAGGAGATAGTGATAAAAACATGTGGTGGCTAAGGGGACACACACACACACACACCCATAAACACATACACACACATTCTCTGGTCCCTCACCTCCCCACGACCTCGCGGCGTCACAGTGACTGTTCATGACGGCAGACATATTGGTAAAACATATGTTTTTTGGAGGAGGGGAACACACACACACACACACACACACACATACACACACACACACACACACACACACACACACACACATACATACAAATTCCGAATATCGGATCAGCCTCTCAACTAGATTGGGCTGTGTTAACTCTGGTGTCTTTCAGAGATCTACAAGCAACCAAAGAGAAGTCAGCCAGTTAAGTACTTTTTCTGAGCAGATTTTCTTTCAGACTGTGACTCTTAACAAACCAACCCCCCGAGAGACAGACATACTCACCCCCTTTTCAACGTTTTTTTCACACACACACACACACACACACACACACACACACACACACACACACATTCCCTAGCCCCTCACCCCTGCTTCAGTCTCCTCTGTCTTGAAGGCATTCTTAAGCACATAAATGTAACATTAGGCTATGCATAAAACAACCAAACGATTATTCCATTAACTAATTTGAACAGTAATTCACATCATCATCTCATAACAAAATAAGCTCAGGCAACTACTTGCATTCAGTGACTTGATTTTTAAATGAAAACCAGGGATATCTTTTTTGTTCTGCGGTCCATATCTCATTAAAAATATCTAATGTTAGTAACTATTAAAGAAAAAATGGGGACAATTCTGTTTTAATGTAGTTTTGACCATTGTAACTGCTGTGCAGACATACTGATAAAGAGGGCTTCTAACTAATTACCTTAAATAAAATCACGAATTAATTAAACCAGTTCAATACATATTATTCTTATTCTTATCATTCTTTATGAGCGCAGTACCGGTAAGGTATCTAACTACTTATGTATCTAATATTCCATCACATAATAACAGAGAGGGTCAAACTGAAGTAGAGACATGGCAGAAATCCTACAATGAAGTGGGAACAGTGAAGGGGAAGTCTCTTTGAAGAGGGTAAAAGTAGTTTAACGATCTTAATGCCCCTTGATCATATCTTTTTTTATTTTTAAGACTTTTTTTTACAGACACTATGCAGATTTGTGTGTAATTCTCTCACAAAGGAACAGTAAGTCTCTTACTTTTTTTGATAGTGTTTTTTATGTATGACAACTTTACAAATGGTAGAACTGATGTGCTGTCCGTTTTTACAAACAAGTTATGTTTTTATGCTTCTTCATCCTCTAAAATGTTCCTCCTATTGTGAAGAAGGACCTCTTCACAATAACAATCAAGGTGGATCTGTGAAATGAAACACCTCTTCCCAAAGTGTGACTACCCTATTGAGGGCATGCGTCTGGGGCAGTAGGGTCTAAATCGAGGGGCCAGATATACTAACATGCAGAACGTACGGTATGTTTGAAAAAGACTAACCATATATCCAGTTCAAGCTGTCTTTAAGATGTGACATCGCTCTCTGACTATTTCCCATAAAATCGTGACAAACTATTACTTGTTCTTACATTTGAACCCTTGCTGCTTGGCGAAACATTTAAAGTGGTCCTGGAATCTTCATTTTTTCAGAAACATTCTGTAACATTACCGAAGAAATGATACTTTTAGATACAGTTTGGTGTCTGAAAACTGAAACTAGTTGAATATGAAGTACTTTATAAGGAATTCGGATTCTTTTAAAGGCAGATTTTGGCTTTTTTCTCTTGCCAAGATACTTTTAGACACGCTTTAGGGGTGCAAAAACTTTAGAACAGGGTAAAATATTCATTAATTTGTATTGAATTGAGTTTTCTTTTTTGATTTTCAACATACTATATGACTTTTACATATTTTCTGACGTACTATACTTTTTTTTTGACTTTTTTCTGTAGAATCTTGACAAAACTATTACAGTACTTGTTCTTAAATGATGACCTATTGCTGGAGATGAGATGAAAAAGCTACAACGCTTAAAGAACTTTTTTCTAAAAACTCTCAATTCTATAACTGACTACCACCATTCAACGCAATAAGCCCCACCCTCTGCTCAGCAAATCATCTAAAACGAAGGACTGTTTTCAACTAAACAACCATTACACAATGAAAATGTGTTTTATTTTATTTTTTTTGCTTTCATACATAGTAATAATATTGTAAACGAAACATTTAAAGTGGTCCTGGAATCTTCATTTTTTTCAGAAAAGTTCGGATTCTTTTAAAGGCAGATTTTGGCTTTTTTCTCTTGCCAGGATACTTTTAGACACACTTTGAGGGATGCAAAACCTTAAAACTAGAAAATGAAGTACAGTCTGATTAGATTTTTTTTCTTAAAGACTGTTTCTCTAAAAGGTAAGTTTGTGATTTTAACAAATTTCCCTGACACTTGGTAGATTTGTGTGTAATTCTCTCACAAAGGAACTGTAAGATACACTTTGTATGTATGCAAAACTTTTTTGAAAATAAAATACTTTTTAAAGGCACTTTTTTGAAATTATTTATTTATTATTTCAGTGGAACAATCCAGTGTTTGTTAACATTAACGCTTTCTTCTCTTTCTCTTGTGTTACTAAGATACTTTTAGACACACTTGTTCAGTTAAACAAGGGTTTTTTTTTCTGATAAACTTACATATTTTAGTTATTTTATGTTACCAAGATACTTTTAGACACACTTTAAGGGTGCAAAAACTTAAAGGGTAAGATATTCATTAATTTGTATTGAATTGAGTTTTCTTTTTTTTTGATTTTCAACATACTATTTGTACACAAAGACTTTTCCATATTTATGATAAACTATACTTTTTGACTTTTATTTTTTTTCTGTAAAATCATGACAAACTATGACTTATTCTTAAATTTCACCTATTGCTGGAGATGAGATGAAAAAGCTACAACGCTTAAAGAACTTTTTTTTTCTAAAAACTCTCAAATCTATAATTGACTCCTCCATTCAACGCAATGAGCACCACCCTCCACTCAGCAAATCATCTAAAACGAAGGACTTCACTAAGACGATCGTTGTAAACTAGCCATGGAGCAGAGAAAAGCCAAGACTCCCCCCGCGAGTTGCAGTCAGGAACAGAGTCCACCAGCAACACCACCATGTGGGAAACCCGAATCTTGTAGTACTACTACTACTGCTGCTGATTCTACTCCTCGGGTCACGAAGTCTCAGTTTAGGGACACAGTGAAATCGGAGTTGTTTCATATTCTGGAGATGGTGATGTATCGGTACAGAAAAGAAATCTGCAAAGAATGCCGACGCAGTAACCCCGACCAGAGGCAACACGAATGTCGGAATGACATGCCCGATTTCTTCTTCAGAAACAATTACAAAGCGTTAATGAAAAGACTTTGGCTCGCCGACTTCGTTGCAGTGATTGACCAGAGTCTTATTGAAAAAGGCATTTGTGAGGATAAACTGAAGATAGGACGCGCTTCGGAAGCCTTTCTGCACAAGCTTGTAAAATGCAGATGCCTCAAGGAGAGACTTGAAATATCCATACAGAGTTGGATGGAGAAGAAGAAGAAGAAGACTAACAAACAGCAGTCGGATGGAGAAGAAGCCAGAGACTTGTTCAATGCAGTGACTTTTTTCTTTAAATAAAATAAAAATGGGGAACAACTCTGCAAAACGCTCTGTATATATTGATCATAATGTAGTCCTTACCCGTTTAATAAATGTGATGATGGGGACGATTGAAAACAGAACGAGTAGTGACCCCTGTGTAAGCAGAATGGCTGAAGTTTGTAAACTGAAAGACATTTTGGATATCGTTCGTTCTGGCAGTACTAGTCCGGGTCATTGGGAAACCATTGTAAACGAAACATTTAAAGTGGTCCTGGAATCTTCATTTTCAGAAACATTCTGTAACATTATCTCAGAAATGAAACAAACATCAAAAGTGTATCATGTGCTCTCATTGTATGCTCTGTTTGTAGATGTAATGCATCTCTGCGTCGAAAACAGCATACACGTGAATATTTTGACTGAAGTGAAAAACGTCCATCACGATATCTCCAGTAATATGGGGAATGCTAAGCTGGAGACTGTCCTGGGGATGCTACAATCAGTATAACTATTGATTTTGTGTGTGAAAAAATAAAAAAAGTGTTTTTACATCTAAAAACTGTTGTCATCATTATAGCAAGGGAGCGTGTCTGATACATGTGTATTACAGTCCTTCTTGTTGTTGTGTTTTCAATGTTTTTTGTGTATCTGTACACACAAGGCACACTTCATTATCTACTTTTCAGCTTTTTAAAAAAGAAAAGTGCATCTTTCAGTAACTTTACCAGAGAATTTAAGCATACATCTGTCAAATGTTTAAAACTGTTTCACTGAAATACTCTCAAAATGACAAACTGCCATTAAGAGTCAGAATCCTAACCAAATCTACTGACACAAAGTACTTCATTATCTACTTTTCAGCTTTGAAATACAAAAGTGTATCTTTCGGTAACCTTCTTGAGAGAATTAAGCATAAACCTGTCAAAGATTCTTAACGAAATCTACTGACACAAAGTACTTCATTATCTACTTTTCAGCTTTTATACACAATGTGTATCTTTCAGTAACTTTACCAGAGAATTTAAGCATAAATCTGTCAAATGTTCAAAACAGCCTTGTTTCACTGAAATACCCTCAAAATGACAAACTGCCATTATTACGAAATCTCCTCAAACAGAGTACTTTCTACAGATGACTCCTCCCACTCAACAAATCATATAAAACTAATGACGACCGTTAAAAACTAGCCATGGATCTGAGAAAAACCAAGTCTGATGCAGCCTGCCCTTATTATCACCAGGATAACGGATATGGGCTTAATGACTGGATGTTACAAAGTAGGGGAGAGGATGTTCCCAAAGAAGAGCTCTCGTCTATAACACATCCATGTAAGGTGTTTAGGACAAAAGAGGACCATGATAACATGACATATGAAGAATATCTTTCTTTAAAAGATGGTATTATAGATAACCTTTATAGAAACAGTATATCTCATGCCACTCGCCAAGATCGCAAACGACAAGTAGCAGAAAATAATAGAAAAAGTAAAGAAAAACGAAGAAAAAGAAAAAGCAACATGAAAAGGAGACGAAAAATTAAAAGCAGACGTAGAATGCGAATGAAAAGAAAAGGGGCCAGAGGACGCAAAACTAAAAAGACAAAAAGAAGGAAGGTGAAAAGAAAAAGAAACAAAGTGAAGAAATTTAAAATGGAGGATGGCGTTGTAGAGCCATTACCGGATCATAATAATCTTATAGATGATCTCCCGCTAACCGACTGCTGCGAATGTGTTGAACAAATACCAAAAGCAATATCACAGAGCATACACTGAAAGCACATGATAGACTATAAATGTATCGTTTACAATACTATTACTATATATGAAAGCAAAAAATAAAACACATTTTCTTTGTGTAATGGTTGTTTAATTGAAAAACACAACATTCAACACAATTCATAGAAAACATTTTACATGTTTACCATGTTAATGTCTTAGTGCATACAAGGTAATAGACTTAACGATTTGCACTGCTGCTTCTCTCCGCGTTTCATTGACGGTGATCGGTTTGTCGTTCAATTCACACAGCCCAAGTAGATGTTTAGGGGTCTCTTGGAAGTATACGAATGCATTTCTTATATCAGATAAATGCATTAACATCACATGTAAATTCTCTATCCTTTCACCCGCAACGATTATAATCTGCTTTGCTTCTTCTTCGGTTTCCCCATTATTAGCTCTGAATGTAATCCTTTCTGGGGCTTCTTGTGCTTCTTGTGGTCTGTTGAATACCTGGCGTAGGATTTGTTTAGCTGTAAGGACAGGTACCATATAATTGTCTTCAAAAGCTTTGTCTATATCGTCACACGTTTTGGCGTATCCTTCGCTGTAATGACAACCGACACTAGAATAGAGATCCTCCAACAGTCTTTTAATACATATTCTGGCACTGTCGCCAATTTGGGCAATTCCACAGTATCGCGCTTTTTCTCTCATTATACTGAAGCAAAGTTCTGCCATTGCTTTTGGTATTTGTTCAACACATTCGCAGCAGTCGGTTAGCGGGAGATCATCTATAAGATTATTATGATCCGGTAATGGCTCTACAACGCCATCCTCCATTTTAAATTTCTTCACTTTGTTTCTTTTTCTTTTCACCTTCCTTCTTTTTGTCTTTTTAGTTTTGCGTCCTCTGGCCCCTTTTCTTTTCATTCGCATTCTACGTCTGCTTTTAATTTTTCGTCTCCTTTTCATGTTGCTTTTTCTTTTTCTTCGTTTTTCTTTACTTTTTCTATTCTTTTCTGCTACTTGTCGTTTGCGATCTTGGCGAGTGGCATGAGATATACTGTTTCTATAAAGGTTATCTATAATACCATCTTTTAAAGAAAGATATTCTTCATATGTCATGTTATCATGGTCCTCTTTTGTCCTAAACACCTTACATGGATGTGTTATAGACGAGAGCTCTTCTTTGGGAACATCCTCTCCCCTACTTTGTAACATCCAGTCATTAAGCCCATATCCGTTATCCTGGTGATAATAAGGGCAGGCTGCATCAGACTTGGTTTTTCTCAGATCCATGGCTAGTTTTTAACGGTCGTCATTAGTTTTATATGATTTGTTGAGTGGGAGGAGTCATCTGTAGAAAGTACTCTGTTTGAGGAGATTTCGTAATAATGGCAGTTTGTCATTTTGAGGGTATTTCAGTGAAACAAGGCTGTTTTGAACATTTGACAGATTTATGCTTAAATTCTCTGGTAAAGTTACTGAAAGATACACATTGTGTATAAAAGCTGAAAAGTAGATAATGAAGTACTTTGTGTCAATAGATTTCGTTAAGAATCTTTGACAGGTTTATGCTTAATTCTCTCAAGAAGGTTACCGAAAGATACACTTTTGTATTTCAAAGCTGAAAAGTAGATAATGAAGTACTTTGTGTCAGTAGATTTGGTTAGGATTCTGACTCTTAATGGCAGTTTGTCATTTTGAGAGTATTTCAGTGAAACAGTTTTAAACATTTGACAGATGTATGCTTAAATTCTCTGGTAAAGTTACTGAAAGATGCACTTTTCTTTTTTAAAAAGCTGAAAAGTAGATAATGAAGTGTGCCTTGTGTGTACAGATACACAAAAAACATTGAAAACACAACAACAAGAAGGACTGTAATACACATGTATCAGACACGCTCCCTTGCTATAATGATGACAACAGTTTTTAGATGTAAAAACACTTTTTTTATTTTTTCACACACAAAATCAATAGTTATACTGATTGTAGCATCCCCAGGACAGTCTCCAGCTTAGCATTCCCCATATTACTGGAGATATCGTGATGGAGGTTTTTCACTTCAGTCAAAATATTCACGTGTATGCTGTTTTCGACGCAGAGATGCATTACATCTACAAACAGAGCATACAATGAGAGCACATGATACACTTTTGATGTTTGTTTCATTTCTGAGATAATGTTACAGAATGTTTCTGAAAATGAAGATTCCAGGACCACTTTAAATGTTTCGTTTACAATGGTTTCCCAATGACCCGGACTAGTACTGCCAGAACGAACAATATCCAAAATGTCTTTCAGTTTACAAACTTCAGCCATTCTGCTTACACAGGGGTCACTACTCATTCTGTTTTCAATCGTCCCCATCATCACATTTATTAAACGGGTAAGGACTACATTATGATCAATATATACAGAGCGTTTTGCAGAGTTGTTCCCCATTTTTATTTTATTTAAAGAAAAAAGTCACTGCATTGAACAAGTCTCTGGCTTCTTCTCCATCCGACTGCTGTTTGTTAGTCTTCTTCTTCTTCTTCTCCATCCAACTCTGTATGGATATTTCAAGTCTCTCCTTGAGGCATCTGCATTTTACAAGCTTGTGCAGAAAGGCTTCCGAAGCGCGTCCTATCTTCAGTTTATCCTCACAAATGCCTTTTTCAATAAGACTCTGGTCAATCACTGCAACGAAGTCGGCGAGCCAAAGTCTTTTCATTAACGCTTTGTAATTGTTTCTGAAGAAGAAATCGGGCATGTCATTCCGACATTCGTGTTGCCTCTGGTCGGGGTTACTGCGTCGGCATTCTTTGCAGATTTCTTTTCTGTACCGATACATCACCATCTCCAGAATATGAAACAACTCCGATTTCACTGTGTCCCTAAACTGAGACTTCGTGACCCGAGGAGTAGAATCAGCAGCAGTAGTAGTAGTACTACAAGATTCGGGTTTCCCACATGGTCAAAAAGTATAGTTTATCATAAATATGGAAAAGTCTTTGTGTACAAATAGTATGTTGAAAATCAAAAAAAAAGAAAACTCAATTCAATACAAATTAATGAATATCTTACCCTTTAAGTTTTTGCACCCTTAAAGTGTGTCTAAAAGTATCTTGGTAACATAAAATAACTAAAATATGTAAGTTTATCAGAAAAAAAAACCCTTGTTTAACTGAACAAGTGTGTCTAAAAGTATCTTAGTAACACAAGAGAAAGAGAAGAAAGCGTTAATGTTAACAAACACTGGATTGTTCCACTGAAATAATAAATAAATAATTTCAAAAAAGTGCCTTTAAAAAGTATTTTATTTTCAAAAAAGTTTTGCATACATACAAAGTGTATCTTACAGTTCCTTTGTGAGAGAATTACACACAAATCTACCAAGTGTCAGGGAAATTTGTTAAAATCACAAACTTACCTTTTAGAGAAACAGTCTTTAAGAAAAAAAATCTAATCAGACTGTACTTCATTTTCTAGTTTTAAGGTTTTGCATCCCTCAAAGTGTGTCTAAAAGTATCCTGGCAAGAGAAAAAAGCCAAAATCTGCCTTTAAAAGAATCCGAACTTTTCTGAAAAAAATGAAGATTCCAGGACCACTTTAAATGTTTCGTTTACAATATTATTACTATGTATGAAAGCAAAAAAAATAAAATAAAACACATTTTCATTGTGTAATGGTTGTTTAGTTGAAAACAGTCCTTCGTTTTAGATGATTTGCTGAGCAGAGGGTGGGGCTTATTGCGTTGAATGGTGGTAGTCAGTTATAGAATTGAGAGTTTTTAGAAAAAAGTTCTTTAAGCGTTGTAGCTTTTTCATCTCATCTCCAGCAATAGGTCATCATTTAAGAACAAGTACTGTAATAGTTTTGTCAAGATTCTACAGAAAAAAGTCAAAAAAAAAGTATAGTACGTCAGAAAATATGTAAAAGTCATATAGTATGTTGAAAATCAAAAAAGAAAACTCAATTCAATACAAATTAATGAATATTTTACCCTGTTCTAAAGTTTTTGCACCCCTAAAGCGTGTCTAAAAGTATCTTGGCAAGAGAAAAAAGCCAAAATCTGCCTTTAAAAGAATCCGAATTCCTTATAAAGTACTTCATATTCAACTAGTTTCAGTTTTCAGACACCAAACTGTATCTAAAAGTATCATTTCTTCGGTAATGTTACAGAATGTTTCTGAAAAAATGAAGATTCCAGGACCACTTTAAATGTTTCGCCAAGCAGCAAGGGTTCAAATGTAAGAACAAGTAATAGTTTGTCACGATTTTATGGGAAATAGTCAGAGAGCGATGTCACATCTTAAAGACAGCTTGAACTGGATATATGGTTAGTCTTTTTCAAACATACCGTACGTTCTGCATGTTAGTATATCTGGCCCCTCGATTTAGACCCTACTGCCCCAGACGCATGCCCTCAATAGGGTAGTCACACTTTGGGAAGAGGTGTTTCATTTCACAGATCCACCTTGATTGTTATTGTGAAGAGGTCCTTCTTCACAATAGGAGGAACATTTTAGAGGATGAAGAAGCATAAAAACATAACTTGTTTGTAAAAACGGACAGCACATCAGTTCTACCATTTGTAAAGTTGTCATACATAAAAAACACTATCAAAAAAAGTAAGAGACTTACTGTTCCTTTGTGAGAGAATTACACACAAATCTGCATAGTGTCTGTAAAAAAAAGTCTTAAAAATAAAAAAAGATATGATCAAGGGGCATTAAGATCGTTAAACTACTTTTACCCTCTTCAAAGAGACTTCCCCTTCACTGTTCCCACTTCATTGTAGGATTTCTGCCATGTCTCTACTTCAGTTTGACCCTCTCTGTTATTATGTGATGGAATATTAGATACATAAGTAGTTAGATACCTTACCGGTACTGCGCTCATAAAGAATGATAAGAATAAGAATAATACGTATTGAACTGGTTTAATTAATTCGTGATTTTATTTAAGGTAATTAGTTAGAAGCCCTATTTATCAGTATGTCTGCACAGCAGTTACAATGGTCAAAACTACATTAAAACAGAATTGTCCCCATTTTTTCTTTAATAGTTACTAACATTAGATATTTTTAATGAGATATGGACCGCAGAACAAAAAAGATATCCCTGGTTTTCATTTAAAAATCAAGTCACTGAATGCAAGTAGTTGCCTGAGCTTATTTTGTTATGAGATGATGATGTGAATTACTGTTCAAATTAGTTAATGGAATAATCGTTTGGTTGTTTTATGCATAGCCTAATGTTACATTTATGTGCTTAAGAATGCCTTCAAGACAGAGGAGACTGAAGCAGGGGTGAGGGGCTAGGGAATGTGTGTGTGTGTGTGTGTGTGTGTGTGTGTGAAAAAAACGTTGAAAAGGGGGTGAGTATGTCTGTCTCTCGGGGGGTTGGTTTGTTAAGAGTCACAGTCTGAAAGAAAATCTGCTCAGAAAAAGTACTTAACTGGCTGACTTCTCTTTGGTTGCTTGTAGATCTCTGAAAGACACCAGAGTTAACACAGCCCAATCTAGTTGAGAGGCTGATCCGATATTCGGAATTTGTATGTATGTGTGTGTGTGTGTGTGTGTGTGTGTGTATGTGTGTGTGTGTGTGTGTGTGTGTGTGTTCCCCTCCTCCAAAAAACATATGTTTTACCAATATGTCTGCCGTCATGAACAGTCACTGTGACGCCGCGAGGTCGTGGGGAGGTGAGGGACCAGAGAATGTGTGTGTATGTGTTTATGGGTGTGTGTGTGTGTGTGTCCCCTTAGCCACCACATGTTTTTATCACTATCTCCTAGGAGCAGAGACCAAGGAGGATTAAAAATATAAATGTTTGTTTTTAGATGCTTTAATTAATCTCATGTTATTTGTAAGTTACATTCAATACTATATACAGGATTAACCACACAGGAAGTGGTTAGGAGGCTGGACATATTAATTGAAACAACGGCATATTATTTTTCTAATTTAATTTTGTAAACCGGAATCGGGACATCCACCGGAAACGGTTTAATTAGTTTAATTACTTTTTTATTAATTTTTTGATACATTTCTGATTAATATTTTTGGGGGCGGGGCTTCCGGTAAAAAGGGGGCGTGGCGACCTGTCACATTTATGAATACTAATGAGACGAGTGCCGCATCAGTATAACTACTGGTGTGTAAGGAGGGACTGTTGGAAGTGCTTTGTTAGTAGTTCTATGGCTGGAGGTGGAGTCCAGAGAGATGAGTTTCAGTCTGGAAGGTGTGTGAGCTTTCTGCTGTCCTGATGTCAATGGGAGCTCATTCCACCATCTTGGAGCCAGGATAGCAAACCCACGTGTTCCTGCTGATGGGAACTTGGCCCCCCTCGCAGTGTGGACATCACCTGTTACTCCTCTGCCAATGGTAGAACACAACTCTCTCCATGTGCTCTTTCAAGTGTCCTTCTTAACATACCTGCCTTCTATAGTATATGTTGTGCGTGTAGAGGTGTGTGTGCATGTGTGTGTGTGTGTAGAGGTGTGTGTGCATGTGTGTGTGTGTGTGTGTGTGTGTGTAGAGGTGTGTGCGTGTGTAGAGGTGTGTGTGTGTGTGCGTGCGTGTGTGCTTGCGTGTGTAGAGGTGTGTATGTGTGTGTGTTTGTGTGTGTAGAGGTGTGTGTGTGTGTGCGTGTAGAGGTGTGTGTGTGTGTAGATGTGTGCGTGCGTGTGTAGATGTGTGTGTGTGTCTGTGTGTAGAGGTGTGTGTGTGTAGAGGTGTGTGTGTGTGTGTGTGTGTGTGTGTAGAGGTGCGTGTGTGCGTGTGTGTGCGTGTCTGTGTGTAGAGGTGTGTGTGTGCGTGCGTGTGCGTGTCTGTGTGTAAAGGTGTGTGTGTGTGTGTGTCTGTGTGTAGAGGTGTGTGTGGGTGTGTGTGTGTGTGTAGAAGTGTGTGTGTGTGTGTCTGTGTGTAGAGGTGTGTGTGTGTGTGTGGCTGAAACACACCCGCTGCCTCCTGGTGCTGCAGAGAGGTCATGCAGTGAAGGAGGTGTCTTCCATGAAGCAGCTGGGCAGCAGATACTGTGAGAGTCACAGACATGAATACAGAGGTCAAGGCAGACTGGTGCACTCTCTCCTGATTGGCCGATCCGGTGGTTAAACATATAGCTCTACATCCCTGGCCGACATGTCCTTCAAATGAAGTCAGAGTTCCACATTTTAATTAATTCACTGCCTTTCCAGCTCCTCGTGCAGCTGACTGTTCCAGGTCTATCCAGGTTCATGGTGCGATGCATAAGCTTCACACCGAGAGACTGAACCTGGATCTTCCTTTACCTTCTGTTTGATATGGTTATGTTTTATTAACTACACCACTGGTTTTCAACCCGCGCCACCTAGTGGTGAAAGCACGTTATTGCATGTTGTTGTTGAAGAAGTTTTATTTGATGAAAACATTTAAATATTAAGAGTAGCCTGCATACACAATAGAAAATATCAAGAAGATACTGTAGTGATCTCTACAATGAAACAGTTGGTGCAGGACGTCCAAAGATATCAACAGGAGGAAGTGCAAAACAGACCAACTGGGCTTTATTTAAACATTAAAGATTACTTTAAGTTAAGGTCTTCTTGAATAAGAAAACAACGTTGGGGTTATCCACAGATAAATATGAAGTCTGACAAAATACTTAACGTCCAATCTATTGCATAGTTTATTTTGGCACTTGACAATCACCTTCCCTGACTTTGAGTCAGGGAAGGTGATTGATCGATGGATTCTGCCATATTTTGCCGTGGCTCCATTTCATTTCAAAGAGCTGTTGACGCTCAGCGTAACCTTGCCGCACTGCCACTCCATCATCCAATCACAGGGCTTGATGACTAATCACGGGGTTTGTAAAGCAAGGCGGATGTTGTAGTCCCAAACGATAGCTGGGGATTCTGGGTAGTGTAGTGCCTTCGGAAACCTCAGATCATCTTCGTAATATCTATCACACTGTAGATCCTACACATCCACTGGACGTGGATTCTAAGAGTACAATATACACTTCTCTCCAGAAATATAATCAAAAAGCGTTTTAATGCCAAACTATTCCACGATGTAGGATTTTCCAGAGAGGGTTATTTGTGAATAAACGGGAGCATGTTGTTTCTCACACGACCACACTTTAAAACGTGGCTATGGGTCGTAATCTAAGGGGCTTAAACAATCGACCTCTTTGGTCGTGTTTTGTAGGAGGGCAGGCTGGTCTGTTTCTAAGGCCATTTTATTTGTGGTAGTCTGATCATTTCAACAAGAGAATAGAATCAAACTGAAAACATCGTAAATATGTTCCAGATACATGAAGCAGATAATGAACAGTGAAACTCGCTCATGGACTTTAAGGTGAAGACTTTAAGAAAAGGTTTTCCCACACTCTTTGTAGGAGCCATTTTTATGGCTGTTGCCATATGAATAGTGCAATATCAGGGTCTATGCAGGAATCCTGAAGTCAGATTTAATACCTTTGGAGACCTTTAAGACCCTTTCCATACATTTTAAGACCTCATCGCAACTTCCAGTTCTAACCGGTTACATTGGCGACACACTTTACCTCACATGTACTATATTGATTAGCTAAACAGAGTGCAGACAGACTAGCCTCCTCTCCACATGAACTTCACCCTCTCTGTGAAGGTCAGGGTTCATGCAGCATGCTGCTTTGCTGCTTCTGTGCTCTTTCATTCCAGTAGAACTCCTCAGAAACCAGTAGAAACCAGTATTTGACCAATTAACAAAACAATTAACAAAACTTTGAACTATGAAATATATTAAACTTTGGTGAGCTTCAGCGGGGTAATGCCATATAGGAGCTCCCTCACAAATACCCAGGGGTTCAATTGGGCTGGGGCTGTCCGGGGCTAAGCCCGGCACAGAGGACGATGCTCTGACGGCATCACCCTCACACATTTGTCATATGTTTACAAAAAGCGATATATCTGTTAAGACTTTTCTCGTTCTTAATATAGACTATATTTAGGGTCGATATGTGTTGACCTTACTTTAAAATAGCTGATCTCTGTGACCGGATATAGTTTGGCTTAGACCCCGGCCCAACGAGGACGCATACAGTAAAACGCAAACGCAAAAAAGTCTTCCGTTCACACGCATTCGATTCATTAACGCGTCCGTTCACACTACACCGCTGGAAATGCTGGAAACGCTGTAGTACATATGCCAGGCCTGTAAGTGGCGCTGCTGCCGCCACAAAATACACCAAAAGCAGCGAAGAAGACCCCGGAGCATGGTTGCCCTTCTGTTTATTCTCCGCGGTGGACGCCGTGTTCTCCTGCTGTATATCTCTCAGGTATACCCCCCCCCCACCGAGCGGAGCAAGGCAACGAAACTTAAAATAAGAAGCAGCATTTTATGGCACGCGATGCATGGGGCCACCTTGACCTCAATCACACCAACGCAACTCCGGTTCAAGCTCCGTGCTAGAGCTTTCCAGGTTCAGAACCAGTTCTTCGGTGTAGCTCTGGCTCTTTTCACACCGCCCAGAGTCCGACTGCTAATGCGTCGTTGCCTCATCGTTTGCGTCATGGCGTAACCGTTTGCGTGCCTGCTTCATAAAGCCAAACCGCGCGGATGAAATCAGTTGCATTCATTTCTTATGGCTCGATCTGCAGCTTTTCCGGAGTCATTTCTGTGGTTTAGTTATATTCTTATAAAAAAGTGTTCTTGTGTCAATAAAGGTTTTTTTAAAACACAATTGCTTCCGAGGTCAGTCTTATTTCTTAAGGTGGACTGAACCATGAGTGTGGGGTAGTGATGGCAAAATGAAGCTTTGAATGAAGCTTCGAACCACTTGGACAATTGTGTCGGAAATAGGTTCATTTCTCGAAGCTTCAGTTACAGCGACTTCTCCTGGCGAAGTGCAAGGCTGCAGTGGGTTTAACGTATCTGTGCCTTGAAAAATATTCGATGCACACACACTAAGACTGAATATCATGTTCTATTTGCAATTAAAGATTGATAATTGTGTGTATTGGGTTATTGAGAAGAGACTAGAGAGTGCTGGACCTTTTTTTGGGCTGAGAGGGCCTTTTATCAGTTATTAAAGTATTAAAGTTGAAAAGCAATGATTAAAAGTTTAACTATTCCGGGCTTTGAACCAGCTGCGCGGAGGACATCACCACAACCTGGCCGTCGGCTCTATCCACTGGGCTATCTATTCCTTACACCATTTGAAGTGTTTTTATTTTTATATTACTCATTTTCTTTTTGTTCACATCTTCTCCACATTTCGAAGTGTTTCACGAGCCATAACGACCTATCTTTCTTCCTGGCTTGCTCTATAATGATCCAATTCAAATGCAATGCCAACAACAACTCAACAGCAACAACAACCTACACATTGCGCATTGTTTAGAGCGGTTATAAAGTATTGAAGCGCTCAAATTTGAAACGGTTTCAACCTGTCACCTGTCAGAATCGAGACGAGGCAGTGCATTGAATCGCGTGAATGGACGGCAAACCAGTCAAGTGATTCATTCAGGAAATGAAGCAGTTGCTGGTTCGGACGTCACATGTCACGTGATTTGAAGCAAGCTTCAAAGCACTGCTTCTATGGAATAGGAAGTCCAGGGTTGAAGTTCGAAGCTTCAGTGTCAAACTGCCATCACTAGTGTGGGGTGATGTTGTATCTTTCATTTAAATTAACTGTAACCTTCACCCAGGAATGTAACAGCTGTTCTCAAATGAACACGTGAAGTAAAGTTTAATATTTATAGTTTTATAGATGTATAATGAGTTATAGAGTTGATCAACGTGAATGCTCAGGTTCCACCTTAACACGCAGACACGTTGCTTCACCAAGAGCAGAAACCTTTATATACAGTCTATGGCAGAAACTCTGAAACTCTTGTTAAGTTTCTCCATCGTTGTGTACAAACTGGATAAAACGCCGGCTTGTTGTTGTTGTTCTGCCCCCGCCTCGACGTAAGCGTGACGTATGCGGTGCTTTTGCTCTGGCCGGACAATTTTTTGGTGCTTGAAACGAACCGGATTCCGGAGCTAAGAGGCTGCTCCGCTGCGGTGTGAAGAGGAAAACCCGGTGCTTTTCAAGCTCCAGCTCCGAACAGGCCCTGAAACACCGTTGGTGTGAATGAGGTATCAGAGCCTCTCAGCCTGATACCATGAGGGGGTTTCCCGACATGTCGTTGCAGTAAATTAAAGGGTGTTTCATGTTGTCGTTGCTGTGGACCTTCTTAATACGTTGGAAAATGCCGTTTAATATTTTTTAATTGCCTTAATTTTCACTGAATTGATTGATCAACTTTTAATACCCCACAGACACCCTGAATGTTATGTTGAACACTTGGTGGTGGGGTGTATAAAAGGGGTCATAGGTGACAGGAGAGGAAGTGGACACAGGAGGAAGAGCATACCGATTCTACCAGACGGCCAGCCCAGACCATGCTCATACTACAACTATTGACAGTGTACTTAAACCTTGGTATGTAAAGAAATAAAACAGCGCGCTGTCGGCAGATGGACAGAAAACGAAACTCAAAAGAACAGTGAACATTATGCCTGTCAATTCTGACGTTACGTCAACAGATGGCGCTGTTGGGATGGGATCTGTAATGGAAAAAAGGATTACCCAACACAAGGCCAATAGATGGGAATTGTTTATTGTAAACTGTGAAAAAAACTAAATATGCTTAATTGCGGCTCCTACACTCTGAAACCCACTATGTTTTTTCTCCAGTGTGAACACGAAGATGTGATTTGAGATGACTTGATTGAGTGAACGTTTTCCCACACTCTTCACACCAGTACGGTTTTTCTCCAGTATGAATACGGTGATGTGTTTTGAGAGCACTTGATTGAGTGAAAGTTTTCCCACACTCTTCACAGCTGTAAGGTTTTTCTCCAGTGTGAATAAGTTGATGTTTTTTGAGAGCACCTGATCTAGTGAAAGTTTTCCCACACTCTACACACCAGTAAGGTTTTTCTCCAGTGTGAATATGTTGATGTGTTTTGAGATGACTTGATGTATTGAAAGTTTTCCCACACTCTTCACACCAGTACGGTTTTTCTCCAGTATGAATACGGTGATGTCGTTTGAGATGACTTGATGTAGTGAAAGTTGTCCCACACTCTTCACAGCTGTAAGGTTTTTCTCCAGTGTGAATAAGTTGATGTGTTTTGAGATGACTTAATGTAGTGAAAGTTGTCCCACAGTCTTCACAGCTGTAAGGTTTTTCTCCTGTGTGAATAAGCAGGTGGCTCTTTAAAGTTCCAGATGCTGTAAAGGATTTGTCACATTGTTGACAGCTGTGACGTCTCTCTCTTCCTTTCGGTTTCTAGAACAGACGGACAGAGAAAGAGAGAAAGTCAATCTAAAAAGCATAAATACACAAGTTAACACAATAAAAACTCACTGCATATAAAACTTGAGTTAACAAAATACTACTTATCAACTGTTTGTCTTTATTATATTTGATACAGTAATACAGCAATATTCTAACCAAAGTATATACCAGAGGTGGGGGACTCGAGTCACATGACTTGACTCGAGTCACATGACTTGACTTGCCTATTTTTTTACTTGAGACTTGGTTGACTAACATTGATAAAAGACTCGACTTGACTTTGACTTGGTACTCATGACCTGAGACTTAGGCTTGAGACAGATGACTCGAAAGGACTTTACTTTTTAAAATAGAATATTTGCATTTGTTTTTGTATTGTACGAAGCACCTAGAGGGCAATGAAAGAAAAAAAAGAGAGAGAAAGGAGAAAGTAGGAAGTGGAGCGCCCAGGAGACGTCAATATGTGACGGGATGGGACTGACACACACACACACACACACACACACACACACACACACACACACACACACACACACACACACACACACTTTTTTAACTGATTTGAACTGGGGTTATTCATCAGGATTTCGTAGGACTTGTCTTGCTTGACTCTCACCCCAGTAACTTGAGACTTGCACATGTATGACTTACTCCCACCTCTGGTATACAGGAGACAGAGGGAGACGGCATCCTGTTACTGTGAGTCTCAGTGTGCTCCGTTCCTCTTGGGTTTTGTTTTTTTGTCTAAACTTTGTCGTGTCTGTATGAAATGTCATTTTGAGAGACCATGTTTTTGATCCTGTGGATTACATTGGCCTTCTGCAGACCATGTCTGGCCATTCAACTTTCCAAGACACACCTGAGTGACAGCACGAACAGGTATGGCGAGGAGCCCCGGCCTCTACGCTGCTACAGCCGCGAGGCTATGCTAGAGCTACAATGCGATCGGTCTCCTACGAATACACCAAGCCATCTGTGCTCTTCGTTATTGGATGAAATCCCTCGGGAGCCGCTTAGAAACTCCAGGAAAAAGAGACGAGGAAGGAGGGGAGGCGTTCAGAATACGGCGCAGATTCAGCCGGCCACCACTTCCATCCATCATTCTCACAAACCTGCGCTCATTGAGCAACAACGTGGACACACTAAGGACACACACAAGGTCCTGTCATGAATTTCTCGAGGCCTCTTGATTATGTTTCACGGAAAGTTGGCTCCAATCTACGATGCCTGAATCTCTCTCTGAAGGACCCGGACTCGCCCTTGTTCGAGCAGACAGGGATGCGAACTCGGGGAAAACCAGAGGAGGCGGTATTTGTGTGTATATTAATGATATGTGGTGCCGATCATACTCAGTAAAATGTAAAACCTGCAATCCCAACGTAGAAATTCTCGGCATGACGTCAAGACCCTTTTATCTGCCTCGAGAATTCGGGTGTATTTTACCGTTTGTTGTTTACGTGCCTCCCAGCGGCAGAGGTCACTGTGTTCACGAGCTGCAACTCAGCCACCCCGATGCACCGGCAATAGTGCTCGGGACATGAAGCAATGTCGCCTTGAGACGGTTACCTGGGTTCCAGCAGTGTGTTAGGGATCACAGCAGGAAAGACACAATCCTGCACAAATGCTTTGTTCATGATAAAGGAGCCTATGTGTCTAAATACAGACACCAATACTGAACTCGAATCATAATGTTGTGAATATGATACCAGTGGATAAGACCAAACTCAAGGGAACCAGAAAAGAAAGTAATAAATCATATGTGACTAAGGACATGAAACAAAGACTACGGAGCACTTGAACAGACAGAGAGAGAACTGAAAGTCAAATTGAGGGAATCAAAACACACTGAGAGCTTTTGGGAAATGCTTTTAAAGCCAAAGACCCCAAAAAAGTGTGGGACAACATGAGAACCGTGACAGGAATGACCTCTTCAGCTAAACTTATTGTGACGGACAAGACATACTTGATCCATACCAATGTGCCTATAAGCAAGGGGGTGGTACTGCTGCTGCTCTGGTTCACATCATCACTAAACATTTAGATAAACGTCACACCTATGCAAGAGCCCTCTCCCTAGACTTCTCAGCAGCAACACAATACAAGCAGACATAGTGCTGCGTACCGGTACGGCGAACCGGTACTGGACTTGTAAAAAGTTTCAGTTCAAGTCCAGTTAAAACCGGAACGTCGGGAACCGGTACTTGGACTCGCAAAAAAACTAGCACTTACATATATTCTGGTGTCTGTGGTATTTAAACATTCCCTGATAAACGTTATTCAGCATCAATAAATGAGTGCTAATCCCAGTGTGCTCGGTGTACAACATCACATGTCATTTCACCTTCGATTCACGGTTTGAAAACGTAGCATTTCGCCACATGCTAATGCTAACCGGAAGTGAAGAATTTTTAGAATAAAAGTATTAAGTTAAGTGTGAACTTCTGTTTTTTTCAGAATAAAACTGATTTAAATTAAATAGTGTATTTAATTCAAAATTACACCACATCAACATTGATTTAAATTTCTAACAGTATGTATGTACATCACTATGTATGTAGTATGTACTCCTGTATAATGTACACATGTAGAGTTGTAGAAAAGACATGGTGTACAGACAGTACAGTACACTCTGACTGTACAGTCACTACAGTGTATACTGTACATAGTAGGTGTGTAACAGTGCAATGTGTATAGTCTACTCTACACTCTACCTTTCAGCAACGTTTTAGGGGTTTAGGCTCAGTCAGCTCAGGGACTGTTTGGTTACTTTAGTTTGGTAAATGAAACAAATGTTTGAACTTTGTAGTCGTTCACTGTAGTTGCTGTCAGAAGTTATTTGTAGACTAAGTGGCAAAAAGTGTTTTTTTTACATTTGTACTTTGTAGAGAAATGTAGACACAAGCTGGAAGGGAGCGCAATAAACCTGACGAGTTTGAATTTGATGAGTTCATTTTCAATTGATAATTAGCTCACAATAAGTTCACTTTAGTTACTCACACAACTTGACACAAGCCATGGGTTCAAGTCCGGACTTATAAGTCTGGACCTGAACCTGAACCTCTGGACTTGAGTCCGGACCTGAACCTGAATGTGAGTCCAGGTACGCAGCTCCAAGCAGACATCTTGGTGTCAAGAATGGCCAAAATGGAAGTAAATCCATACCTGATTTACTGGTATGCCGCTTTCCTCACCAGGAGAGAGCAACTTGACCAAAACCGGTCATCTGCCATCACAACCAATGTAGGGCCCCCAGGGCTGCGGGAGTTCAGCTGTGCTCTTAGCTTCTTTTAGCTTCTTTTGATGACTTTACTGAACTGCTGTCTATAGTGTGATTTGACTTTGACCGTCTAGTCATTGTTGGTGATTTTAACATCCATGTTGACAACCCCCAGGACAGAGGGGCTAAAGAATTGTTTTGTGTTCTTGATAACTATGGTGGGGACCCTCTCATGACATCCAACTATAGGCCCATCAGTATCTTACCCATATTATCCAAGGTATTTGAGAAATTGATTGCCAAACAAATCATCAATCATCTCAACAACAGCTCCTTGTGTTCAAATTGAGAACCATTAGTCTAGTGTTTGTCAACTGGAGTACCGCAGGGCTCTGTATTGGGCCCAATCCTGTTTAGTATTGTTATTGTTTAAGTGTGTACGTAAATGATCTGCCTTCTGTGTGTGGAGAATGTGATGTATTAATGTATTCTGATGACAGTTGTTTTTACTCATGGCAGAACCGCAGAAGAGGCTGCTACCAAGGTCCCTGATGTGTTGGAGAATATTACATCCTGGCTTAACAATAATTGCTTGCAACCAAATGTCTCAAAGACAGTGTGTATGTTCTTCTCCAAGGGCCACAGCATTATAACAGAGCAAGATGTTTTCTTTTCTGGAAGGAGACTTCAGGTTGTCTCGGAGTACAAGTACTGAGGAGTACATATTGACACAAACCTCAATTTAAAACCCATATCAAAAAGGTCTGCAATAAAGTAAAGTTCAATCTGTGAAATTACAGATACATTAGAAACTTGCTATCATCTGCAGCAGCTAAGCTATACCTTCACTCCATGGTCCTCTCCCACATCAGCTACTGTCTGATCAGCTGGTCTGATGCACACTCTGCAGCTCTAAGGCCACTGGAATCACTGTATAAACAAGCACTCAGAACACGAGACACAAAGCCATTCCGGTATCATCATTGTCACATTGTTAAAAAGTATAATCTGTTCAGCAGGGAAAATCTCATAGTTTACAAAAACATCTGCTTAGCTTATAAGACCACTCGTGGGTTGGCTCCTCCTCCTCTGGCTGCATCAGCCTAAAGCCCACCTCAACCAGGGCTACTCGAGGTGTGGCTAGGGGAGACGCACCATCCCATTTAGGAAGAGCGCATTCAGCCAGGCTGTCTTTCATTCCACGCATCCCATCAATGGAATTCAATACCTCAACCAATGAGAGTCCTCATCCTACTACACATTCAAGCACAGTGTTACAAAGTGGCTCATTGATAACCAACAGTGTCAGCACTGATGTGTGGGTGTAGGTGTGTCTATGAGTGCGTATTGTACATTTATTATCATGACTTTATCCTATCTGCATCAGCCTAAAGTCCACCGTGTAAAGGTCTTCAATGACATCAAGAAGAGTATGTGACAGACAAGAAGAGTATGTGACAGACAAGAAGAGCATGTGACCGACAGAAGAGGATGTGACAGACAGAAGAGGATGTGACAGACAAGAAGAGTATGTGACAGACAAGAAGAGGATGTGACCGACAGAAGAGGATGTGACAGACAAGAAGAGTATGTGACAGACAAGAAGAGTATGTGACAGACAAGAAGAGTATGTGACAGACAAGAAGAGGATGTGACCGACAGAAGAGGATGTGACAGACAAGAAGAGTATGTGACAGACAAGAAGAGGATTTGACAGACAACAAGAGGATGTGACAGACAAGAAGAGTCGACTCTAATGTCTAACACGTAATGTGGAGAAAGAGATGTCCTGGATAGGTTGATTGTGCGTTGATCTGTTGGTAATGCCTCGGGGTTCCGGTGGGCATGTAAACACATGCATAATGCTGCGCTACACTTTGTGGCCTCACCCGGTTGCATAGCGACACTTATTGTTCAGGTGTCTTATAATAAGCAGGTAGTCTATCGTTAGCTAGAACTTGCTGCATCTGATCGATATGGACATAAACGCGAGTGAAGTCTAATCTGACGGGAGAGAGAGATCAGCTGCAGCAGTGAGCGGACAAAACACACACTTCAGGTTAGAATATCACATGTAGCTATTTTAATGACCTCTCAAACTACCGTAACTAGTTATAGATATGTTTAGTTTCACTGTCGGGTCCCTCATTACTGGATCCGCGAGCTGCATGATACTGGCATGATAGATTGCCCGATGGGGCACCCAGCAGGTGAGGCTTCCTTGCCCGAGCTAGATACTAGACGGCCCAGGGCCATCGGGCAGTCCTTATTGTCGAGCCCTGCGTCACACCCCTAGTAGATGGCGCTCCGAGCTGAATAAGGGCATCAAATGAAGGCAAGACGCCCGCCTGGCGGAAACTCTGGAATTAGGAATATCTTGTGATGAAGTGCACACTGACCTGAGCTCCAGGGGCCTCCTTCTTGTCCTCCATGCTGCTCATCAGCTGTCCTGATGAAGACCACAGAGCTGCTTCATTATTAATATAATACAAATATTTAGATATAATTCATCATAAACTGTCAGCAGTGAAGAGGAGGAATTCAAAGAGTTTATTCAATGATATGTTCTATTTCTAGATGCTTCTATGTAGTGTTTTATCACACCACGTGCAGTGCCTTGTCTCATCTATGCTGCTGTGACGTAAACATGGTCCAAATGGATCCATTTGGTCCATGTGATGCTAAGCAGAGGAGAACATGATAGAAAGGTCAGATAGTTATTAACGTTACATGCACATTACTTTAACCATTACGATAACAACTTGGTTTTCTGTGTACATTATTATTAATATAATACAAATATTTAGATATAATTCATCATAATCTGTGTAGCAACTTACATTCTAACTTACAGCTCACAGTCTGTTCACTTTTATTTCATTAAAATGACTTTATTCACATAGAAAGTGACATTAATGGATGTTTGAACCACGGTTATAACGCTATCCGTGTGAAACTATCACTAAGTTAACACAGAAAGCAAAAGTTAGCTAGTGAGACTGTTTAATGTACTCCATGTATACAGTATTTTCTGTATATTGTGTATTCTTTAGATACTCTAGTGATATGTGTCCTGTGTGTATACTTGCTGCTAATGCTTCATTTGTATTATCTTATTGCATCTTTTAAATATGTTTAACTCGTGTAATGCCTGAAAACACTTCTGCTGGGACACAATCATTTCCCAGTTTAAGATAAATCATTATTTAAATAAAGTATATCTATTTATCTAATGAGCTAAACCGTCGCTTAGCTTAGCGTTAGCAGCTAACTGAAGAACCCCATTCATTTAAATGGGAAAAATGCTACGTCGTGGTAAATGGCGATGCTAATAAGCTAGTTAGCATACATTTAAAACCATATCTATGTTAAAGAGCACCAACACAACAACTCTAACCGTCTTAAAGACAACTGGTGTAATAAATAACTAACATAAAGTCAGCTGAGCATTACAAATCAACTGTTACTCCCCAGAGCCGAACTGGAATTATTGTAGCTGTTAGCCGATAGCCGTTAGCTTTCAGACTTTAGCTTTTAGTCTGTAGCTGTTAGCCTGTAGCTGTTAGACGTGTTGGAGTCTACCGGAGCAGGTCCGTCCTCCGAGCAGATCATTTGGATATGGCCAGAGCGGGGTCGCCGTCCGGATCTGCCGATGACCTTTCTTAGTGCTGAGGGAAAAGGAATTGTGTCCTAGACACTATTCTCTGTTAGCTTTACAAAACTAGACTTTGCACTCCAATGAATTGTTTCTTCAAATAAGCACTTTATTACACAGTTCAACAAAAATATATCAATCCGTACTATACCATAAAGCGCTTTGGACTCCTTCTTGAGTTCCCACCGTGACCGGCTTGTCAGTGTGAGATCCCAGTTGAAGTGAGCCTCGAATTCTGAATATATCTTGTTCTTTATAGTATTTGCTGTGAAGCCCCCACCTTTGGTGCTCTCTGTGCTGCAATCTGCCTTTTCTGCCCAGCCACACACCGTTTTAGCTAAGGTCAGGTCAGGGCCATACTCCCTTTTTTTTCTAATTTCGGTGTGTCTTTGTTACCTGTTTTAACTGGTTTTCTCACAAGACAGTTGCGCCTTTTGAAGATCAGGGCCCCATATACCGTACCAGGGTGTTCTGTCCTTGAAGATAACAGGATGCAGCCGGCCAAACTGCTGAGGCATCTCAACAGTAAACTTTAACACGTTATTTTTCCACTCAGATAGCTCAATGTTTTTAGCGTTTCCATTACAGAATTTACTATATCTTATATTCACAGTTACTTTTGCCTTATTTTTATCCTTCAATCCCCCTTTTGCCCCATTCTAATGATTGGGGCAACAATACAACGCTATTGTTTATGTACATTTATGTCAGCTGTTTTAGGCTTCTGTCTCTCTTTCCCACATTATGCCATACGGTGGTACTGGTGGTGCTGTCGGGAAAGTGTCCATTGCTGCTGCTTCTTCTTCGCCTTCCTCAATGTCTGGGTTGTTTTCTAAGGATAGCAAGGTGAGTTGTTGGCCCAGGGGAGTAGAAGGTGCTATGGCGGTACTAATTATTTTGTCCACCATTGAGCGGATAGATGGGATGCAGCAGCACCCGCACAAGGTCAAAATTGCTGCAAACACGGCCATTGATATCTTGTGTAGTTTAATTTTGTGGGGAATTTGGATTATTACTTTGGTCAATGATTTGCCTCCCCCTTTCACCCACTATGATATTTATGATTCCAACAATGATGAAAAAACAAAGTGTTAAGGCCAAGCAATAGAGGTGTTGGTTAGAACCTGAGTTCTTCTTCATCTCCGTTTTTCTTGTAAAAGTTATTTGGTGTATCAGTGTAGGTGAGTGTCTCTTGTGTGGTGTGTGTATGTGATGCGTGTGGTGTACCGCCTACTTTGGGGGAGCGGTCCCTTGTTGTGCTTCCTCGCCGGCTGTTATCTCCTGGGCTGCCGTTGGTTCTCTTGTTGTCTCCTCCTCTTCGGAAGTTGAGTCGATGTCCACACTTGGGGGTTGGGGGGCTTCGGTTGTTTGCCTGATGTTCAGTTGGCCTAGGTCCTGGATGGTGTCAGAGAGGGTCCTGGTAGGTGTTGGTGCTTCCACACACCTGCTCCAGTGGTACCACGTGTCTCCTTTTCCGTCTACTCTGACTGCATGATCTGTTCGCTGGGTTACCTTGAGTGGTTCAGAGAACCTTGGAGCACACCACTTGGGTTTGATCGTCTTCAGGCGGACTTATTCAGCGTCCCTGCTGCCCTCAGCTTCCTCTGTGTGTCCTTTGGCTCTGGCTGCTGTGGATTCGTCCGCGAACTCACAGCGTAGGCCCCTTTTAGGCCGTCCTGGCTTGCAGTGTCTTTGTCCCCCCGATCCGCTTACTGCGGCTTCTGGGCTGCCTGCTAGAGAGATGTCTTCACGATCCTCCTTCTCCGGTCCACTGATGGCTCCTTCCGAGTCGACCTCCTCTGCGAGGGCCCCGTCCGTCCTGATGTCGTCTCTGGTCCTAGCAGGTGGTTTCCCCGCCGCACACTGGCACCAGCTGTCCCCCTTTCCTCCCATGCAGACGGCATGAGAGATCCGCTGGGTCACTCGGTCGGGGCCGGAGAGACACTTTGTCCTGATGACCTTCAGCCAGACGAACTCCGCTGTGTCGGCCTCCTGGGTCCCCCTTTTGGCGCCAGCAACCTGTGTGGGGAAATCTGATACAAATCCCTCAAGCCTACGCTCAGGGCTCCTGGGCCCTCAGCTTTTTGATCCTCCACTGCGTATGAATACAGAATTCCAACAAACTATCATCAAATGTCTTTCTATCATGAATTTAGATTAAATGTATATCCCCTTAATGACCTAAACAATAAAGTCTATGGTTTTTACTTCTTTACCAGGCTAGTTACATGATGTTGTCTAAATTAAATTATGTGTCATTACATTACTATGTTTTAGCTTTAACTGTAATATGTTCTCTCTACATTTCAAACCTCAGTTACTTTAATACCTGTTGAAATATTACAAAATGGTTTCATTATCACAGGTCAAATTCTTCAGTCTTCCATTCTGGAATTACATCTCTCACAGTAGCCCCTAAAATAATGTGTTAGTCCAAAAGCATGCTTGATAGTAATTGTTTTAAATCATCCAGTTGCACTGATCACATGCAGACATACACTCACACTGTCAGGTTGTAAAGTCAAGTTTGGTCAGGTTCACCCCAGAGTCAGTCATTGTCAGTGCCTTCTCAAGTTACACTGTCGGTCAAAGGTCATTTGGTCTCAGTCTTTTTGGCCATGTGTCGTGCTCTGCAGAGACTTTGACATGTCAGCATAGGCCAGTATCCTTTGTCTACAAACACCTGTATATATGGAGCGCCATCATTAATTAATTCATGATTACAACTATACTTTTCAAGATATCTCTAACTTTTCATTGGGACAGCTGTTTCCCACATTCCCGGCAACTTGGTACAAAACTCACTTCAGAAACTTGTGTCAATAATTATTTTCTTGAGTCAAAACATTATCAGGATCTGTAAAGCTCTGCTATGTATTTCATAACTCATTCTATTAATTTATCTTCAATTCTGGTGCACTTAAAGAACAATGTTACCCTCTTTAACAATGCGTGGAACCTTGGGTGTCCGAATCATGCAACAATTACTCCCTACTTTATCAAGGATTTAAAAACGGAAGTAATTTCGTATGTCCATCCGAAAGTCCTCCTATGGTAATAACTATGCCACAATGGTGAAACCAGTACCTCAAATTGAAATACTATATTTTGTTTTAGAACTAGCTTTCCCTTCAACATGACCTATATAAAGAAATATTTGTCTGATCTTATAGAGCTGTTACTAAAACTCTCCCTTTGAACTGATCAATACTGTAACAAATTATAACACTACTAAATTCACACTTGAATAAAAACTCTAAAAGAATAATTTGTAAATATGATGAAAAGGGTTCTACTCTGTACTCCTAACTCCCAAACACCCACTACTTAAAGTCTAGAGCATACCTCCATCATGCCCTCCCTCCTTTTTCAGTGTGTTTTAGGATGATTTTTCACTTCACTTTAATAGTTTTCTCTTTTCCGCTATTTTTTATTTACCAATTGATTAATTCATGGTTAATACATCTTCTTATCTTCACTTATTTATCAAGTCAATTCAAGTTCTTTACAATACATTAGTAGATACCTTGTGGAGTATTCACAATAACTAATCCTCTCTAGGGTATGAAATCCGTTCATCTTTAAGCAGATACTATTTCCTTATTTATCTTTTGTTCATGATAACAATGGTATATCAACCACACGTTTTACCCATAGCTAGTTTCTATAACAAGATTATTATGTGTGACATAATAATCAGATGTCTTGTTTGCTAAACAAGAATATTAAACTTTAATCTTTTCAGCATTCCAGACCATCATTTAAACAAGCAGCCTCCTATCTAAACACTAAGCATTAAGGTTTCTACACCACCAACTGGGAAACTCTTGCACAATTATGCTGTAAAATCATTGCTTCATTCCTCCAGAACAATCTGAGACAAGCATGTCTCAAGATCTTGTCATAATGAGCACAGTCAGTGATGCAGCTGTAGTCAGTGGCAGGGTCCCCAAAAAGCTAGGACCGGCCCTGGTCAGTGGGCTCCAAGGAAACTCTCCCTGGCTTTGGGATGAGGGAAGGAATCACTTGACAGACACACGTTGTCGGCTGTACAGCATAAATCCCCCAAAACCGCAGTACCTCTTCACACCACTGTTGCCTTGACAACGAGGCACAAGCATAATGTCAATATCTCCTATGCGTTCTTTGCACACTTCTTCTGTTCGCAGTGAGCAACTCTTCACCAACACACTGATTCAGAGAACCCAAAAGGTGGTGCAGAACTATCCAATGTTGTTGTAATCACATCCAACCACTGAGAAAAATTCAATTTAATCTCGCTCCCAACGGGTTGCAAAATAAAACGGCTGAGGTCAGGAATGCTGAAACATGTGAGTGTTAAAACAAACTAATTATAGTAGTCTGCCTATTCTTTATTACTTCAGTTCTAAGTTAATAGGCAAAACAAAGACACCCTCCTTAACCACTATACTAATCTTTTATCTACTTGGTTAATTCTATTAATTTTCAAATTGTTTATATAAGTTGTGTTACAAGCATGGTGATGTTGTAACAGACTACAAATAACTGTATTCAATCCGCGCCGTATTTGAAAGCTGTAATGAATTAGAATCAATGTTTAAGGATGTAATAAAAGTTAAATATATTGTTAAGCTAATTACCGTTTTATTGTGAAGGCATCTCTGGTGAACAGCGGCCTGTGGTTTTTATTTTGAAAGGCCGTTCCGGAAATATACTCCGTAATGTGAACACACAGTGAGTTTGACTTCTAGAAACACGGAAAGTTATGATAACAAACGTTCTAATGCATTCACTAAAGTCATGAAAGAGACAAGGAGGGGAAAAAGCGTGTGGAAGTAAGCAATGAACTGAAAATGCCACCAATGCTTTGTTTTAACGTGAACCACTTTTTACTTTCCCTTAACGTTACTGTATGTAATATAATTGTTTTCCTTGAAATATAATCAAGTACAATCCTTAGTTAATGCCAAATACCATGACATTCACAATGTAATGCAATGGTACCAATCAGTTCTCAAAACCCCTCATAAAACCACAAAGTGACGTAACTGTATCCTACAAAAACTATGCTAAAAACAGCAAATTATAGTTTCTTATTTATTTCAATATCTACTACTTGAGCTCCCACATTGATCTATTAATTTTCAATGTTATTCACTCCTTGTTTTAAATTCAATGCTCTTTCTTCATGCATTTAAGAAGAGAGAGAGAAAAATGAAGGAGGGGGGTGTGGGTACTCTCACAGACACCCCGGCTGGAACAGGCATTCCAAGAGGAGGGGGGCTTCCTTGAAATAAGAATGACTTCGTATCTATTTATCTGACTAGGTTAATATACTGGACAAAACTTGTCGTTACTCTTAATGTCCTTATTCTTATTTATTTGAATGTCCGTGGAGCAACACAGAATATTGAAGAACAGAGGGCAGCTGACCACAAATGAGCTTCCCCTGTTATATAAACATTACTGACTGATAAGCGTTCAAAAACCATCCTGCTTATCACTTAGGCTACTACTTTTTGTTTTATTCATAACCTAAAAATACAATTGTGATGAATAGCTTGCTCTTTTTCTGATTGAAACAAAGAGTACTCTTCTACAGAATCCGAAAGTGGGGGGAGATTCTTTCACAGACAAATACTGACACCCCGGCTCCAGCTGGAGCTCTCAGCCTTTTCAAGAGAAGGGGGGCTTCTTTCAACAACTAACAACAAACTATTGGTATACTAAAACATTTACCAACATAAAACAAGGTCTTTACGAATCAACAATGACAACCAACAGACAGAACAATCAACAAACAGCAAACATTGTACACAGATATATTAGCTACTGATACGGCGACCAGTTTTACACCTTTCCTTAGATACTAGGGCCTCACCTAGTTTTACACTGTACTCATGGTTACTAATTTTATTAGTTTTACACCTTTCCTTAGATACTAGGGCCTCACCTAGTTTTACACTGTACTCATGATTACTAATTTTATTAGTTTGACACCTTCTCATTGGACCGCGGCGGATCCTCATAAATTACGGGTTCCACCCGCTTCTTATCACAGATTTGTTTATACCCTTGTTGATCTATTTAGTGCACACCATTTTATTTACGTTTTATCTTTACTTTTTAGCTGAGACAATTATTTCTGCCATTCTCACACAATCCTAAAATGTAGTGGTATTTCAAACACATCTATTTGTTGTAACAGGCAGATGCTTACCTTAATTCTAAATTACCCGGGTTTTTGATTGTGTGAGATGGTTTCTTGTAAAAGCCGTAAACTCAATGTTTTTTGGTGTCCTCTCAGAAGGTCATCGGTGTCCGGACTTCCCGCTCTAGACCATCACGTCTCGAGGTCACCAAGCTGTTGGAGTCTACCGGACCAGGTCCGTCCTCCGCGCAGATCGTTTGGATATGGCCAGAGCAGGGTCGCCGTCCGGATCTGCCGATGACCTTTCTTAGTGCTGAGGGAAAAGGAATTGTGTCCTAGACACTATTCTCTGTTAGCTGTACAAAACTAGACTTTGCACTCCAATTAATTGTTTCTTCAAATAAGCACTTTATTACACAGTTCAACAAAAATATATCAATCCGTACTATACCACAAAACGCTTTGGACTCCTTCTTGAGTTCCCACCGTGACAGGCTTGTCATTGTGAGATCCCAGTTGAAGTGAGCCTCGAATTCTGAATATATCTTGTTCTTTATAGTATTTGCTGTGAAGCCCCCACCTTTGGTGCTCTCTGTGCTGCAATCTGCCTTTTCTGCCCAGCCACACACAGTTTTAGCTAAGGTCAGGTCAGGGCCATACTCCCTTTTTTTTCTAATTTCGGTGTGTCTTTGTTACCTGTTTTAACTGGTTTTCTGACAAGACAGTTGCGCCTTTTGAAGATCAGGGCCCCATATACCGTACCAGGGTGTTCTGTCCTTGAAGATAACAGGATGCAGCCGGCCAAACTGCTGAGGCATCTCAACAGTAAACTTTAACACGTTATTTTTCCACTCAGATAGCTCAATGTTTTTAGCGTTTCCATTACAGAATTTACTATATCTTATATTCACAGTTACTTTTGCCTTATTTTTATCCTTCAGACGGTAGCTGTTAGCCTTTAGCTGTAGAGGTGTAAATACACTTAATGAAACCTCTGCAGGTGTTTAATCCACTCACCTCTTCTTTTCTCCTTATTCTCCTCTCGGTTTTTGAAGATTGCAAAGAACTTTAAAGGTGCATATTCTTCTTCTCTCGTTTTGGCGGATTGCAAAGAACTTTAAAGGTGCATACCGCCACCTACTGTACATGAGTGTGAAGGTCCAGAGTCTGAAACCCGCCCCCTGCTTCCTTTCTGATCATCTACACCAGCGGTGCCCACACTTTTTTGGCTGGTGAGCTACTTTTGAAATGACCAGATCACCGAGGTCTACAAACCAAAAATAAAATCCCAAATTGCAAGGGTTGCTGAATAACACATTTTATTGATACATGGGACAACGACAATAGGGCTGCAACAAACGACTCATTTGATAATCGATTCATCTTTCGATGAATGAAACGATTAATCGACTATTCGGACTATTACTGTCTGCCTTGCACAATTTCTCAAGCGCTCTTATTTAGCCATCAACTTTTAGATGTAGCTTGAGGTTGCTTTAGGCATGTGGAAACTAACAATGAAGACAATACAGATGAATACTTGATTCAAAAACACATATATTGTTAAATTAACTTAACAAATTGTGAACAAAATTAACATTGCTTTTTATTTAAATTAAATAAATAATATTTCACATCAAAAGAAACAACAGTGTTTTAACAAATGGTATTAAATAATCTGATGACAGAACTGTGAACAGAATAGCTGAAACTTTAACAACATAAAGAGTAACTCAGTTTCGGGTAACATTTAACCACACCTTGGAGCGCTTCTCTCCGCCATCTCCTCCGTGTGTGTGTTGCTGCATGTAGCAGCTGCGTGTGTGTAACTGCCCCGCCCCCTCGCACACAGACGGGTTTTGGGCCGACCGCGACACCGTACTTCCGGTATCCGCCATTTTACACGAGGTGCAAGCAGGCAGAGGGTTTAGCCGTGTTACTTACTTGTTGGATACAATACTTTGAAGATGGTGAAGTGGTGTAGTGCTGGGACTTGTGGAAATCATCATTCGATGACAGATAGTGATGGAAAATCCAAGTTTTCTTTCTCCAAGTTCCCCAGTCAGGAAAAACAGCCAGGACGGAGGGCCTAGTGGGCGAGAGCTTGCGCTCGCGTCGATGCCATCACTCACAAGCCGTGGAAACCCAAGGACACCGTGCAATATGTGTACATCTGCTCGGCACACTTCATTTCTGGTAAGTTGAAGTTGTATTTCAGAACAACTACTATGTTTATGATTAATCTGATGTCCGCTGCTAGCCCGGCTGGCTCCTCCTCCTGCGGGAGATGAACCTGAAGTTGTTGCCACTGCCAGCGGTGTTTCATCCCCGTCCCCCTTAGCGGGGGTTAGCCAGATGTCCAGGTAGGCTACAATCACGGACACACACTGTCAACAAGAAAGTGTGAGTTTGTGGTAAATGTTGATATCATATGGTTGTTGTTACTTGCTTCGTGTAGCTCGGCCGCCTAGCTTATTTCCTTTTCTGTCTCTCGGCTGTAGTGATAATAGGGACGACAAAGCAGCTGCTAGCTGCTCGTCTAGAGGAGAGCCAGGCCTGACGCTTGACCAGCCGCACCCCTCCCCCTCCGGCTCCTTACCTGCTGCGCCGCAAGGTGAAGAAGTACTGGACACTGGGAATGAAAGCAGCAACAGGTCTCCTCCTCACGCCTACGGGTGAAATTATCCTCTGGAGCGTGTTCCGACTGATCGGGCAAACTATTTTTGAAAACATTGAGGACGCCAATATCAAAAGATATATCCTTAAAATGGGCCCATGCAAACCCAAAGGTCCATTTCCCAAAGACAAGGATAACCGTTGCTTTTCAGAAAGCTATTACACCTCCACCACTAAAGTTGAGATGAAATGTCCACGCAGCTGGATGTGCTATTCCCCAAAATTGGACTGCTGCTACTGTGAGCCTTTTTGCCAACCGAAACGCACTGTTCTACAACAATGCATGGGTAAACGGAATAAAAGACTGGAAACATCTTTCTACTAAAATCGAGAGGCATGAATCCACTCAAATACACCTTGGTGCATGCGTAGTATATGAGCAGTGGAAAACCAACGGCACAATAGACGCTGACATGGAGAGGAATGTGCGTAATGCTGCCCAATGTTGGAGACAGGTCATGGAGCGCATTGTTAATGTAACTCTCACTCTAGCATCAAGCAGCTTGGCATCCAGTGGCCATCGAGAGGTTCTAGGTCAGGGAAAAGCTGGCAACTTTTTGTCAATAATAGAATGATTGGCTCGCTACGACCCTGTTTTGAAAGAGCTAATCAACCGACCAGAAGGGTCAGTGAAATACCTCAGTCACCAGATTCAAGATGAGATTATTTACATATCATCTCAACGTGTGAAAGCTGACATCATTGATGAAACAAACGAAGCCCCATTTTATTCCGTCATCATGGACACAACGCACGATGTCTCAAAGATAGACCAGTTGAGTCAGGTTTACCGTTACATAACTGTTGTTAAGAACGACATGGATATTGCAACAGATGTACAAGTCTTTTTGGGTTTTGAAGTGACTGAAGGTTCATCAGCTTCAGAGCTTGAAAACAAAATCCTTGGTTCTATAGAGAAAAACGGATTAGATCTGTCTAAATGTCGCGGACAGGGCTATGATGGGGCGGCTAATATGAGTGGTGTGTATTCAGGCGTGCAAGCAAGAATAGCGGAGAAGGAGCCCCTTGCTCACTATGTTCATTGCGCTGCTCATAATTTTAACCTAGCACTCAACGACTCTGTTAAAGATGTCCCTGGAGTGAAGCAGTTCTATGACACTGGAGAGACGCTCTACAACTTGTTTGGTCACAGTATCAAACGATGGGCATTGCTCAGTGAGTTAATGATGCCAGAGAGCAGAACTATCACATTAAAACGCTTATGTCCCCCTCGCCGGTCATCTCGCCATGATGCGCTTGTTGCGTTAAGGCACAGATATGGAGACATTATAAAAGCCCTCGTCAAAATATCCCTTACCAGTGACAAAAAGGATGAGCGCAATGAAGCAAGTGCACTCAAGAATGCCATAAGCAAATTTCGCTTTCTGTTTTTGGTCAACATGCAGACCAAGATTTTGGAAAGCATAAATTGTGCTTCACAGTTACTGCAAGCAAAAGACGCGGATATTCTCAAAGCATCTACTCTGCTGCAAAATGCCATCAGTGGAGTATAGGGGACAATTTGAGGAGGCGAAGTCCGCCACTCTTGCCCTGGCTACTAAATGGGGAAGTCAAACACAGTTTGAAACAACCAGGGCCAGGAAAGTTAAGAGACACTTTGATGAACTTTCTGAAGACAGCCGCCTCACTGACGCAGAGAGCAACTTTCGGGTGATCGTTTTCAATGCATGTCTCGATATAATCATCCAGCAACTGTCCCAAAGATTCACCAGCTTAAATGCAACTGTGAACATGTTTGAGGCAATTCACCCCAACACACTACTGCAAGCAAAGGACGAGGATTTACACCAAGCTGCCCAGCGGCTTAGAGAGCACTACAGTCGGGACATCGCCGCCAGCTTCCCTGGCCAGCTGCTTTCTTTCAGAACCTGTTTCAGGGACCAAATACCAAAACTAAAATCTGTCGCGGATCTGGTAAAAATGCTCATTGTTTACAACCCAGCAGTAACATCTACATTCAGTGAGGTTTGCACGGCCTTCATCTTATTTCTGACTCTTCCTGTCACCGTGGCAACCGCCGAGCGCTCTTTCTCCAAATTAAAACTCATCAAAAACTATTTGAGGAGCACGATGGGACAGGAGAGACTGAGTGGACTGGCCTTGCTGTCCATCGAAAGTGTCCAGAGAGCTGCAGAGACTTCAGGGAGAAACCTCTGTGTGATGGACGTCCTGTCTGTTGGTTTGGAGAGGACTGAGGGTCTTTCCTCAGCGAAAATTATTTGTGACGTTGCAAACTCTGCGGTACAAGGCACAAGCGATGTGAAGCTCATAAAGTGAGGCAAATAGAAATAATCAGCTGATGGAGTGTAGATGTGGAAATAGCTGCATTCGATCAGCTGACTGTGTTTTCACAATAAAAGTAGTTTATTAGTGAATGTCCTGTACTGGTCTTAAAATCTCATAACATCAGCTTTTAATGTTCGTCTTGGATGTTCTTCTTGACCCTCAGAGAAGGAGAACATGTCGTGTCTTTCAGGCATGTCCTTTCCTAACAAAAATGACAGGAAACATAAAACCTATTATTGCAGAACAAGTGTGTTATTTATGAAAGCAGTGTGTTTGTGTGTTATGGGGCTGTTATCATTATTTTGTAATTGTAATGTTTTCATTTTATTTTAACAGTGAGCAATCAGATTATGAATGAACAGCATGAAGTTCATCAACATTGAAATATATGTTATCAAAATAATATTTAATTGTTACAAAACGTAGTAAACTGTAGAAGCTTGCTCTGTTGTCTCACTGAAAGAATAACTTTTACCACGTTTTACAGACAATATTGAGAGATAAATAGTAGCAGTTCTCACTATGTGTTAAATATCTCTGCCTTCAATACATTAAATTAGAAAGCTGACAAAGTCATATTGCTAAATATCTAAATGTGACTTTTTGCATGGAATAACCCTCAACTTAACTGATGTGTAGGTGATCTAGTATTTAGTATTGTTTAATGGAATGTATACTGTATCAGTGTATTCAAGTCAATACTTCATTCATTTAAACCAATATCTTTCTTGATTGTTTGTACAGTATGAAAAAAGAGTCTTAGTACCTGAGCTGAAGTTCACTGCTGTGAGGAGTCCAGCTCTGTCTCTCACTCTCTGGTCCAGCCTGTCTGCATGACCTGGACACCTTAAACAAACAGATATATATGTAAAGTACCATGTGTACAAACAATATAACTGATTCTCTTCTGTTGAACATGTTGGATTGTGTATTGTCCGAGTCAGGGTCCTTTTTATTTTACTGTAACTTTGGAAGTTGTGTTACCAATGCTTACTGTTTATTTGATACCCATTTGGTAATGCAATTAATAAAAACAACAAGGTGTGGGTTCGTTCTTCAGATGACTGTGACGTTAACGTGTCAGCTCAATAATGAACTCCAGCTCAACCAACCATATTGTAATATCTAAGTAATCATCTTGACATATGACATTAATAATTGTAATATACACACATCTTATTGTGAGGTTGATTTCACATACACTACTTCGACATTAGCTTGTCTACATACTTGAGCATAGCCAATTTAAATTAACCTTAGATTCATACAGTTCGACCTACATAATAAAATCTCTCTAAGTTACAAGGATGTAACCTTATTTTATCAACCTCAAACAGAAGCCGTTTGTTCAACAGTATTATTCCACTTCACGCTTAACACTTGTCTATTTCGTTTTAACCTTTATATACACAGTCTATGATTTTAACTTGGAGGCTACGATTAGCATCGTTAGCACCGATGTAGCTACCACTCGCTTACACTACGCTAACCCAAGCCTTAACATTCATTACTATGATATTCAGTACAGGAAGCTTAGCAACACCGAGACTGTTACAGAATTTTTATTTTGGAAAGTATTTTTTTTTCTTACTTCTCACGTTTTTTTATTATATTTTATTATATCATAACTTAGTACTTTTTTCTTAACATAGGTAACATTAAAGGTGGGGTAGGTAAGTTTGAGTAAGTTTTGAGGCTCGAGATCGCTAGAATTTGAAAATACACAACCGGAGAAAATCTGCCACTTCCTTACAGAGCCCCTCCTCCAACACACACGAACGTGAACATGACCAATGAGGCACGAGATAAGTTTGTTTGATGGAAGGCTGACAGGCAGGTAGGCCATCCAGTTATTTTAGCCGGGCCGGATTGGTTGTACTTTTTACAGATGAAATCTTTTTATGGATTTTTTGTCAAAGCACTTCAGATATTCATTGCTATCGGGATGTTAAGAGCATTCCATGGAATATAACAAAAAGTGTATCTCGAGTCGGTTTCTGAAACTTACCTACCCCACCTTTAATACATTTCATAGAAATGTAAGCTGTCTGTGGCTCTTTCCTGCTGTGACGATGCACATTTCCCCTCTGTGGGACTAATAAAGCTATTCTGATTCTGACTAGTCCAGGGCCTGTAAACATAACCTCCTCATTGGCCCTTGATATAATTTGGTACTACCAGCATTGTAACTATTGTCACTGCGTTAAGCCTCACATTGATGCTTACCAGCTGTGAAGTCAAAGGTAGTATATCCTACTATGTTTGATGTTTAGTTATAAGGTGACAGTGTATGTTTTACCTTTGTGTTTCAACAAGGTGTCCACACTAGAGAAGTTATGAAGAACTATAAAGCACTAGACTCCTAAAGCTGCTGGAATCTGGTTGGGTGCAGACAGTGAGGCATATGATTCTGGAGGACACAACCCTTAAGTAAGTAAGTAAGTAAAACTTTATTTATATAGCACCCTTCTCAACACGGACGTACAAAGTGCTTTACAGTACAGTACACAGGACACAATTCACAGTACAACTATAAAATGTAGAATAAAAGGCATAAAACAGCAGCAGGTAAGACGTAGGATAAAACATACGACAAAACACCAATAAAAAAAAGACACTAACTCAACTCCTCTGACGACCCAAAGGCCTGCCGGAAAAGGTGGGTCTTTAACTGCCCCTTAAAAATCTCTATTGAGGCCGAGGTTTTTATTATCTGGGGGAGTTTGTTCCAAAGCCTCGGGGCCGCCGCCTCAAAGGCACGGGCACCCTTAGTCTTTAGCCTGGTTCGGAGCACCCTTAGGAGGCCTTGCTCAAAGGACTTCAGGGCCCGGGTTGTGATGTGCGGGTGGATCAGGTCATTGATGTAGGCTGGGGCTTGGCCATGGACAGCTCTATATGTGAAGACCAGTACTTTGAATTGGGTTCTGAGATGGACAGGGAGCCAGTGAGGATCGGAGTGATGTGGCATGTTCTTTTGGACCGAGTCAGTAATCTGGCTGCAGCGTTTTGGACCTGTTGTAACCGGTTTATTGATGTGTTGTTGAGGCAGGAGAACAGAGCATTACAGTAATCAAGCCGGATGAAATAAAGGCATGGATAGCCATCTCCAGTTCTGCGTTGGATAGAACCCCCTGAGCTTGGCAATGTTCCTGAGATGGAAAAAGCAGGTACGGGTCAGAAGTGGTATGTGTTTGTCTCGTAGCATTGGCTGATCGAAGGTAACACCAAGGTGTTTGATGTTTGCCCTTATGTTACCACTGAATGAACCCAGGGGGCTTGCTACCTTAGAGGCGATGTTATCAGCCGCCAAGATCAAGACTTCCGTTTTCGATGCATTGAGCTGTAGGAAGTTGCTCGACATCCACTCCTCAATTGCAGACAGACATGTGATGAGGGTGTTTACTTTTTCCATTTTGACAGGTTTGAAGGAGAAGTATATCTGGATATCATCTGCGTAGCAGTGATACGAGACACCTTTAAATGGGCTAATTAAGCGGCCCAATGGCAGCATGTACAGGGCAAAGAGAAGGGGGGCTCAAACAGAACCCTGGGGCAGGCCGCAGGATAGGGGAGTGCTATCTGATGAGAACGGGCCCACCACCACGGAGAAACTTCTCCCACTGAGGTACGAGGCAAACCAGGCAAAGGTACGAGGCAAACCACTGTGTATTTACACCTCTTAGCTTACAGTTAATCACGAATCAGAAGTTATCTTATTTAACACAACAGCTATAATCTTGGAAGAAAGAAACTCACAATAAAACTTTAAAATGTGCGACAAAAATAGTCTCAATCTATCTTTAAATAAAGGCTAACAGCTAAAGGCTAAAAGCTACAGACTAAAAGCTAAAGTCTGAAAGCTAACGGCTATCGGCTAACTGCTACAATAATTCCAGTTCGGCTCTGGGGAGTAACAGTTGATTTGTAATGCTCAGCTGACTTTATGTTAGTTATTTATTACACCAGTTGTCTTTAAGACGGTTAGAGTTGTTGTGTTGGTGCTCTTTGCCATAGATATGGTTTTAAATGTATGCTCTAACTAGCTTATTAGCATCGCCATTCACCACGACGTAGCATTTTTCCCATTTAAATGAATGGGGTTCTAAAGTTAGCTGCTAACGCTAAGCTAAGCGACGGTTTAGCTCATTAGATAAATAGATATACTTTATTTAAATAATGATTTATCTTAAACTGGGAAATGATTGTGTCCCAGCAGAAGTGTTTTCAGGCATTACACGAGTTAAACATATTTAAAAGATGCAATAAGATAATAAAAATGAAGCATTAGCAGCAAGTATACACACAGGACACATATCACTAGAGTATCTAAAGAATACACAATATACAGAACATACTGTATACAGTACATGGAGTACATTAAACAGTCTCCCTAGCTAATGTTTGCTTTCTGTGTTAACTTAGTGATAGTTTCACACGGATAGCGTTATAACCGTGGTTCAAACATCCATTAATGTCACTTTCTATGTGAATAAAGTCATTTTAATGAAATAAAAGTGAACTAACTGTGAGCTGTACATTATAATGTAAGTTGCTACACAGATTATGATGAATTATATCTAAATATTTGTATTATATTAATAATAATTTACACAGAAAACCAAGTTGTTATCGTAATGGTTAAAGTAATGTGCATGTAACGTTAATAACTATCTGACCTTTCTACCATGTTCTCCTCTGCTTAGCATCACATTGACCAAATGGATCCATTTGGACCATGTTTACGTCACAGCAGCATAGATGAGACAAGGCACTGCACGTGGTGTGATAAAACACTACATAGAAGCATCTATAAATAGAACATATCATTGAATAAACTCTTTGAATTCCTCCTCTTCACTGCTGACAGTTTATGATGAATTATATCTAAATATTTGTATTATATGAATAATGAAGCAGCTCTGTGGTCTTCATCAGGACAGCTGATGAGCAGCATGGAGGAGAAGAAGGAGGCCCCTGGAGCTCAGGCCAGTGTGCACTTCATCACAATATATTCCTAATTCCAGCGTTTCCGCCAGGCGGGCGTCTTGCCTTCATTTGACGCCCTTATTCAGCTCGGAGCGCCATCTACTAGGGGTGTGACGCAGGGCTCGACATTAAGGACTGCCCGATGGCCCGGGGCCGTCTAGTATCTAGCTTGGGCAAGGAAGCCTCACCTGCTGGGTGCCCCATCGGGCAATCTATCATGCCAGTTACGGTAGTTTGAGAGGTCATTAAAATAGCTACGTGTGATATTCTAACCTGAAGTGTGTGTTTTGTCCACTCACCGCTGCAGCTGATCTCTCTCTCCCGTCAGATTAGACTTCACTCGCGTTTATGTCCATATCGATCAGATGCAGCTAGTTCTAGCTAATGATAGACTACCTGCTTATTAAAAGACACCTGAACAATAAGTGTCGCTATGCAACCGGGTGAGGCCACAAAGTATAGCGCAGCATTATGCATGTGTTTATATGCCCACCGGAACCCCGAGGCATTACCAACAGATCAACGCACAATCAACCCATCCAGGACATCTCTTTCTCCACATTACGTGTTAGACATTAGAGTTGACTCTTCTTGTCTGTCACATACTCTTCTTGTCTGTCACATACTCTTCTTGTCTGTCACATACTCTTCTTGTCTGTCACATACTCTTCTTGTCTGTCACATCCTCTTCTTGTCTGTCACATACTCTTCTTGTCTGTCACATAAGTGGCGCAACTGAAGCGGTATTGCGCTAAAGGGAAATTATTTTGACCGAAGAGATTTAGGTTTTACGGCTAACGGGAACTCTGACGTCGCCATTTTGTGTGCTTCGCGGTTCATATCGATCAGATCCAACTCACCAATCAAACTATTAAGAGTGAATATCGGCCGTAATGACCCCCCCCCCTGTTGATAGGTCACTGTCTAGCACTGGCTTCGTAGTGCACTGATCGATTAGGCTAAGCTACCCTGTAGCTGCTCCCTCCACACTCACACAGCTTCATACAGACATTCATTTCATTTCATTTCAAACCTTTATTCATACAGATAAATCCCATTGAGATCATTGATCTCTTTTCCAAGGGAGACCTGTTGAAGTAGTTCCACATGAAACATAAACAGAACAACAAAAGGACATCATCCAGCATCATTTACAAAATTATCCACATAAACAGGTACCAATAGCTTCTGATATAGTAGCATCCAACCGAGCTTTAAAACATTTAGTGGCACCAGATTGTTCAGTTTCCATTTCATGTGCAGACTATTCCAAGACAGAGGAGCTGCATCTAGAAGCTGCTTCCTTCAGACAGTCCTAGCAGCTGGACATTTAATAAAACCACAGCATTCGATCTCAGGCAGTAGCCACTTACAGTTCTCCGTGAGATCAGGGAGCAGATATAAGATGAAAGTTTCCCCAACATGGCTTTGTATTAGGGGTGTAACGGTTCACAAACATTTCGGTTCGGTACGTACCTCGGTTTTTTGGTCACGGTTCGGTACGTTTTCGGTACAGCAGAATTTTTGTTCACAAAACAAAACATATATATATATTTGTATTATTATTAAACTGTGAATAATGTATTCACTCAAATAAATACAAAATATAATAAAATAAACATTAAGGTGCAGAATTTCGATGAACTGAAATAATCTGTATTTGAACTTTACTGTACAAGTACTCACAAAACATAAACTATTAGTTTTGGGTTTTTAATTATTATTAAACTATGAATATTCACTCAAATAAATACAAAATATAATCAAATGAACATTAAGGTGCAGCATTTCGATTAATTGAAATTATCTGTATTTGAACTGTACTGTACTAGTACCTAAGCAGCCAGTTTGACATGACTTGCTTGTCATTGTATTTTCATGTTGTTTAAAGAAAGATGAACTTGTCCACATTGCTTGCTGAAAGGGCAGATCAGCTGGCACTAGCAATGTCTCCTGCTGTGGAGAAAACCCTCTCGCTAGGGACAGAGGTAGCACATACAGCCAGGTAGCGTTTTGCTACCATGGCAACATAAGGATATTTGGCGTTTGTAATAGCTTTGGCTCGGTCTGAACTTTTGGCGAGTGGTGGAGGATTACATGCTAGCGGGAGTTGGGTTTGCACTTCAGTCTTTTTTTTGTTTGGTACCGGTGATATTCACGTTCGGGTGATGCCTTTTCAAGAGTGTGCAAGTTTCATGTATTGCCAGCCGCGTAACCAATGTTAGTTGAACAATGCCGACAAACAGCTTTGGTTTGGTCCACCTGTCTTTGTCCGTCATCCTTGTTCGTAACTGCGAAACCAAAATGTTCCCAAACCGGAGACTTCAATGATGCTGGAGGATTTTCGAGCTCAACTTTATCTGCGTTCGCCATTCATTTTCGACAGTTCCTCAAATTACTGACTCAATTTGAACGCATCCCTCTGACCAGCGCGCATAGCATGCCCTCTCATCCAATGAAATGACTTGCTCGTTCTATGACGCGATGAGCCCAATGTGAGGAAATTACTCTGAATGCTGCGACGCAGCACCTGAGATTACTTCCAAGAAGTTGTTCACGTTCTCAATTTTTTACGTTTAACGTTATATTCGTTCGGTACACGTGTGTACCGTTAGGGTTACACCCCTACTTTGTATATAAAAATGTACCAGTGACTGAGCCTCCGTACAGTTAGTGAAAGCAAACCAGCCCTTGCATACAGGGTGCAGTGATGGGTTAATGCTTTACAGTTTGTCACAAATCTCAGTGCACTGTGATACGCAGCATCTAACTGGACCAGGCAATGGGCCGGTGCATTCATATAGACCAGATCCCCAGATTCCAGCACAGGTCAAAGGTCACAGAGCCTTTTCCTAGCCTCAAGCGAGAAACAGGACTTGTTCCTGTAGAAGAAACCTTGCCTAACCCTCAGTTTTTTTAGCAGGTTATTGACCTGAAGTTTAAAAGAGAGACAATCATCAAGCCAGATACCCAGGTGTTTGTAACAGGCAACAACTTCAAGTTTTGTTCCTTGCGTAGTTACAATATCTAAAACAGGCTCTGGTGTCTTTTTTGCTTTTGAAAAGAGCATTACCTTGGTTTTATCCACATTTAAAATAAGCTTTAATTCAGAGAACTGAGTCTGAATAGTGTTAAATAAAGCAGCTGTATCCGCCACACAGGAAACACACATTTAAAACGGTTTTGCCTGCAGTTTTTGTGCACAAGCATTCATCAAGGGTTCGGAAAGTGGCGCTGTCCTGAGAGTGGAGGTGTCCTGACATTAGCCTGCAGGCAGGCTCCATGGAGCTGTCAGCTCCGGACTGCGCACAATGCGTACATGAAGCGCTACGTCATGAACGCAAGAAATCTACCCTCATTGGCTTAGAATCTGATTAGAAACAATTACTTCCCACACAGCGATCCGTGCACAGAGAGCGGGTAAAGCCGGTGTGTCCTTGGGCAAGACACTTCACCTGAACCTGCTCCTGTGGGTATTGTCCATAGTTTCTGACCATTGCATGTATGATATATGTGTTAACTTGTGTATTTATGCTTTTTAGATTGACTTTCTCTCTTTCTCTGTCCGTCTGTTCTAGAAACCGAAAGGAAGAGTGAGACGTCACAGCTGTCAGCAATGTGACAAATCATTTACATCATCTGGACATTTAAAGCACCACCTGCGTATTCACACAGGAGAAAAACCTTACAGCTGTGAAGAATGTGGGACAACTTTCACTAGATCAGATGCTCTCAAAACACATCAACTATTCATACTGGAGAAAAACCTTACAGCTGTGAAGAGTGTGGGACAACTTTCACTACATCAAGTACTCTCAAATCACATCAACTATTCACACTGGAGAAAAACCTTACAGCTGTGAAGAGTGTGGGACAACTTTCACTACATCAGGTGATCTCAAAAGACATCAACATATTCACACTGGAGAAAAACCTTACAGCTGTGAAGAGTGTGGGACAACTTTCACTCAATCAGGTGCTCTAGAATCACATCACCGTATTCACACGGGAGAAAAACCTTACTGGTGTGAAGAGTGTGGGAAAACTTTCACTACATCAGGTGCTCTCAAAAGACATCAACATATTCACACTGGAGAAAAACCTTACAGCTGTGAAGAGTGTGGGAAAACTTTCACTCAATCAGGTGCTCTAGAATCACATCACCGTATTCACACGGGAGAAAAACCTTACTGGTGTGAAGAGTGTGGGAAAACTTTCACTCAACCAAGTAATCTCAAATCACATCTTCGTGTTCACTCAGGAGAAAAACCATAGTGGGTTTCAAAGTGTAGGAGCCGCAATTAAGCATATTTTGTTTTTTTCACAGTTTACAATAAACAATTCCCATCTATTGGCCTTGTGTTGGGTAATCATTTTTTCTATTACAGAGCCCATCCCAACATCGCCATCTGTTGACATAACGTCAGAATTGACAGGCATAATGTTCACTGTTCCTTTAAAGTGGACCTATCATGCTATATTTGAATAATATATTGTAGGACCATACCTATATAGGGCATATTTATACTTTTTATTGTTCAAACAGATCATGCATTTTAGCCATTCCTCATTTCGCTCAATTTAACACCGTCTTTGCATGGGCTGATTCGGTGAGAACAGAGCCATTTGTTGACGTAACGTCAGAATTGACAGGCATAATGTTCACTGTTCCTTTGAGTTTCGTTTTCTGTCCGTCTGTCGACAGCGCGCTGTTTTATTGCTTTACATTCCAAGGTTTAAGTACACTGTGTCAATAGTTGTAGTATGAGCATCATCTGGGCTGGCCGTCTGGGAGAATCGGTATGCTCTTCCTCCTGTGTCCACTTCCTCTCCTGTCACCTATGACCCCTTTTATACACCCCACCACCAAGTGTTCAAAATAACATTCAGGGTGTCCGCGGGGTCTTAAAAAGTATTAAAAGTTGATCAATCAATTTAGTGAAAATTAAGGCTATCAAAAAATATTAAACGGCATTTTCCAAGGTATTAAGAAGGTCCACAGCAACGACAACATGAAACACCCTTTCATTTACTGCAACGACATGTCGGGAAACCCCCTCAAGGTGTCAGGCTGAGAGGCTCTGATACCTCATTCACACCAACGGTGTTTCAGGGCCGGTTCGGAGCTGGAGCTTGAAAAGCACCGGGTTTTCCTCTTCACACTGCAGCGGAGCAGCCTCTTAGCTCCGGAATCCGGTTAGTTTCCAGCACCAAACAATTGTCCGGCCAGAGCAAAAGCACCGCATACGTCACGCTTACGTCGAGGCAAGGGCAGGGACAGATCAACTCCTGATCAACAACAAAAAGCCCGGGTTTTATCCAATTTGTACAAGGGATGCCAGCGATTATTCGAATATTCGCTACAGTCTCCATAATCGAATATTATTTTTAAAAATCGATTTTATTTATATATATTTTTTTTATTATTATTATTTATTTTTTTTTCTGGCTTAGTTTCAACCAAAATATATATAAATATCTATATATGCTAATAATAGTAATAGTATTAATAATTCTCATTGGTCACACCACTAGTTGTTTTACTGTAAACTTGGAGGAAGCCTGCGTGCAGAGCAGACTGCTGCTGCAGCACTCTACACACCGACCCCGCCCCGCCCCCCCTGTCCCTCACACGTGCAACTAAAGATGAACAAAGCGGCAGCCGGCAGGTAAAAAGAGTTCCTCCTCGTGGAACTACTTCGAACATACAAGTCCAAAGGAAGTTAAATGCAAGCTCTGCGAAAAGACGTTGGTCTATCACAGCTCAACCTCAACAATGCGTTGGCATTTGAGTGCGAAGCACGCCAAAGAGGTTACAGAGAAAGACGCAGCACAGCCGGCCATTACCAACTTCACTCTCTAGTTCTGCTGGGTTCTTAAACATTTTTAATGACAAAAATAGTCTGCTAAATGTTCTATGTTTTATGCTTTATGTGTAAATGCAATATGCTACTCACTGTCATGTTTTACATTAAACCTCTCCTTCCTGTGGTGACAGATATGGCTCAATGTAGCTGGATTTCAAAAATACCCTTGGGCTGAAGATGCATCACCTGGTGGTCTGGCCCTCTGAGCTTCCTCATTGTTGTGGTTGATACCAGGGTGTCAGTGGCATTTGGGTCATGTTTGGCACCCCTGTTCGTCTTTGACATCTCTGGGACCCCCTGCCTCCGTCGTAAACCTCCCCGGGGTATCTGCATGGAGGGCCGTTGTTTGGTGCAATGTTCTGCGGACACTCTCTGGACCAATGTGTCAGCTGACCACATTTGTAGCAGCCTTAATCTGTTCTTCGTCTTGATCGTGGCTTTCCTCCTCTGCCACTTTGTCTTCCTCGGAATTGTTGATTCTGCACCTGAATCTCTGGCACCTCCCGAGCTTGAATTGTTGGAGGTGTCTGACCTGCCTTCTCTGGTTCTATGGCCATCCCTGATGTAGCTGCCATTTGCCTTGCCGCTTTCTTGTTTTTAATAGCTTCGGTATCTTTCTCAGCTATTTTGCATCTTCAAGAGTCTCAGTTGTAGTGCTTCCATTTCTGTCTTTTGTGTTTGTCTTTCTTCTGTGATTTCTTCTAATCGTATGTTCTCTTCTATCAGGTGTTTTGATTGACTGGTTAGCACTCTTACTTCATACTCCAATTCTTTGAGATGTTTGTTCATGGAGACTCCATCCAACTGCAGAAACTTCTCCTATAGAACCAACATTCGGGGAGGGAGGAGGGACTTCGGCCAGGCTTAGATACAGCTTCGGAGTTTGGATAACTGGAGCCTCTTTGGTTTTTTCTGCTATGTCTTCCCTCACTGGCAGGTCTGCTACTCGGACCACATTTATGCTGTGTGCCAATAGGCTGGCATATTCCAGATGGAGTATCAGACTTGTAACTCTTATAAATCTTTCTTCAGCTTCTCTCCATATAGTTAGCTGTTGGAGGCATTGTTCGTGCTCATAGTCCAGTACTGCTCTTCTATGGGCTTTTGTTGGTCCAGGTTGATCATCTGCTGGAACCAGTCCTCTTGTTTGCCACTGTTCCAACAGTTTCTCTATTTGGTTCCATGTCTTCTGTCTAAGTTTTGGAACTGTTGTAGCATCTGATCTGATTTTTACCCTTTCCTTGATATCTGCAGTTGAGCCTGGCTCTGCTTTTGGTCTCAACTTAGTTTCTTTCGGTGACATGCTCTCTCACTATTCGAATGATCAAAGCACTAGTCCTCTGACTAGTACCTTTGTATTCCTTCAAAATATCCTACATCATCAGAATTGTTAAATCTGTTCTTTTGTTTTTAGTATTTTTTAAATAAAGTTAATTAAAAGATAAAAATTATGCAAATTTTAAATCTGAAATGCTAAAAATAAAAATTGTACAGTGTATGGTTTTGACTATGAAATATGAAAATTAGAAATCTGGTGAAAATCTTCCACTTTCCGAAGTGTTTGGAATTATGTAAATGTCATAATTTGTGTTAGCTTCAATACATTTGTTTGCTTATTTGAAAGAGTATTATATAAAGTGTTTTATCTTATAATTAGAAACCACTTGCAATTATATCTCGGCGATGAAGCATGTGTGTATTTATAACACTTCGAATTAGACTTCAAAATGCTATTGAGTGTTTCCTCTATGTAATAATTCTGTACTACCAGCAGAGTGCTCTATTGTAATTTCCAGCTTAATCCACTAGGGATTACTGTTGCAAAACTAACCTGTATTTAAAAAAAGCTTATTTTCCTTCCTAAAAATGGAAAGAGAATTACACTAGGGAAGAGTATTACACTATGGTAAAACAACACAGCACATAATCTCCAAAACACTTTTGCAAACTGGAATATTTCAAAAACCGTCACTTCAAGCAGAAAAGAAACTTCCAATATCAGATCCCTATGAATGCCAAACTTCCCACGGTAAAATAACCTGTCTATTTTATAATTCCAACTTTGCAAATAAATATGATTTGTCCTTCTCAAGGAGGAGTAGGACTGGGTAAAAACAGTCTCACTTCTTCAATTAGCATTTCACGAAATGGCGACTGCCGTGTGGTTCATTTTAAACATGCTGGCAAAACAAGATGGCAACTTTTCCAACCTTTGACCTGAAGAACAAAGGGATTTTACAACACCTCGTGAGTTATAAATTCAACACAAAACAACAATGCAGTTTAAAATAACATTTCTATTTAATGTACAATTTATAAATGGGCCTCATACCCTTACGTCACAGTTCTCTACCCATGCACGTAATCTTTTACTTTAAGAGCCAGTATGGTTATCTCCTCTGTTTAAACACGCTATGTTGGGACAAATTTAAGACGCAAATCAAACACAATCAGCAGAATATCGTCTAACTAATGCACGAATATCGCACTTCTCATCGTAATCCACACGCAATGTCTGTTTGAAAACAGGAAAACAACCACTGAAAGTTTCAAAACTTTCAGGCCTTTTCCTCGAAAAGGACTTTTTTATAAGAAAGCCTCACACTGTAATCAAAACACTCACTCAACTGTGTTCTTGTTTAAATAGTCTCCAACCATTCACGTTAACTTAAAATGTAACAAGAAACGCAATTTGAAATGATTGCCAAATCACACAAAGGACTTTTAAAAATAACACAAACACTCTCTCCAATAATCTCAGCTTCCACTGTGATTTTGTTCTTTTGTTTAAATAGCCACACACTATTCACGTTAACTTAAAACGTAACAAAGAACACTATATTGGAGCGATTAGCCATCTTGCCGACATGTAATAACAGACAAACGAATAGCATGCAGGGTTAGATATAAGAAAAATAAGTAAATTGGACTCACCCTGCTTGTGACAAAGCAACGCCTCGTGTTATATGATTGTTGTCCTTATACATTTGGTTGTTTTAACATTAATTTCCCAGCTATTTTCAGGAACCGGAAGCAGCAGTCCAACACACAGTCCTAAGATTTTCCTGCATAAACTATTGAAGAATTTGATTTAACGGGTTTCTTCATACCGATTGTTTGAGATCTCTTGTGTGTCAGACGATTGCCAGCGGGTCCGGGCGACAGCCGGCTGTATAGTCTCTCCCGGTCCACTAGAATCACGTCGGCTTGGTCCCAATTGTTATATATGTGTGATTATTCTAGCGTCCAGGACAGAAGTTTAAAAAGGAGACTAAATGGAGTCTCTGAGAAGGTTCAAATTGGTACTTTAATTAATAAAAAGCGTGGTAATGTCACAAACAGAATATAGTCCGAACAGAAATACAGCTGTGATTTCTGGCTCTGGTCGTGAAGAAAGAGTCCGTCCCCTCAGGTCGTGCTGAATATATATCCTCTGCTGGCTCCTCCCTGCAGACCAGCTCACCACATTTCTATATCCGTTGTTACGCATATCAGAGGATAAAGACATTGTACATTCAATATATATCTAAACACGCCTTTTCTCTTCCTTAACTCTTTCATGACTTTTAATTTAACACATTCTAAACGCTGTAATCAATACTCCTAAAAATACAGGAAATACTTCACAGCAGTTTGGTTTCCGGTCAGTCTGAATGTTGTCACATGCTAACCACATCTGTAAACAATGACGTAATCAAATAAACGGTACCTTATCCAACAATAATAAAATCTCGACGTCTATAGTTGTACTGTTGAAATCAGTAGGTTTCGCTGTGCAACATCATATCATATCGGTGCTAAATTCACCTCTATAGTAAATGGTATATTAGCCTCATGCTAACCGGAGATGAAGGATTTTCAGAATAAAAGCTTAACAAGTTCTTGTGCACAAGAACTTCTGGTTTTTCAGTATAAAACAGCAATTCAACTGATTGTGTGTTTAAGGTGCACTATGCTCTCAAAACATTGATTCTTTACGAAGGAGGAACCTATTGCGGTGAGCACGTTGTAACTTCCGGTTGTTGTTGTCATCTCCGGGTAACCCGTGTGTCTGTTCTGTTGCTGATAGCTTATTAACTTAAACTTAATCGATCGTTTTAAAACTCTTGATCACGGCAACTGCCTGACGTTGTAATCACACGTTACTACAGCTTAAGCACTCACAACTCTCCTTCTCTTAGCGACTGTAACTCCACAGTTGCCTACACTCTTTTCGGGTTTGCTAACGGTAGCTACTTTAGCTTGATAGCTAGCCATGGCTCTTTCTCCACCCTCTGGTGCTATTTCCTGCTCTTCCTGTCTCATGTTTGGTTACTTCCCGGCCTCCCTTACTGGTAAGGATACATGTGTTAAATGTAGTATAGTTGTTAGGTTGGAGGCGGGAATCATAGCCATAGAAGCCCGGCTCCGCATCTTAGAAAGTAACTCAGCTAAAGTAAAGCCCATGTTAGCCAGTGCGGACCGGCCAAAGGTAGCTCCTCTTAGCCGTCCCCCGGCAACTCCCGAGCAGCAGGGAGACTGGGTGACTGTTCAGAAGGGGCATAAAGCGAAACCCGCAGGTCCCCACCAACCCGTTCACGTATCTAACAGATATTCCCCACTCAGCGAGACACCCGCTGAGAAGCCAACTCTGGTTATTGGTAGCTCTATTATGAGACACGTGAATTTAGAGACCGAAGCCTCCACAGTCACATGCATTCCGGGGGCCAGAGCGGGCGACGTTGAGGCGCATCTTAAACTGCTGGCTAAAAATAAACACAAATACGGTAGGATTGTTATTCACGTCGGTGGTAATGATGTTCGTTTACGCCAATCAGAATGCACCAAACTTAATGTGGAGTCGGTGTGTAGTTATGCTAAAACAATGTCGGACACCGTAATCTTCTCTGGTCCCCTCTCCCAATCTGATCAATGATGACATGTATAGCCGCATGTCATCATTTCAGCGCTGGTTGTCTTGGTGGTGCCCAGCAAACAATGTGGGCTTCGTAAATAATTGGACAGCCTTCTGGGGAATACCTGGTCTGATTAAGAGAGACGGCATTCACCCTACTTTGAAAGGTGCAGATCTCATTTCGGCAAACATTGCAGGGCTTTGTGGACGTAATCCATGACAAACTGGAGTTGAGACCAGGAGGCAGAGTCGCAGTCTTACACGCTTCTCTGCGCTCTCTCCTAGGCAGTCACCCATAGGAATCCCGAACCCAATAAAATACCCAATATTAGCGGTGTGTGTGTCTGCCCAAGGACAATTTAAGGTACAACCTAATAGAGGTGTCATACATAATAACCTAATAAAAGTAAATGTAACAACTACTACAGTGCAACAAAACAGGAAGATTAAATGTGGTCTCTTAAACATAAGATCTCTAGCATCTAAAGCAATATTGGTAAATGATTTAATATCAGATTATAATATTGATATATGCTGTCTCACTGAAACTTGGTTGAGACATGAAGAATATGTCAGCATAAATGAGGCCACTCCACCCAGCCATGTCAACACTCATATTGCTCGAGGCACGGGCCGAGGAGGTGGAGTTGCAGCAATCTTTGACTCAAGTTTACTGATCAATACTAAACCAAAATGTAATTATACCTCTTTTGAAAGCCTCGTTTTTAGTCTTACGCATCCAACCTGGAAAACTTTGCAGCCAATTTTATTTGTTACAGTGTATCGTGCACCAGGTCCTTATTCAGAATTCTTATCAGAATTCTCTGAGTTTTTATCAACTTTGGTTCTTAAAACAGACAAAGTAATTATCGTAGGTGACTTTAATATTCATGTTGACGATGATAAAAATAGCCTTACTGTTGCATTTAACTCTATATTAGATTCTGTTGGTTTCTGTCAGAGTGTAAATAAACCAACCCACTGCTATAATCACACTCTCGACCTTGTTCTGACTTATGGTATTGAAATTGAGCAACTATTAGTCGAACCGCATAATCCTGCTTTATCCGACCATTTCTTAGTAACTTTTGAAGTACTGTTACTAGACTACAAAGCATTAGTCAAAAGCTCTTGCAGCAGAAACCTATCCGTTAGTGCTATAGCCACATTTAAGGAAGAGATTCCACCAATACTTAACTCGATAACATGTCTGCATGTAAGGGAGGAAACTTATACAAAATGTACACCACCCCAAATTGATCATGTTGTTGATAGTGCTATAGATGCGCTGCGAATAAAATTAGACTCTGTTGCTCCTTTGAAAAAGAAGAAAATAAAGCAACATAGATTAGCTCCATGGCATAATGCCGAAACCCGCAAAATAAAGCAAAAGTCTAGACAACTTGAAAGGATATGGCGTTCCACCAAACTTGAAGAATCTCGTTTAATTTGGCATATTACTCTCAATGAATATAAGAAAGCACTGCGTAAAGCGAGAGCAGCATACTACTCTTCATTAATAGATGAGAATAAGAATAATGCAAGATTTCTTTTCAGCACTGTAGCCAGGCTGACAGAGAGCCACAGCTCCATTGAGCCTTCTATTCCCACAGCACTCAGTAGTAATGATTTTATGTGCTTTTTTAACGATAAAATTGTTACTCTTAGAAACAAAATTAATGACCTCTTGCCTTCGACCAGTATAATGTTATCAACAGCTCCTGGAATCGTAAGTTCTAATATTACACGAGATAGTAAACTAGAATGCTTTTCAGCCATTAACCTTGAACAATTACATTCAATGATTCTCTCTTCTAAACCATCAACGTGCATGTTAGACCCAATTCCAACTAAGCTGTTGAAGGAAGTTTTTCCATTAATTAGCACTTCTTTATTAAATATTATGAATATGTCTTTATTATCAGGCTATGTTCCACAATCATTCAAAGTAGCAGTGATAAAACCGCTTCTTAAAAAGCACAACCTCGATCCAGAGGTTTTAGCCAACTATAGACCTATTTCTAATCTTCCGTTCCTCTCAAAGATTCTTGAGAAAGCGGTCGCAAAACAGTTGTGTGATTACTTAAAAAACAATGATTTATTTGAAGATTTTCAGTCTGGCTTTAGAACACATCATAGCACAGAGACAGCTCTGGTTAAAGTCACAAATGATATTCTAATAGCCTCAGACAAGGGACTTGTCTCTATTCTTGTTTTGCTCGATCTCAGTGCTGCATTTGATACTATCGACCATGATATCCTATTGCAAAGACTAGAGCACTTAGTTGGCATACAGGGAACTGCTTTAGGCTGGTTTAGGTCCTATCTATCTGAACGCTCTCAGTTTGTACGTGTCAACGATGAATCTTCCACGCAAACCAAAGTTAGCCATGGAGTGCCACAGGGCTCAGTGCTCGGACCTATTTTGTTCACATTATATATGCTTCCGTTAGGCAATATTATAAGGAATCATTCTGTAAACTTTCATTGTTATGCGGATGATACTCAACTATATTTATCAATTAAGCCTGATGAAATGAATCATCTAAATAAAATTCAAGACTGCCTTAAGGACTTAAAAACGTGGATGACCTTAAACTTTTTGATGTTAAACACGACCAAAACTGAAGTTATTGTACTTGGCCCGAAGAATCTACGAAACAAATTATCTAAAGATATACTAACTATGGATGGCATTAATTTGGCCTCCAGTGAGACTGTAAGGAATCTTGGTGTTATATTTGATCAGGATTTATCCTTTAACGCCCACATAAAATCAATTTCAAGGACCGCCTACTTCCATCTACGTAACATTGCAAAAATCAGGCATATCTTGCCTCAAAACGATGCAGAGAAACTAGTCCATGCATTTGTTACTTCTAGGCTGGATTATTGTAACTCTTTACTATCAGGGAGTACCAAAAAGTCAATCAAGTCGCTTCAGCTGATTCAAAATGCTGCGGCTCGTGTACTAACCAGAGTTAGGAGAAGGGACCACATTACTCCTGTTCTGGCTGCCTTACACTGGCTCCCTATAGAACACAGGATAGAATTTAAAATTCTTCTTCTCGCCTACAAAGCCCTTAATGGGCAGGCGCCATCTTACCTTAAAGAACTCATTATACCCTACTGTCCTACTAGGGCATTGCGTTCCAAGAATGCAGGGTTGTTGGTTGTTCCTAGAGTCTCTAAAAGTACAATGGGAGCCAGAGCCTTTTCTTATCAAGCTCCACATTTGTGGAATCAGCTTCCAGTTTGTGTTCGGGCGGCAGACACCCTATCCGTTTTTAAGAGTGCGCTTAAGACCTTCCTTTTTGATAAAGCTTATAGTTAGGGCTGATTAGATTCAGCCCCTAGTTTTGCTGATATAGGCTTAGTTTGTCGGGGGACATCTTACTTCTTCCTTCTCTCTGTCTATACCTGTGTACTCTCATGTTCCGATTAACCCAGCTTCCCCAAATGTCTTTCTTTTTGGGGTCTATATATGCTGGGATCCGGAGTCATGGATGATCCTGCGGTCTTGTGTCCTGGATCGCGAGCGCTGGATCTTGAGTCGTGGCTGTGGTCCTGGATCATCGGTCCTGGATGGATATCCTCGTGGATTCATCTTCCTATTATACACACATGCATTTCCAAACATTTGGACTACCTATGTTGCAAATGTATTATCTTTTCAATTTACACACGGCATCTATTGCACGTCTGTCCGTCCTGGGAGAGGGATCCCTCCTCTGTTGCTCTCCCTGAGGTTTCTCCCATTTTTCCCTTTAAACTGGGTTTTCTTTGGAAGTTTTTCCTTGTACGATGTGAGGGTCTAAGGACAGAGGGTGTCGTATTGTCATACTGATATTCTGTACACACTGTGAAGACCACTGAGACAAATGTAACATTTGTGATATTGGGCTATATAAATAAACATTGATTGATTGATTGATAGCGTTAGCTTAGCCAAGCTCCATTCAGGGAACAAGCATTCTAAAAGGTTTTTCGCCTGCCATCTGTCTGCAGACTTGTCAAAACATTAATTCATGGTTTTTACTAACCTGTATCAGTATGTTGTTACGTCGGCATCATTTAGAAACGTGTATTACAATTTAATCACGGTAAAATATGTTCATGTTGTTGTAGCTCCCGAGCCAGCGCGTGCGTCTTGTTTGAATGATGCAAGTAAACACAGCTGACAGCTGCGGTGAAACTCGAGCGACTAGAGCGATGCGATAGGAGCGTTTAGAGCGAAGCGAATATTCGCATCGTGTCCGGTCTGAACGCAGCATTAAGGCGAGCTCCACGCTGCACTGGAAACGCGCCATTACATCACCAGAAGTCCTAATTTAAGGGGTCATTTGTCCCAAACATTTTTTGTTTACTCACTCTATCAATAGCCCCACCAAAAATATTTTCCACCAGCCATAATAGTGTTGTTCCTCGTTTCAAATGTTCACTGACTTTGATGGACTGTTTGTTGAGAAGTACTGTTGGAAATGTTGAAAGCCCATTGACCCATCATCATGTCGATCCCTCATTCCAGGTGTACTTTGACGGACAGCTTTTTGAGAAGTACATCAGGAAATGAGGAACAATTGATTTCCTACTAACCACTATACGATCACGGCCACTGTAGTTCTCACAGTATTGCAAACATACCATTCTGAAGGAAAGTACACTCACAAAGGGGGCACCGAGATTTGAACTGGCATTTTAAAGGCAAGAACACTGACAACGGGGTTACCCAGATTTGAACTGGGGACGTCTTGATCTGCAGTCTAATGCTCTACCACTGAGGTATAGCCCTGTATGACTGACAGAGTTCAGACACATGCTCATAGGCTGGACATTACTGTAAAGCTCAAATGACCAGAAGTCAAAAGCCACGTAGGCTAAAAACGAAATATTTCACATTCGCTTGGTTTCATGTTGAAGGGCCATAATAGTGTTGTTCCTCGTTTCAAATGTTCATTGACTTTGATGGACTGTTTGTTGAGAAGTACATTAGGAAATGAGGAACAATTGATTTACTAAAGTGAGACGAGCTAGCCAGGAGTCGAACCTGGAATCTTCTGATCCGTAGTCAGACGCGTTATCCATTGCGCCCACTAACCCTTTGATTTTTGCTTTCGTAGCAGCTTTTAAACTGTAGAAAATGAACTAAAAATGCAGTAGGTAGGTTGAGGCAAAAACATAAAATCAGACTGCAACTGCTGCCGTGACCCGGATTCGAACCGGGGTTGCTGCGGCCACAACGCAGAGTACTAACCACTATACGATCACGGCCACCGTAGTTCTCACAGTATTGCAAACATACCATTTTAACCTGTTAAACCCCGAGCCTGTTTTTCAGGTTTCAGGCTCGAAAATGACATTCCCAGAATAAATTACTATAACTTCACTTCTAAAAGGTTTATATAAATAATTGTTGTTGTCAAAGCAAGGTTACATCGGTGAGTTGGATGTAGAAGTGTCAGAATCAATATAGATTTTTCTGTGTCAGAGTAAATTTAGATGGAACATAGCAAAACAATGTAAATTCCTGTGTCCGCCTAAAGAAAACCCATTACTTATAGTGAAGACCAACCTTGGATGATGGGTTAGTAGCCTAAAAGCTTTAGGAATCCAAAGTATAACATATAATAAGTACCCTGTATCAAGATTGAGGCAAAACAAGTGACATCTGACCTAGGTCCTATCTATCTGAACGCTCTCAGTTTGTACGTGTCAACGATGAATCTTCCACGCAAACCAAAGTTAGCCATGGAGTGCCACAGGGCTCAGTGCTCGGACCTATTTTGTTCACATTATATATGCTTCCGTTAGGCAATATTATAAGGAATCATTCTGTAAACTTTCATTGTTATGCGGATGATACTCAACTATATTTATCAATTAAGCCTGATGAAATTAATCATCTAAATAAAATTCAAGACTGCCTTAAGGACTTAAAAACGTGGATGACCTTAAACTTTTTGATGTTAAACACGACCAAAACTGAAGTTATTGTACTTGGCCCGAAGAATCTACGAAACAAATTATCTAAAGATATACTAACTATGGATGGCATTAATTTGGCCTCCAGTGAGACTGTAAGGAATCTTGGTGTTATATTTGATCAGGATTTATCCTTTAACGCCCACATAAAATCAATTTCAAGGACCGCCTACTTCCATCTACGTAACATTGCAAAAATCAGGCATATCTTGCCTCAAAACGATGCAGAGAAACTAGTCCATGCATTTGTTACTTCTAGGCTGGATTATTGTAACTCTTTACTATCAGGGAGTACCAAAAAGTCAATCAAGTCGCTTCAGCTGATTCAAAATGCTGCGGCTCGTGTACTAACCAGAGTTAGGAGAAGGGACCACATTACTCCTGTTCTGGCTGCCTTACACTGGCTCCCTATAGAACACAGGATAGAATTTAAAATTCTTCTTCTCGCCTACAAAGCCCTTAATGGGCAGGCGCCATCTTACCTTAAAGAACTCATTATACCCTACTGTCCTACTAGGGCATTGCGTTCCAAGAATGCAGGGTTGTTGGTTGTTCCTAGAGTCTCTAAAAGTACAATGGGAGCCAGAGCCTTTTCTTATCAAGCTCCACATTTGTGGAATCAGCTTCCAGTTTGTGTTCGGGCGGCAGACACCCTATCCGTTTTTAAGAGTGCGCTTAAGACCTTCCTTTTTGATAAAGCTTATAGTTAGGGCTGATTAGATTCAGCCCCTAGTTTTGCTGATATAGGCTTAGTTTGTCGGGGGACATCTTACTTCTTCCTTCTCTCTGTCTATACCTGTGTACTCTCATGTTCCGATTAACCCAGCTTCCCCAAATGTCTTTCTTTTTGGGGTCTATATATGCTGGGATCCGGAGTCATGGATGATCCTGCGGTCTTGTGTCCTGGATCGCGAGCGCTGGATCTTGAGTCGTGGCTGTGGTCCTGGATCATCGGTCCTGGATGGATATCCTCGTGGATTCATCTTCCTATTATACACACATGCATTTCCAAACATTTGGACTACCTATGTTGCAAATGTATTATCTTTTCAATTTACACACGGCATCTATTGCACGTCTGTCCGTCCTGGGAGAGGGATCCCTCCTCTGTTGCTCTCCCTGAGGTTTCTCCCATTTTTCCCTTTAAACTGGGTTTTCTTTGGAAGTTTTTCCTTGTACGATGTGAGGGTCTAAGGACAGAGGGTGTCGTATTGTCATACTGATATTCTGTACACACTGTGAAGACCACTGAGACAAATGTAACATTTGTGATATTGGGCTATATAAATAAACATTGATTGATTGATTGATTGATAGCGTTAGCTTAGCCAAGCTCCATTCAGGGAACAAGCATTCTAAAAGGTTTTTCGCCTGCCATCTGTCTGCAGACTTGTCAAAGCATTAATTCATGGTTTTTACTAACCGGTATCAGTATGTTGTTACGTCGGCATCATTTAGAAACGTGTATTACAATTTAATCACGGTAAAATATGTTCATGTTGTTGTAGCTCCCGAGCCAGCGCGTGCGTCTTGTTTGAATGATGCAAGTAAACACAGCTGACAGCTGCGGTGAAACTCGAGCGACTAGAGCGATGCGATAGGAGCGTTTAGAGCGAAGCGAATATTCGCATCGTGTCCGGTCTGAACGCAGCATTAAGGCGAGCTCCACGCTGCACTGGAAACGCGCCATTACATCACCAGAAGTCCTAATTTAAGGGGTCATTTGTCCCAAACATTTTTTGTTTACTCACTCTATCAATAGCCCCACCAAAAATATTTTCCACCAGCCATAATAGTGTTGTTCCTCGTTTCAAATGTTCACTGACTTTGATGGACTGTTTGTTGAGAAGTACTGTTGGAAATGTTGAAAGCCCATTGACCCATCATCATGTCGATCCCTCATTCCAGGTGTACTTTGACGGACAGCTTTTTGAGAAGTACATCAGGAAATGAGGAACAATTGATTTCCTACTAACCACTATACGATCACGGCCACTGTAGTTCTCACAGTATTGCAAACATACCATTCTGAAGGAAAGTACACTCACAAAGGGGGCACCGAGATTTGAACTGGCATTTTAAAGGCAAGAACACTGACAACGGGGTTACCCAGATTTGAACTGGGGACGTCTTGATCTGCAGTCTAATGCTCTACCACTGAGGTATAGCCCTGTATGACTGACAGAGTTCAGACACATGCTCATAGGCTGGACATTACTGTAAAGCTCAAATGACCAGAAGTCAAAAGCCACGTAGGCTAAAAACGAAATATTTCACATTCGCTTGGTTTCATGTTGAAGGGCCATAATAGTGTTGTTCCTCGTTTTCAAATGTTCATTGACTTTGATGGACTGTTTGTTGAGAAGTACATTAGGAAATGAGGAACAATTGATTTACTAAAGTGAGACGAGCTAGCCAGGAGTCGAACCTGGAATCTTCTGATCCGTAGTCAGACGCGTTATCCATTGCGCCACTAACCCTTTGATTTTTTGCTTTCGTAGCAGCTTTTAAACTGTAGAAAATGAACTAAAAATGCAGTAGGTAGGTTGAGGCAAAAACATAAAATCAGACTGCAACTGCTGCCGTGACCCGGACTCGAACCGGGGTTGCTGCGGCCACAACGCAGAGTACTAACCACTATACGATCACGGCCACCGTAGTTCTCACAGTATTGCAAACATACCATTTTAACCTGTTAAACCCCGAGCCTGTTTTTCAGGTTTCAGGCTCGAAAATGACATTCCCAGAATAAATTACTATAACTTCACTTCTAAAAGGTTTATATAAATAATTGTTGTTGTCAAAGCAAGGTTACATCGGTGAGTTGGATGTAGAAGTGTCAGAATCAATATAGATTTTTCTGTGTCAGAGTAAATTTAGATGGAACATAGCAAAACAATGTAAATTCCTGTGTCCGCCTAAAGAAAACCCATTACTTATAGTGAAGACCAACCTTGGATGATGGGTTAGTAGCCTAAAAGCTTTAGGAATCCAAAGTATAACATATAATAAGTACCCTGTATCAAGATTGAGGCAAAACAAGTGACATCTGACCTTTTTAGAGAGGTTTATGTCAATAAAGTCCAGGCGGAATAAGCTTTGGGCACATTTGGTTCCATCAGTGCCATTTGACCTTTTTCAGGTACCAGACTATAACAATTATTGTATTATAATGAATCATCACTATAGGTATTCATTCCACCCAAACAAAAATTAAAAACAATTTCTTAAAAATGTTTTAAAAATATTTGTGTGAGTGTTTGTAGGTGTGTGTAAGTGTAGGTGTGTGTGTGTGTGTGTGTGTGTGTGTGTGTGTGTGTGTAAGTGTAGCTGTGTGGGTACGTGTAGGTGTCTATGTGTAAGTGTAGCTGTGTGTGTATGTAACTGTACCAACGCACTATACAATAAAACTACACTGTAGGTCATTGTGTGTAAGTGTACTTGCACAATAAAAAAAACCCGGAAACATAGGTAACATTTGACTCCATTTATTTCAACACACTATTGGCATGTAAAAACAAACATTTTACCAACGTACTATACAATAAAACCACACTGTAGGTTTGTAAAAACAACAAATATTTTACCAACACACTATACAAAAAATCACACTAGGTACATAAAAACAAGTATTTTTTTTTAAATAAACACTCGCAAAATGTTTATACCTACCTGAACTTTATACCTACCTGAATGTTCCAGTATTTAGGTCGTGCCACTCCCTGAAACAGTTCCTTTTGACAGTGAAGCACAGAGGGACCTGGCACTTCCTGCAGTACACAGGTGTCTTCACCCTTTTGAGTCCAGCATCTGGGCACCTCCTGCAGTTCTTCCTGACCTTGGTGGCATCTTCCCCATAATACTCGGGCATGCATGTGAGTGGGAGGTGCAGGGCCTTCAGCTGGGCCTTCAGCAAACTCCAACAATTCTGCAGCAAGCTGCTCCCTGAAAGTATTATGGGTGTGTGGCTTTGTCCTGCTGGGATCACACCTCATCTAACAAATGTGGAAAAACAAAGATATTAGATTCATTCACTGGCTTATACTTATAGAATAATAAATGAATAATATTACACCAAATAAATAAGTAAACACATGTATATTTATTGATTGGCCATTAATTTAGAAAATGTAACTCCAAAAAGACAAGTAACACTATTTAGCATTTTGGCTAATCATTCCTGTTGGCTAAGCTAACACTGTGATGCAGTTCCACCAAACACAAAAGTAATATATAAAAAGGATAATATTGGACAATAAATGAATAACATTACACCAAATAAATAAGTAAACACATTATATATATTCATTCACTGGCCATTCATTTAGAAAATGTAACTCCAAAAAGACAAGTAACACTATTTAGCGTTTTGCCTAATCATTCCTGTAGCTTCTTGGCTAAGCTATCACTGTGACGCAGTTCCACCAACCACATAATATATAAAAACAGAGAGATTACATACCTTTCCCATGGTGGAAGTTCAACATCTGAGTCACTACTGTCCGGATCCAGGTCTGGTTGGAGGAGATCTTCATCATCTGACGAAGAGTCATATGGTATGATCATAGCTATCGTCAGCTAGCATCTCTAGCACCTGCTCTGTGGTGAAGCTCTCCCTTCTGGCTGCGTAATGCGTAATGGAGCCGGAGCGGGCTTAGTTTATACTACGCAGGATCATATATTTGGAACCCATTGGTCGATTTGGGTGATTGACACCTTTTCTGAACGTTAGAGCCAATAGAATCGAGTGACAGTTAGTAAGTCCCACTAAACACTTACGTCAATTAGAGAGAGGTTTGCGTAAACAGCACGTGAGACAGCGTTAGCTCAGGACTGCGAAACTTTAAACCTACTCTGCTGCCATGAATGTAATGATAGATTATCATTATAAAGTGACTAAGATACATTGGATTAACTTTAAACAGCGTTTTTATTCCCTTGAACACGAGCTTTGATCACAAAACAGCAACGGTAAGACATAATTATTGTTATGGTTTTGAAAACTGCTTTTTTTTCACTTCTCTGTTCTGGCTGCTAGCTCAGTAAGTATGTGTCCTACAGTGATGATACTTATAACCAAATAATATGTGGAGTATCAGCTTTCAGATGATATGTAGTTTGTGCAGAAAATATTAAGTTTTTAAGATCGTTTTTGTTAGTTAGCACCGGAAGTAGCATCTGCCCGTTTTAGCTAAGGGCTAATGCTAACGCTTCTTGTGAGACTTGTGTTTTGTTTCTGTGAAAATGGTTCGTATTGTCAGTTAGCTGAGATTCATCTCGTTAATCTGGTATAACACATTAATAGGTTTTTAAATATTAAGATGCCCTGAGACACAGTGTCGTGACGAAAAAAAAACAGGGTCCCCGCCGGCGGGGACCTTCAGGCTTAAACAGGTTAAAGGAAAGTACACTTACAAATGGACTGTTTGTTGAGAAGTACTGTTGGACATTTTGAAAGCCCATTGACCCATCATCATGTCAATCCCTCATTCCAGGCTTAATCTTACTTAAGTAAGTAAGATAAGATTTGTTTACTTAAGTAAGTAAGATAAGAACTAAAAATGCAGTAGGTAGGTTGAGGCAAAAACATAAAATCAGACTGCAACTGCTGCCGTGACCCGGATTCGCTGCGGCCACAACGCAAAGTACTAACCACTATACGATCACAGTAGTTCTCACAGAATTGCAAACATACCATTCTGAAGGAAAGTACACTTAAAAAGGGACATCCAGATCTGAACTGGGGACCTCTTGATCTGCAGTCAAATGCTCTACCACTGAGCTATACCCCCTATGACTGACAGAGTTCAGACACATACTCATAGGCTGGGAATTACTGTAAAGCTCAAATGACCAGAAGTCAAAAGCCCACGTAGGCTAAAAACGAAATATTTCACATTCGCTTGGTTTTATGTTGAAGGGCCATAATAGTGTTGTTCCTCGTTTCAAATGTTCACTGACTTTGATGGACTGTTTGTTGAGAAGTACTGTTGGAAATGTTGAAAGCCCATTGACCCATCATCATGTCAATCCCTCATTCCAGGTGTACTTTGACGGACAGCTTTTTGTGAAGTACATTAGGAAATGAGGAACAATTGATTTCCTAAAGCGAAACGAGCTAGCCAGGAGTCGAACCTGGAATCTTCTGATCCGTAGTCAGACGCGTTATCCATTGCGCCACTAACCCTTTGTTTTTTGCTTTCGTAGCAGCTTTTAAACTGTAGAAAATGAACTAAAAATGCAGTAGGTAGGTAGAGGCAAAAACATAAAATCAGACTGCACTGCGCGTGACCCGGACTCGAACGGGGGTTGCTGCGGCCACAACGCAGAGTACTAAACCACTATATGATCACGACCACCGTAGTTCTCACAGTATTGCAAATATACCATTCTGAAGGAAAGTACACTTACAAAGGGGACACCCAGATTTGAACTGGGGACCTCTTGATCTGCAGTCAAATGCTCTACCACTGAGCTATACCCCCTATGACTGACAGAGTTCAGACACATACTCATAGGCTGGGAATTACTGTAAAGCTCAAATGACCAGAAGTCAAAAGCCCACGTAGGCTAAAAACGAAATATTTCACATTCGCTTGGTTTTATGTTGAAGGGCCATAATAGTGTTGTTCCTCGTTTCAAATGTTCATTGACTTTGATGGACTGTTTGTTGAGAAGTACTGTTGGAAATGTTGAAAGCCCATTGAGCCCATCATCATGTCAAATCCCTCACTCCAGGTGTACTTTGACGGACAGCTTTTTGTGAAGTACATTAGGAAATGAGGAACAATTGATTTCCTAAAGCAAGACGAGCTAGCCAGGAGTCGAACCTGGAATCTTCTGATCCGTAGTCAGACGCGTTATCATTGCGCCACTAACCCATTTGTGTTTTTGCTTTCGTAGCAGCTTTTAAACTGTATACAATGAACTGAAAAATGCAGTAGGTAGGTTGAAGCAAAAACATAAAATCAGACTGCAGCTGCTGCCGTGACCCGGACTCGAACCGGGGTTGCTGCGGCCACAACGCAGAGTACTAACCACTATACGATCACGGCCACCGTAGTTCTCACAGTATTGCAAACATACCATTCTGAAGGAAAGTACACTTACAAAAGGGGCACCCAGATTTGAACTGGGGACCTCTTGATCTGCAGTCAAATGCTCTACCACTGAGCTATACCCCCTATGACTGACAGAGTTCAGACACATACTCATAGGCTGGGAATTACTGTAAAGCTCAAATGACCAGAAGTCAAAAGCCACGTAGGCTAAAAACGAAATATTTCACATTCGCTTGGTTTCATGTTGAAGGGCCATAATAGTGTTGTTCCTCGTTTCAAATGTTCATTGACTTTGATGGACTGTTTGTTGAGAAGTACTGTTGGAAATGTTGAAAGCCCATTGACCCATGTCGATCCCTCATTCCAGGTTTACTTTGACGGACAGCTTTTTGTGAAGTACATTAGGAAATGAGGAACAATTGATTTCCTAAAGCGAGACGAGCTAGCCAGGAGTCGAACCTGGAATCTTCTGATCCGTAGTCAGACGCGTTATCCATTGCGCCAAAGCTGGGGAACAATAGTCTTGCAAGGGGGGGGGAGAAGGAAGAAGAAGGGGGAAGAAGGGGGAAGAAGAAAAAGGAAGAGAAAAAGAGAAAAAGGAGAAAAGAGGAGAAAGAAAAAACGATTCTCCTGCTCCCAATTTCCCTTCTGTAGCATTTAAAAGTGTTTATATACAGTAGTGTTTCAAAAAAAGTATGTATTTGTTTATTTCTTGAGGCGGAAAACACATCCACAAGATTGCAGGATTGAATCCCAACTCAGTCAGTATTGAAGTGTATAATATATAGAACATGAGAGGAATAAAAGTGCTTGTGTTGCAGATCTTAACATTAATTAATTAGAGATATTGACTGATAAGACTTGTGTTATACAGTTAACTATTAATATATTTCTATTAAATATTAACTAAAAGTTATTTACTTCTTTCAAGTTTATTAAATACTTTTTTAAATCAGGGATAGTTTTTAAGTCACCGATATGGATTTGTATTGAAGTTCATTGTTTCTGTGCTGTGGATAAATAATAAAAATATAACCATTACATTAATATCAACTAAGGTATAGGTTTTATAATTATTTTGTTTTTGCCTTTCGAACTGCTGCTCGAACAGGTGAACGAAAAAGTATAGAAATTGTAAACATAGTACTCCACTACAATTATTGGACAGACACTAGGCATACTTGAAAAAGCCAAACCTTTATTTTATGTTAGTTAAACATAATAACATTTAAAACAGTAGTAAAACGGTATAACAAAATAATGATAATAACACTCTTAAATAGAAGATAAAATTACTATATACAATTTATACATAAGATATATACACACATAACTATAAAACTGTAAACCAAACTATATACATAATTAAGTGTCAATGCCTATGGGGGCAGAAACACTTCTCACTTTTTGTTCCTCATGTCCTTCAGCCACTGCTCCTTTGGCAAAGCCTCAACCAAGGGGCAGTACACCACTCCCTTGTACTGGCTGTGTCCAGTTTCCGCTGTGCGAAACTTCCCACACTTTTTGCACGTGTTGTGCACAACCTTGCGGGTCAGCTTTCGGGTGGTTGGAGCAGGAGTAGGAGCAGGAAGAACAGAGGAGAGGCTGGCATTCGGAGCCTGTGGAGCAGCGACCTGGACCGGCACCTGTGAGGTCACTGGATTAAAAATCCAGGAGCAATGGCCCAAAGCTGGAGCAGGGAAGAGCTGTCGCTGCCGCACCATCTGAGGGCCAGAGGGAAGCTGGGGTGGAGCCGGGAATAGCTGCCGCACCACCATCTGAGGACCAGAGGGTGGAGCCGGGAATAGCTGCCGCACCACCATCTGAGGGCCAGAGGGAAGCTGGGGTGGAGCAGGGAATAGCTGCTCCACCCTCTGAGGACCAGAGGGTGGAGCAGGGAATAGCTGCCGCACCACCATCTGAGGACCAGAGGGTGGAGCCGGGAATAGCTGCAGCACCACCATCTGAGGACCAGAGGGTGGAGCCGGGAATAGCTGCAGCACCACCATCTGAGGACCAGAGGGTGGAGCCGGGAAGAGCTGCCGCTGCCGCACCACCATCTGAGGGCCAGAGGGAAGCTGGGGTGGAGCAGGGAATAGCTGCCGCACCACCATCTGAGGACCAGAGGGTGGAGCAGGGAATAGCTGCTGCAGCACCATCTGAGGACCAGAGGGTGGATCAGGGAATAGCTGCTCCACCATCTGAGGACCAGAGGGTGGAGCAGGGAATAGCTGCTCCACCATCTGAGGACCAGCGGGTGGAGCAGGGAATAGCTGCCGCACCACCATCTGAGGACCAGAGGGTGGAGCCGGGAAGAGCTGCCGCTGCCGCACCACCATCTGAGGGCCAGAGGGAAGCTGGGGTGGAGCAGGGAATAGCTGCCGCACCACCATCTGAGGACCAGAGGGTGGAGCAGGGAATAGCTGCTGCAGCACCATCTGAGGACCAGAGGGTGGAGCAGGGAATAGCTGCTCCACCATCTGAGGACCAGAGGGTGGAGCAGGGAATAGCTGCTGCACCACCATCTGAGGACCAGCGGGTGGAGCAGGGAATAGCTGCCGCACCACCATCTGAGGACCAGCGGGTGGAGCTGGGAATAGCTGCTGCACCACCATCTGAGGACCAGAGGGTGGAGCAGGGAATAGCTGCCGCACCACCATCTGAGGACCAGAGGGTGGAGCAGGGAATAGCTGCCGCACCACCATCTGAGGACCAGAGGGTGGAGCAGGGAATAGCTGCTGCACCACCATCTGAGGACCAGAGGGTGGAGCAGGGAATAGCTGCCGCACCACCATCTGAGGACCAGCGGGTGGAGCAGGGAATAGCTGCACCACCATCTGAGGACCAGCGGGTGGAGCAGGGAATAGCTGCAGCACCATCTGAGGGCCAGAGGGTGGAGCAGGGAATAGCTGCAGCACCATCTGAGGACCAGAGGGTGGAGCAGGGAAGAGCTGCTCCACCATCTGAGGACCAGAGGGTGGAGCAGGGAAGAGCTGCCGCACCATCTGAGGGCCAGAGGGTGGAGCAGGGAATAGCTGCCGCACCACCATCTGAGGACCAGAGGGTGGAGCAGGGAATAGCTGCCGCACCACCATCTGAAGACCAGCGGGTGGAGCAGGGAATAGCTGCAGCACCATCTGAGGGCCAGAGGGTGGAGCAGGGAATAGCTGCAGCACCATCTGAGGACCAGAGGGTGGAGCAGGGAATAGCTGCACCACCATCTGAGGACCAGAGGGTGGAGCAGGGAATAGCTGCAGCACCATCTGAGGGCCAGAGGGTGGAGCAGGGAATAGCTGCAGCACCATCTGAGGACCAGAGGGTGGAGCAGGGAATAGCTGCCGCACCACCATCTGAGGACCAGAGGGTGGAGCAGGGAAGAGCTGCCGCACCACCATCTGAGGACCAGAGGGTGGAGCCGGGAATAGCTGTCGCACCACCATCTGAGGACCAGAGGGTGGAGCAGGGAATAGCTGCCGCACCACCATCTGAGGACCAGCGGGTGGAGCAGGGAATAGCTGCCGCACCACCATCTGAGGACCAGAGGGTGGAGCAGGGAAGAGCTGCCGCACCACCATCTGAGGACCAGCGGGTGGAGCAGGAAATAGCTGCCGCACCACCATCTGAGGACCAGAGGGTGGAGCAGGGAAGAGCTGCCGCACCACCATCTGAGGACCAGAGGGTGGAGCAGGGAATAGCTGCCGCACCACCATCTGAGGACCAGAGGATGGAGCAGGGAATAGCTGCCGCACCACCATCTGAGGACCAGAGGGTGGAGCAGGGAATAGCTGCCGCACCACCATCTGAGGGCCAGAGGGTGGAGCAGGGAAGAGCTGCAGCTGGGGACGCAGCTTTAAAGTTGCCGGTGTTGCTGTTGTGGGCGAGGCCTTCCTCTTTAGCTTTACCTGGCCAACGGTGCTACTTGGGAGGATGTAATGGTGAGCAACACCTGGCTGGGGGGCTGCTGATTGGGGGCGAACATTGGCAGGGGGAAGAGGGTCAGATGCCACAGACAGGCGGCTAGGCAAGACCAGCCCCTGCAACACCATTGCATGGTCTTCCCTGTTAACCCTCTTCTTGTGCCACTGCACCGGGTGGTGTGGCTCACGTCCACCAGCTGCAGGTTGGTCTGCTGCATAACTGTCCCATTGGACAGAATGTGGCGCCTGATTTTCCTGTAGTCCTCCAGGATGAGATCCCATCTTGACACTGTGCCAGTCCCTCTTCCTGGGACTACGGTGGATAACACAGAGCCTGACAAAGATGGCCTCAATCAGGCGGCAGCAATCTGGCCACTGTGCAAGTGGGGCAGTGGTGGTGAGAGCATGCCTCTTCAAACTCTCCACCCCTGGAGTGAACTCCTGCTTCTTCTTAGGAGACCTGAACCGCCCTGTGTCCAGCCTGCTCTGATCTGGCAGCAACAACCACCCTCTGCTTGTCATAGTCCAGCAGGTTCTGCCACAGAGCAACAATGTTGCTAACCTGAGAGAGGGAGAACACAGCACATAAGACACGGATATCTCAAAGTGTGAACTTGGATATGCACAGAGGAAAGTCTGGAGTGAGTCACTCAGTGTAAATCCTATGATTGATAATATTTGCACCAGTAAATTGTAAATGTCCAGTAATATACTTATCATATGTGAATAATAAGTAATAGGTACATATGTTTCTATACTTTACCTTCTGACAGAGGTCACGTCACTTCCGTTTCCTTGGAGCAGGTCCCTCCTGAAGGCCAAAGCCCGTCCATTCTGCATCTCCCATTTTGTTATGGCTTATAGGTTTAGTGATCATCTAAACTTTAAGTAAAATAACAATGCAAGTGTTAGAGAGAACTACACTGCAAAGCGAACAACACTGACACCATGTAACCATTATTTACACAGGTTATCTACACATATAATCATGTATAAACACACATCATGTTCATAAACGGGGAAGTTGTCCTTTTATCCATATATGATTGATGTATGTATATTGAATTACAATTAATGTAATGTTATATACAGTATATAGCTATCTTGAATATATATTCAACAATATACTGTATCCTTCCTGGAGCATATAACACACTTTATCATATCATAGTGAGCAACGATCCCTTATCTCACATAAAGATATTTATATCTTATAATATATGATATACTTTAGGTGTCTATATGAACAAATAAACTGATAAACATAAACTCATAAAATGCCACCAGTAACCAATAGGCATCTTAACCAAATCTGTAAAGTAACTAAAGGTAAGCTATTAAACACATGTCGTGGAGTAAAAGTACACCATTTACCTCTGAATTGTAGTGAAGTAGAAGTACACAGTAGAAAAATATGGAAACACTCAAGTGAAGTATAAGTATCTCAAAATTCTACTTAAGTACAGTACTTGAGTAAATGTTCTTAGTTACTTCCCACCTTTGTGTATACAGTATATATGCTGTATGACTTCTGTCCCACTGCTCACAGAAGTGTAGTTACTAATTACAACATGCCCATTCATACAAGAGTCGTTTAACAACTTATTTAAATGACTGTTGCCAATCGGATGTACAACGCATGGCTGTTGACATTGATTAATATAATAACGTGTATTTAACCTAGACATTAGCAATGCTGGCTTGCTAACTTTATGCAGACTGAAGTTGCCGACTGTATACCGTAATGTAAAAGTTGACGCCAAAACGACGGTTGTAAAAATAGGTTTTATGACTGTAAACGGGGAAATAGAAACAATAGTGTTGTCACTTACTCTGAATAATGCGCCTCGCGATTTGTCCACTGTCAACCAAAAGCTTGAGGGGGGGGGGTTCGGAGAGAAGCCGTGCCGTGAGTGGCTCTGTCCATTGTGATGCCGTGACGTGATTGGCTCCGTCCATTGTGAACTTGCGTCGTGATTGGTTTAGGTCCAATCTCACAATGGACAGCGAGTATCATGATTGGGTGATAGGATTGGATTTTGACAGACGGTCCTGCGCCAGCTAGCGCCACTAACCCTTTGTTTTTTTGCTTTCGTAGCAACTTTTAAACTGTATAAAATGAACTAAAAATGCAGTAGGTAGGTTGAAGCAAAAACATAAAAGCAGACTGCAACCGTGACCCGGATTCGAACCGGGGTTGCTGCGGTCACAACGCAGAGTACTAACCACAATACGATCACGGCCACCGTACTTCTCACAGTATTGCAAACATACCATTCTGAAGGAACGTACACTTACAAAGGGGGCACCCAGATTTGAACTGGAGACCTCTTGATCTGCAGTCAAATGCTCTACCACTGAGGTATAGCCCGTATGACTTAAAGAGTTCAGACACATACTTATAGGCTGGACATTACTGTAAAACTCAAATGACCAGAAGTCAAAAGCCAAGTGGGCTAAAAACGAAATATTTCACATTCGCTTGGTTTCATGTTGAAGGGCCATAATAGTGTTGTTCCTCGTTTCAAATGTTCACTGACTTTGATGGACTGTTTGTTGAGAAGTACTGTTGGAAATGTTGAAAGCCCATTGACCCATGTCGATCCCTCATTCCAGGTGACTGTTTGTTGAGAAGTACTGTTGGAAATGTTGAAAGCCCATTGACCCATCATCATGTCAATCCCTCATTCCAGGTGTACTTTGACGGACAGCTTTTTGTGAAGTACATTAGGAAATGAGGAACAAATGATTTCCTAAAGTGAGACAAGCTAGCCTGGAGTCTAACCAGGAATCTTCTGATCCGTAGTCAGACGCGTTATCCACTGTGCCACTAACCCTTTGTTTTTTGATTTCGTAGCAGCTTTTAAACTGTATAAAATGAACAAAAAATGCAGTAGATAGGTTGAAGCAAAA
>CM070476.1:44677323-44755826 GCA_036324585.1 Champsocephalus esox | reverse complement strand
GAGAGAGAGAGAGGAGAGAGAGGAGAGAGAGGAGAGGGGAGAGGGGAGAGAGAGGGGAGAGGGGGAGAGAGGAGAGGGGAGAGAGAGGAGGGGAGAGAGAGGAGAGAGGAGAGGGGAGGAGAGAGGAGAGAGTGAGAGAGAGGGGAGAGGGGGGGGGGGAGAGAGGGGGAGTGAGGGGAGAGGGGGTGTGGGGGGGTGTTTTTGTTTTGTGGGGGGGGGGAGGGGACGGGTGGAGGGGGGGGGGGGTGGAGGTGTGTGTGAGGGGTGAGGGGGGGGGAGGGGATGGTTAGGGGGGGGGTGGTGGTGGAGGGGGTGGGGGGTGTGGGGGAGTGGGGGGGGTGGGGGGGGGGGGGGGGGGGGGAGGGGGATGGGGGGAGGGAGGGGAGGGGGGGGGGGGGGGGGGGTGGGGGGAGGGGGTGGGGAGGGGAGTGGGGGGTGGGGGGAGGAGGGGAGGGGGTGGGGGGGGTGGGGATTTGGTCTGTGTGTTTGTGCTTTTTTTTCATTTTTTTATTTTTTTCTTTTATTTTTTCATCTTTTTTTTTTTTTTTTTTTTTTTTTTTTTTTTTTTTCTTTTTTTTTTTCTTTTTTTCTTTTCTCTCTTTTTTTTTTCTTTTTTACTTTTTCTTCTTTTTTTCTTTCTTCTCTTCTTCTTTTTTTTTTTTTTTTCTTCATGTCTTTTTATTTTTTTCATTCACATCCCTCTAGTATTAATATTTTGAAACGATAAATGTCTTCTTGAGAGGAGATTGAGGTACAGTGAATGTGATGCATACTGGCTACACACAAAATAATTTATTAAAAACATATTGAACTTTTTTTGCATCTCGTTGTTGTTGTTTTTTATAGTGAACAAGAATTCATGTTTATTTATTTTTGTATTTTGGGGATGAGTCGCCTTCTGGTGGCAGAGGGAGGAACATTAGTGTTGTTTTCTTTAAAGTAAATTCAGATTGAACACAGTAAAACAATTCAATTGGATTGTCCGTCCGTCCAAAGAAAATAAATTATATTTGTTTACTTATAGTGAAAACCACCTTTGGATGACGGATGGTAGACTAAAAGCTTTAGGAATCCAAACTTGGGTGCATTTGCCGTTTATCTGGAACCCATTGGTCGGTTTTGGTGATTGACATCTCTTTTGAACCGCTAGAGCCAATAGAATCGAGAGGGTGTTTCTAAATCCATCTACACGTTAACATTGAGGAGTGAGAGTGATGCGCGGCCAGCATGCCCAACACCGGAAGCTGGGTTGTAGCTCTCATACACTACTCTTATTGACACAATGTGATGATGGATTATCAGTAATCAAAGTGACAGAGACACATTGGATTAACCTTCAGCAGCGTTTATATGCGTTGTATTGCCATTGAACACAACTTTTGATCAGAGAACAGCAGGTAAGACGTATTTGCCGTTTTGGCCCCGCAAAGTGAAGTTGCGTGTTGTCTTTGCTGCAGCGGGTTTTGGTTGCAGCAGCGAAGGTCACAGTGATGATACTTATACCATTGGAATCTGTGGAATCTCAGCTTTCATATGATATCTAGTTTGTGCAGATCCGATGAAGTATAACATATTTCTATCGTGAGTTCTGTGCTCAGCGCTTCAGCACTCTTTCGCTCAGTGCTAATTCAGACGCTCGGCTTTAGAGTTGTGTTTAGTTTCGGTAAAATTGGTTAATATCATCAGTTAGCTGAGTTTCTTCCCGTTAAGTGGGTATGACGCATTAATAGGTTGGTACATTTTAAGAAGCCCTGAGACACAGTTTCGTAAATATTGTTGTGTTTTGCCCCCGGGGGCGGGGGCATGGCGTTTAAGGCTGAGTATATGAGTATATTTTGATATATATGTGGACATCAGTCAAGGCACCATGCGTGTCATTAAGTTTGGTTTCTCCGCTATCATTCACATCCCTCTAGTATTTAATTAATATTTTTAAAGGATAAATGTCTTTTTGAGAGGACATTTCGAGGTACAGTGAATGTGATGTATACTGGTTACACACAAAATAATTTATTAAAAGAATATAAAACTTTTTTGCATCTCGTTGTTAGTTTTTTATCGTGAACAGGACCGAATATATCGGTATCAGACTGTCTCTGATTTAAAAATGTCTCAAAAACAAACATGGAGCGTCACGAGACACAGGACTGCCAGGTATCTCTAGTTTGTAATTAATAAGACCCAGTAAAAGACAAAATGAAATAAACTACGGAAGAGGATTAGGGCCAAATGGGGTTGTGGGTTTAGAATGTGTTTTAAGAAATGGGTTTTTAAAGTCCGTAATTCTGTCATCACATTAAATACAAGACTCCAGATCCCGGCGTGTATAGACACCAAAAAGAAAGACATTTGGGGAAGCTGGGTTAATCGAACATGAGAGACACAGGTACAGACAGAGAGAAGTAAGAAGTAAGATGTCCCCATGAGAGGACACAGGTATAGACAGAGAGAAGGAAGAAGTAAGATGTCCCCATGAGAGGACACAGGTACAGACAGAGAGAAGGAAGAAGTAAGATGTCCCCCGACAGACTAAGCCTATATCAGCAAAACTAGGGGCTGAATCTAATCAGCCCTAACTATAAGCTTTATCAAAAAGGAAGGTCTTAAGCGCACTCTTAAAAACGGATAGGGTGTCTGCCGCCCGAACACAAACTGGAAGCTGATTCCACAAATGTGGAGCTTGATAAGAAAAGGCTCTGGCTCCCATTGTGCTTTCAGAGACTCTAGGAACAACCAACAACCCTGCATTCTTGGAACGCAATGCCCTAGTAGGCCAGTAGGGTATAATGAGTTCTTTAAGGTAAGATGGCGCCTGCCCATTAAGGGCTTTGTAGGCGAGAAGAAGAATTTTAAATTCTATCCTGTGTTCTATAGGGAGCCAGTGTAAGGCAGCCAGAACAGGAGTAATGTGGTCCCTTCTCCTAACTCTGGTTAGTACACGAGCCGCAGCATTTTGAATCAGCTGAAGCGACTTGATTGACTTCTTGGTACTCCCTGATAGTAAAGAGTTACAATAATCCAGCCTAGAAGTAACAAATGCATGGACTAGTTTCTCTGCATCGTTTTGAGGCAAGATATGCCTGATTTTTGCAATGTTACGTAGATGGAAGTAGGCGGTCCTTGAAATTGATTTTATGTGGGCGTTAAAGGATAAATCCTGATCAAATATAACACCAAGGTTCCTTACAGTCTCACTGGAGGCCAAATTAATGCCATCCAAAGTAGTGTTAATTTCGTTGACTAAAACTATGACGAAATATGTTCGTCAACAACCTTTTTTTCCATGACGAAAACGAGACGATAACGAGACGGCACCGACGGCAGTAAACAATAACTGTAACGAAATCATCATGCAATATCGTTGACGAAAAGTGACGAGACGAAAATGTAGTTTACTAAATAAAAACTATGCCAAAATCTCTCTTTACTTTCGTTGACGAAAAATGAGGATTATTATGCAAATTGGAGATTTGCAAAAGGTGAGCATATCTCCGCGTTTTGCTAAAAGCTTCTGTGATGTCTGTATTTGCTTCCCTTGTCGCGAGTTCTGATCGCTCGGTGGTGATACTTATATTTCTAGAATCTGTGGAATCTCAGCGTGTTAGCTAAGCTTGTTTGTGCATATCCAATAAGTATATCGATTGATTTATACCTAGAGTGCGTTAGCATTTTTTCGCTCAGAGCTCATTTAGACACTTCTTGTGAGACTTGTGTTTTGTTTCGGTAAACATGGTTCATATTATCAGTTAGCTGAGATTCTTCCTGTTAAACGAGCAGGACACATGAATAGTTATATTTTAAGAAGCCCTGAGACACAGTTTCGTGGGGGAAAAAACGGGGGGGAAGCCCCTTAACAGGTTAAATAGGAATTAAATCATTTTAAGTCATTTTAAGTGTTCCCAAAGCCCCGGTGTTCTGCAGTTTGTGTGGGCCTGCTGTACTGTTGCACAGTTTATGCTGTAGAAACTATGTCCAGGACAAGGTGTTTGGAAGTTTTGGAAGATTCATAGCTAACCACACTGAAGATTATGGAGGTATTGATCAGAGGAGGACCTCGGCAAAACAGAGCCTGCCCAGGTATATTTAAACAAGTTCCCAACTCGCCTGTACAGTGGGGTAAGGCGCTCATTTTGCAGCTCGTGGTTTCAAAACAGAGATTGGCTGGAATGTCCTGTAAAAAATATGCCATCTTCTGCTATGCATGTAGACATTTCGGTTCAAATACATCTAACTCAAACGCTGTCTCCTGGTACTCATCAGAGTAACTCACTAAAAATGAAATACTATATGACGGTAAAATAAGAATACAGTTTGAAAGGAGAGTGATTTGTAAAATATCCATAAAGAAAAAGTAAATCTGCTTGCAGTTGTGTTTCATCTGGTGTTGAGAGATGTGTCCTTAGATCTCTCAATGTTGCTCTCAAAGTGCACCAGATTGATGCTTTAACTTCAATATTAAAAAACAAACCTAGAGGGTGTTAGGTCCACTCCCCGACTTGTGAAAAATAGCACTTTACCACTGCACCCCCTCTAATCTCAGATGTGTTAACTGTGTTCGTTATTCTCGCGTCCAGGAGAGAAGCTTTAAATAAGGACTAAATGGAGTCTCTGAGAAGGTTCAAATGGGTACTTTAATCAATAAAAAGCACTGTAATGTTACACGCAGAATGTAGTGAGGAGAGAAAGGCTGCAGCCTCCTCTCGCAGTCGCGGCCGAGCAGAAGAGAACCCACAAGCATTAGGCGCATTCACACCGCAGTACTTTTCCCACAAAGGTTCATGAGAACTTAGTTCATGAGAACTCTTTAGTTCGCATGAACTAAGTACAGCGTTCACACCGGAATAAGTTCCCTGAGGGAGGATTAGGCAAATGAAGCCGCTGACGTCACTTCTTCTTTTGCTTTGGATTACTGGCAGGCCGCAACCCACTTCACGGCGTATACTGAAGCCTTCCGAGTAAATCGCCAGAACGCCGACACCTCCTCATCTCCACCGCTCCCATGTTTTATTTTGTGTTGCCATAAGTTAGTCTCTCTGCGTTTCTGCGCTGGGCTAATGCTAATGCTAATAATGCTAATGCGAGGATAATAAAATGGCGGCTTCACAAAACTTTTTGGGAGTTTTACGGGGCGTGGTTTGCAATCCGCCCAGCCAATCAGACATGGGAACCTTTTTCTCCCACGGAAGTCCCTGCTCTCTAGCAGCGACTGAAAAGGGGGTGAAAAGGTTCTCATGAACTCATTTTAGTTCCGGCTCTGTTTGGTGTGAACGCAACATTTCGAAACTATATCGGAACTAAAGTGGGAAAAGTACTGCGGTGTGAACGCGCCTATTAGTCCTTCCCGCTTGCCGGCTGTTCGCTCCTCCTCTCTGGGGGCTGTGGTGACGCAGGGGACTCCCCCCCTCGTTCTCCTGTGTCCAATATCGCGTTAAACAGAGGATTTCGACATTTTACATTCATTGCTTACTTCCACGTGCCTTTTCTCCTCCTTATCTCTTTCATAACTTTATATGTAACACATGTTAACGGCGTCAATAGCCACTTTAATGACACTAATGGACGGTAGTCCCGGATGTCGTCATGACGGATTTTCAGAATAAAAGCTTGGTATTGAGAACTTCCGTTTTTTTCCCAGAATAAAATAGCATTTAAACTGACGGTACATCATGCCATAAAACATTGATTTTAATTTCTAACAGATGCACTCTGAGTCGTTTTGTTCTGGAACCGGGCCTGGAGGGAGGGAGGGAGGGAGGGAGGTAATGTTCGAAGCTCAGCCTCCTCTGGGTCATGAGTTATTATTTTATTATATTATTTACCATAAAAACACAAAAAGATAAGCAAGTTAGACCCAGCGCTAAAATCATTTTGTGTCTGGGTGTAAAAATAAATACAGAATATTATTTGGCAAATTCAAAGAAAGTTGTAAAGAAAATGTTCCAACAAGAAGAAAGCCATGAAGAAATATCCAAAGAGGTTTCTGGATGATTAAAGTAGTTTTATTGTTTGTCACATAGCAGATGATTTGTGATACGACGTTAAGCAAACGTATCAGGATATAGGAACGGTCGTTTACTCAAAAACACAAATGCTTTATTGTGAAAAACATAAGCAGCATTCTTTATAGAAATTGATCATTGCACACAACACGCATAAAATAAAGAAACATCGATAAACATTTCTTAATCAATGAGAAATCTAACTTTTAACACAATTCCTGATCACTCAATCTCAATACTTGGACCATAGGTGTAGTGGCCAATTGTCCAAAGGAATCCGTGTTCAAAGGCCACGTAGTCTAGGAGGCGAGCTCGAGTATTGACTCGCGTATATATTCAAAAACTCAGATACCTTGCTCGTTCCATTCTGGTGCTTCATTGAGAGGTTCAATCGATCAGCTGACGGCCCACTGCCGACGTGCAACATGTGCACGGTATTTAAACAAATAAACAAACAAGATCCATTGGCATACGGATGTGTGCGGTCAAACACTTTTTCCAACTGCCTCTCTAGACTTCCTGCTGCGTCATGCAGGCAGCGTCTTTTATACCTACTATTGCTTTGTAGAAATCATAACGACACATAAACTAGAGCTGTCCATAAGCAAGATGACACGTTACAAAATCAGTATAATAATAATAATTCATAGTTAATCAGCTCATTTGAGTTAAATTAAAGAATATTCAACTGGCTCACAAAACCATCATTCATTACCAAAATAAATGTGCCTAAATGGCTCTTACAATAGGAATATCTTTAATTACTAAATGAATTACATTTCTTTGTTACAACATGGAGCAAAACTGTTATGATATCGTACAAGGTTATTAAAATATATATTTGTTGTAAAAATCAGCAACATTCTCGACAGCAAAATGAAGCATCAATGAGAGAACCCCGAACTATGAAATTGATTGACTTGTATGAAATGTTCATGGCCATCGTTATTAGCTTCAAGCCCAATCGCTGATCGCCACACGAGGCAGAATACTTGTGGATTGGGAGGACGTAGATTCTTTTACCAAATCAAAATTAATTAGTTCAGAGCAAAACTATTATGAAAAAACAAACATTGCTCAATTACAAAAATGTCAAAATACATATGAAATCCTTAAACACGAAAAGCGCTGGAAGCATTCGTTTTAGTTTTTAATTTGTATTATAATAATTTTCCAGCAACATTTCAGGCTCAACTTCTAACACCATTTTATAAAACTGAACTTTGAATACTTGTTGAAATAAAAAACACCAACTCTGGATGTGCTGAAATCCAACAGTAGGTGGCGCTGTAACGCCGTCCTCCTGTTCTCTCTGGATTCATTGGCATCACGGATTGCGATGCAGATTTTAGAGGATATTTGACGAGTTGTATTAAATATATAACATTATTCAGCCGGGGTCGGTGTGTCTTTGGTTTCAAAATGCACCGACTGCTTTGACTTTTCTCATTAAACCCAATGTGTGAGTTGTCGTTAAAGATCTGCGTCTTCAGAAGGAACCAACGAGCTGACAGGAAGTCAGAAAAGACACATTGATGGTGTGGTATTTTCATTTATAACACCCGCCTCACCCGCAAAGCACTCAGCATTGTGGGTGACTCCACCCTCCCCCAACAGCCTGAGGCCGAGCACCACCAGCTCCTTCCACCAGGCTGAGTGTGTGTGTGTGTGTGTGTGTGTGTGTGTGTGTGTGTGTGTGTGTGTGGTCTAGCATTACTATACTTGTGGGGACCTACATCTGTTTACATAGTCACGTGTGGGGGCTCGCCTCCCTTATGGGGACAAATTGGAGGTCCCCATAAGGGGGGTCATTAATTGTAGGGTGAAGACTTGGTTAAGGTTAGGATAAGTCTCCAGGAAATGCATGTAAGTCAATGTAATGTCCCCTGAAGTGATGTATACATGGTGTGTGTGTGTGTGTGTGTGTGTGTGTGTGTGTGTGTGTGTGTGTGTCTTTGGAGGTGCTACACTGCTCCCTGAGCTCCTTCCTCTTCAGCAGGAACACCCAGGTAATCCAGCTCAATGTCCTCCTGTCGGCTCGGCCTCCGCCCCCTGGTGGCCTGGAGAGACATGACAGCACCCAGTGAGACTTCCTGCATCACTCCTGTTCAATAACACACACTGCTTCATTCAGTCAGTGGAACAACAACATGTTTCAGTCCCTCATCATTCAGTCAGTGGAACAACAACAACAACAACAACAACATGTTTCAGTCCCTCATCAGTCAGTCAGTGGAACAACAACAACATGTTTCAGTCCCTCATCAGTCAGTCAGTGGAACAACAACAACAACATGTTTCAGTCCCTCGTCAGTCAGTCAGTGGAACAACAACAACATGTTTCAGTCCCTCATCATTCAGTCAGTGGAACAACAACAACATGTTTCAGTCCCTCATCAGTCAGTCAGTGGAACAACAACATGTTTCAGTCCCTCATCATTCAGTCAGTGGAACAACAACAACATGTTTCAGTCCCTCATCATTCAGTCAGTGGAACAACAACAACATGTTTCAGTCCCTCATCATTCAGTCAGTGGAACAACAACAACATGTTTCAGTCCCTCATCATTCAGTCAGTGGAACAACAACAACATGTTTCAGTCCCTCATCAGTCAGTCAGTGGAACAACAACATGTTTCAGTCCCTCATCATTCAGTCAGTGGAACAACAACAACATGTTTCAGTCCCTCATCAGTCAGTCAGTGGAACAACAACAACATGTTTCAGTCCCTCATCAGTCAGTCAGTGGAACAACAACAACATGTTTCAGTCCCTCATCATTCAGTCAGTGGAACAACAACAACATGTTTCAGTCCCTCATCATTCAGTCAGTGGAACAACAACAACATGTTTCAGTCCCTCATCATTCAGTCAGTGGAACAACAACAACATGTTTCAGTACCTCATCATTCAGTCAGTGGAACAACAACAACATGTTTCAGTCCCTCATCATTCAGTCAGTGGAACAACAACAACATGTTTCAGTCCCTCATCATTCAGTCAGTGGAACAACAACAACATGTTTCAGTCCCTCATCAGTCAGTCAGTGGAACAACAACATGTTTCAGTCCCTCATCATTCAGTCAGTGGAACAACAACAACAACATGTTTCAGTCCCTCATCAGTCAGTCAGTGGAACAACAACAACAACATGTTTCAGTCCCTCATCAGTCAGTCAGTGGAACAACAACAACAACATGTTTCAGTCCCTCATCAGTCAGTCAGTGGAACAACAACAACAACAACATGTTTCAGTCCCTCATCAGTCAGTCAGTGGAACAACAACAACAACAACATGTTTCAGTCCCTCATCATTCAGTCAGTGGAACAACAACATGTTTCAGTCCCTCATCATTCAGTCAGTGGAACAACAACAACAACAACAACATGTTTCCGTACCTCATCATTCAGTCAGTGGAACAACAACAACATGTTTCAGTCCCTCATCATTCAGTCAGTGGAACAACAACAACATGTTTCAGTCCCTCATCAGTCAGTCAGTGGAACAACAACAACATGTTTCAGTCCCTCATCATTCAGTCAGTGGAACAACAACAACAACATGTTTCAGTACCTCATCATTCAGTCAGTGGAACAACAACAACAACATGTTTCAGTCCCTCATCATTCAGTCAGTGGAACAACAACAACAACATGTTTCAGTACCTCATCATTCAGTCAGTGGAACAACAACAACATGTTTCAGTCCCTCGTCAGTCAGTCAGTGGAACAACAACAACATGTTTCAGTCCCTCATCATTCAGTCAGTGGAACAACAACAACATGTTTCAGTCCCTCGTCAGTCAGTCAGTGGAACAACAACAACATGTTTCAGTCCCTCGTCAGTCAGTCAGTGGAACAACAACAACATGTTTCAGTCCCTCATCATTCAGTCAGTGGAACAACAACAACATGTTTCAGTCCCTCATCATTCAGTCAGTGGAACAACAACAACAACAACATGTTTCAGTCCCTCATCAGTCAGTCAGTGGAACAACAACAACATGTTTCAGTCCCTCATCATTCAGTCAGTGGAACAACAACAACATGTTTCTGTCCCTCATCAGTCAGTCAGTGGAACAACAACAACATGTTTCAGTCCCTCATCATTCAGTCAGTGGAACAACAACAACATGTTTCAGTCCCTCATCATTCAGTCAGTGGAACAACAACATGTTTCTGTCCCTCATCATTCAGTCAGTGGAACAACAACAACATGTTTCAGTCCCTCATCATTCAGTCAGTGGAACAACAACAACATGTTTCAGTCCCTCATCATTCAGTCAGTGGAACAACAACAACATGTTTCAGTCCCTCATCATTCAGTCAGTGGAACAACAACAACATGTTTCAGTCCCTCATCAGTCAGTCAGTGGAACAACAACAACATGTTTCAGTCCCTCATCATTCAGTCAGTGGAACAACAACAACATGTTTCAGTCCCTCATCATTCAGTCAGTGGAACAACAACAACATGTTTCAGTACCTCATCATTCAGTCAGTGGAACAACAACAACAACATGTTTCAGTCCCTCATCATTCAGTCAGTGGAACAACAACATGTTTCAGTCCCTCATCATTCAGTCAGTGGAACAACAACAACATGTTTCAGTCCCTCATCATTCAGTCAGTGGAACAACAACAACATGTTTCAGTACCTCATCATTCAGTCAGTGGAACAACAACAACAACATGTTTCAGTCCCTCATCATTCAGTCAGTGGAACAACAACAACAACATGTTTCAGTCCCTCATCATTCAGTCAGTGGAACAACAACAACAACATGTTTCAGTCCCTCATCATTCAGTCAGTGGAACAACAACAACAACATGTTTCAGTCCCTCGTCAGTCAGTCAGTGGAACAACAACAACAACATGTTTCAGTCCCTCATCAGTCAGTCAGTGGAACAACAACAACAACATGTTTCAGTCCCTCATCATTCAGTCAGTGGAACAACAACAACAACATGTTTCAGTCCCTCATCAGTCAGTCAGTGGAACAACAACAACAACATGTTTCAGTCCCTCATCAGTCAGTCAGTGGAACAACAACAACATGTTTCAGTCCCTCATCAGTCAGTCAGTGGAACAACAACAACAACATGTTTCAGTCCCTCATCATTCAGTCAGTGGAACAACAACAACAACATGTTTCAGTCCCTCGTCAGTCAGTCAGTGGAACAACAACAACATGTTTCAGTCCCTCGTCAGTCAGTCAGTGGAACAACAACAACATGTTTCAGTCCCTCATCAGTCAGTCAGTGGAACAACAACATGTTTCAGTCCCTCATCATTCAGTCAGTGGAACAACAACAACATGTTTCAGTCCCTCATCATTCAGTCAGTGGAACAACAACAACATGTTTCAGTCCCTCATCATTCAGTCAGTGGAACAACAACAACATGTTTCAGTCCCTCATCAGTCAGTCAGTGGAACAACAACATGTTTCAGTCCCTCATCATTCAGTCAGTGGAACAACAACAACATGTTTCAGTCCCTCATCATTCAGTCAGTGGAACAACAACAACATGTTTCAGTCCCTCGTCAGTCAGTCAGTGAACACAACAACTGTTTCAGTCCCTCATCATCAGTGGAACAACAACAACATGTTTCAGTACCTTACAGTAGAAGTAAAGTCCGACGGTCACCAGCAGCAGCATCAGCGGCAGGACGACGGCTCGGATGATAAAAGGACTTGGATCTGATGGAACACATGGACAAGAGTCAGCAGACCTGAACCCTGAAGCCACTTTAGCATGGAGACTCCTCTCTCTCTGATTTGACCTCTGGTGAGACTTTAACACGTGGCCCACATGTTTCCCGACCGTAGGAGAAGCTGCTGTATGTCTTACATCCAGCAGTCAGTACTCAGGTCCAGACTCTGATGTAAGCGAGACTTCACTGGAGAACAACCGAACAGTGAGGAAACACAAAAGATGAAACTAAGAGGCCTTCTGTGCACGAGACCAGGACCATAAACCCCGACTGGAGGAGAGGTTCTGATCCAGGTTCTATATCATTTATATAGCCTTATTACATGGCTTAGTTGAACACTCAATTCTGATTGGTCAATTCAGAGTACATGACACGTTGTTAATCCAGCAGTACAGATCGCTGTCAAGGACTCATTGACCGTTGTTAAGGACGCTCACATCTGCAGAAAGAAGTCCGGTCCATTGAACTGTACACAGTTTGCTTGTCTTTAGTTTCCCGTGGTCTCCCGTCTGAGAGCAACATGGAGGATTTGAATATTCATTTTAATATATTTGGAGAGCACAGTCATTTGGATGCATGGTGAGTGGCTGATGCGTCCCCAGCGAAGAAAAAGACAAGAAAACCGCGGAGAAGTAAGAGGGGCGAAAAGACGGAGCACATTATGGGCTATGGGACTATTTAAAGACTGGCTGATCAGCTGCGGGGCGGAAACCCTCAACACGCAACGGTCCAGACGTCAGACGGCGACACATATTCAGTGTGCAGTTCCTTTGGCATCAGGGCAGGATATCTAGATACTTCCCAAGGTCTGACATCATGAAGTGTGCTACTTTCAAAGCAAGCAGCGATGTTTTCAAATCTGTAATCAAAAAGCTGAGAGACAGACAGGTGAGAGACAGACAGACAGACAGACAGACAGGTGAGAGACAGACAGGTGAGAGACAGACAGGTGAGAGACAGACAGACAGACAGACAGACAGACAGACAGACAGACAGGTGAGAGACAGACAGGTGAGAGACAGACAGGTGAGAGACAGACAGACAGACAGACAGACAGACAGACAGACAGACAGACAGACAGACAGGTGAGAGACAGACAGGTGAGAGACAGACAGGTGAGAGACAGACAGACAGACAGACAGACAGACAGACAGACAGACAGACAGACAGGTGAGAGACAGACAGGTGAGCGACAGACAGGTGAGCGACAGACAGGTGAGAGACAGACAGGTGAGAGACAGACAGGTGAGAGACAGACAGGTGAGCGACAGACAGGTGAGAGACAGACAGGTGAGAGACAGACAGGTGGAACAGACAGACGAGACGACAGACAGACAGACGCAGGACAACAGACAGCAGGTGAGAGACAGACAGACAGACAGACAGACAGACAGGACAGACAGACGGAGCGACAGACATGAGGCAGACAGACAGGACAGACAGGAGCCAGACGACAGACAGACAGACAGCAACAGACAGACAGACAGACAGACAGACAGACAGACAGACAGGTGAGCGACAGACAGGTGAGCGACAGACAGACAGACAGACAGACAGACAGACAGACAGACAGACAGACAGACAGACAGACAGACAGACAGGTGAGAGACAGACAGACAGACAGACAGACAGACAGACAGACAGGTGAGAGACAGACAGACAGACAGACAGACAGACAGACAGACAGACAGACAGACAGACAGACAGACAGACAGACAGGTGAGCGACAGACAGGTGAGCGACAGACAGACAGACAGACAGACAGACAGACAGACAGACAGACAGACAGACAGGTGAGCGACAGACAGGTGAACACTGAGCTTACCTGAGGCAGTGACGGTGACGGACAGCAGACGGCTCTCAGATGAGAAGTTATGAGAAAAAACTAAGAGGTGATAGACACAGCTGTAGTTTCCCTGGTGGGCGGGCTCTGCAGCCGGGAACAGGAAGTGGGCGCTGTGATTGACAGCTGGCTGGGTGTAGTTGTCAGTGGAGGAGCTGAGCAGGAAGGAGCCCCCTGGGTACTGAGGCTGGATGGAGCAGCTGATGCTGAAGGTGGAGCCTCTGAACACCTGGAACCCCTGCTGCTGGGCCCCGGAGACCCCGTACATGGAGGAGGACCCAGAGATGTTGGGCTGAAGCAGCAGGTCTGGAGAGAGAGAGAGAGACCCACTACCAAATAAACGTGTTCTTTAAACTCTCAGGTAGGGCTGCTCGATTATGGCAAAAATCATAATCTCGATTATTTGGGTCAATAATTGTAATTGCGATTATTAAATGCGATTATTCATTGCCTTTGAAAACATCCATTTATTGGAGAACAAAATGTGAACAGAATGTTTTTAACAGTTGATGACCCTGAACTTTAAGTATAATTCAACTGAAAAACAAAACAAAAAATATTTTAAAAAGTAATAATAATAATAATCATTTTATTTCGATTACGTTGTTTTCGTAATCGTTGCAAGCCATAATCGTAATCGTAAAAAATGTACGATCTGGTTGAATCAATGTATTTAGGGAATAAGTGTGCTGTTAAAATTGGAGAGAGGGAGAGAGAGAGAGACTGAGAGAGAGAAAGAGAGAGAGAGAGAGAGACAGACTGAGAGAGAGAGAGAGCGAGAGGGAGAGAGAGAGAGAGAGGGGATGGAGAGAGAGAGAGGGGATGGAGAGAGAGAGAGAGAGAGAGAGAGAGAGAGAAAGAGAGAGAGAGACAGAGAGAGACAGACTGAGAGAGAGAGAGAGTGAGAGAGAGAGAGAGAGGGGATGTAGAGAGAGAGAGGGGATGAAGAGAGAGAGAGAGAGAGGAGAGAGAGAGAGAGAGAGAGAGAGAGAGAGAGAGAGAGAGAGAGAGAGAGAGAGAGAGAGAGAGAGAGAGAGAGAGAGAGAGAGAGAGAGAGAGCACATTCACCTTCCCCTTAGAGAAATGGCCTCTAACAAACAAAGAGACAGGTGGCTTGATGGGACTGATGGGCTTACCTGAGCAGATGAGAGTCACGATGCTGCCAGAGGAGGATGATTGCGCACAGTCCTTCAGAGATCCAGACCGGAGACAGGCAGAGCTGATGTCCCACGCAGGCCTCCATGAGGTCCTTTTCCCTCCCACAGAAACAGCAGAGCCACAGTCGAGCTCTCTGCAGGCGGCTGCTGCATCCTGCAGTGTCCACGAAGAGAGAGCGTCCAGATCTTGAGAGTGAAAGCTCACTGGTGTCCATTCTCCCTGATGTCTCCCCTCCAGGTCTCCGGCACAGCGACTGGATCCTCCCACCAGTCTGACCTCATAAGGCTCTGCAGGGAGACAAGAGAGCGATCAGAGGGAGAATACAGTGAGTGTGATGAGAACAGAATGAACCAATCACAGCCCCTCTCCACCTGAGCAGGTGAGGCTAACAGCTGTGCCAGGTGAGCAGGTGCTTCTCTCTGAGGCTGAGCTACAGTTCAGGAGAGCAGACTCATGGCCTCCACACTGGAACTCTTTGGTCCCCATTGGAGCCTCCCCTTCTCCATGGAGCGCCCCCTGGAGGACTGCAGGAGCCTCACAGCCCAGCTGCCGGCAGACCACCTGAGCATCCTGCTGGTCAAAGTCAGCCTCACACACGGAGGACCAGGACGGGTCAGACGGGTCAGAGTTCACCTCCAGTCTGCCTGAGCACAGACCGGTCCCCCCCAGCAGCCGGACAGAGTCTGCAGAGGAGAGAACACGGAGAGAAAGAGAGATGAAACAATATCTCAGATTCAAACTGGACTCAGTTCCAACATGAGTTCGTGATGAACAACAGAACACTTCTTGATATCAGCACAGACTGCAGTCCCCCTCACATCTACATCTACCACCCTCTCATGCTGCGTTCACACCGGACCTGCCAACATGTCTTCATGCTTTGACAAGTGTGGATCAGGCTAAGCTAACATGTAGCTGCTCCGTCCACACTCACAACAACGTCACACAGACAGAAACAAAGCAGAGACTGTGGTCTCCGTGCCACAGACTGTCTGTGGTTTATATATTTATAACTTTCTCCAGTTTCTGAACAGATATGAGGAGCTGTGACCGCTAACGGCTAACAGCTAACGGCTAACGGCTAACGGCTAACAGCTAACGGCTAACAGCTAACGGCTAACGGCTAACGGCTAGCGGCTAACGGCTAACGGCTGATGTTCTGGTTTCCTGATTCAACGTCAGTGTCAGTGACGTCAGACTGAGATCCTCACTGCTGATTGGCATCAGCGAGACAGCGTCAGGCGAATTTGACTCAGAAGATGAACACATTGAACTCTCATGAATTACACATGTAAGTGTAGCTTTATAATAATATAATTTAAAAAAATGTAATCTCTGCATTGACTTTACATGTAATCACGACGCTCTAAGATTCACATTGTGTCCGGTGTGAATGTACCTTAACGATTAGCATCCATCTTTTAACCCTTTACCGGGCTATCAAACAACAAAACATGCAGATTCCTCTCCTCCAAAGCTGTGCTCAGGAGGTCTTGGTGCTGTTCTGGTGGAACCCAGAGAACCTGCTGGTGGAACCCAGAGGCTCAGAGAGGTGGAGCTGAAGCAGGAGTCCTTTCAGACGGGTTGGCCCCGGGGACTCCTGGAGCAGCAGACATGTTTCATATGCACACACCATGGAGAGGTGTTACGAGACAAACAGTGTTTCTGTCTTCAATGGGAGCTACTGGAGCCTTTTTAGAAGATGTGATAGATGGTTGGTGGTGTCCCTGTCACTGATGGCCTTACCTGAGCAGGTGAGATTCACGACGTCGGAAGAGGAACGTGATGCTGCACACCACCTCAGAGATCCAGACTGAAGACAGAGAGTATAGATCCACCACACAGGTCTCATTGAGGACTCCTCTCTCTTCCCGACAGAAACAGGAGAGCCACAGTCGAGCTCTCTGCAGGCGACTGCTGCATCCTGCAGGGTCCAGAGAGAGTGAGAGCCCCCCACTGGTCTCCATTCTCCCTCCCGGTTCAGCTCCAGAGCTCCTGCACAGCGACTCTCTCCTCCCACCAGTCTGACAACAGGCTCTGAAGAGAAACAGCAGAGTCATGTACTTTAGTTGCTTGCAGCAGATGTCAAATGAATTAATACTAAAATAAATATGTTGTATCATGAACCCCTTAATGATGATACAAGCAATGGCGTTACAGCTGAAAGCACCAGAGAAAGGAGTACATCATTATTCTGGTCAAACTGGAGGTCTTTCAGAACCAGCGGGGGAAAGAGACCAGAACCAGGTTTATCACCAGGTGGGTCGACACCGACGAGGAGTTTGACTTGGTGTTGTGGTGCAGACATAAAAGTAAAACTAAAACAGAGAAAACTATTTAAGAAAACTATAATAACATTACAAATATAAAGAAATGTAGTATAACATAGCAGTGTTCACATTGAAATATAATTGGAATGAAAGATACAATATATATGTGCAGTAATAAAAACATAATATTGTGTGCATGAATGTAAATGACATTGAAAGCTGGATGTAATAATAATAATAATAACTGATATTTCTATAGCGCCTTTAAGGGACCCAAGGTCGCTTTACAGGAATAGGGCAAGCACAAACAAAACAAAACAAAGGTCAGACAGACAGAACAACAGATCGATTTAAGGGCCGAAAGCCTTGATGAACAGATGGGACTTGAGGGCCCTTTTGAAGGCGTCCAGTGTGGGGATGTTGCGAATCTCCGCAGGGAGAGCGTTCCAGAGGGATGGGGGCTGCCACGCTGAAGGCTCTGTCCCCGAAGGTTCTCAGTTTGGTGCGGGGGGTGGTGAGCAGGCCAGAGCCTGAAGACCGCAGGTTCCGGGGTGGGGCATGCGGGTGGAGGATGTTCGATAGGTACTGGGGGGCAAGGGCATGGAGGGACTTGTAGGTCAGGAGGAGGACTTTATAAGTTATGCGGAACTTGACCGGCAACCAGTGGAGGTGGATGAGGGTGGGAGTGATGTGCTGCCACGGCTTTGTGTGTGTGAGGACCCGAGCTGCACAGTTTTGGACATGCTGGAGCCTGTCCGGGGTTTTGTTGGGAACCCCGAACAGGACACCATTGCAGTAGTCCAAGCGGGTGGTGACAAATGCATGCAACCGACTCCGAGAGTGACGGTCGGAGTCTGGCAATGTTCTGCAGGTGGTAAAAGGCCGATTTGGTCACAAACACTGGTGGTGTGCAATGGAACCAGATACCTGGCTCTGTGAACAGTCTTTAAAGTGCTCTCCACCTTCAGCGACTGCCACTCTGAGAGGTGCTCTCGTTCACGGATCATTCATTAGAATCAGTAGTGATGGAAAGCTGCTGATGGCTTGTTGTGTGCATATCAAGAATATCCTGCTTCTCTTTTGGTCATGAGCTGTTATTGGAGCAGCCTTTAAAGGACACAATGCATGATGTGATGATAACGGGTTGTTTCTAATCACTTTAAGGGGGGGGGGTCATAACACTGGCGGCTTACCTGTTGAGTTGTGGTCTCCTTCAGCCTGGAGTCCTGAGGGGAAATCACAAGGCTGATTTGTACACTTTTCTATCACCTCAGAAGCACTTCAGTGATCTCTCTCTGGAGCCATTTGACCATTTACTAAATCTGAGATCAGCATGTTCGGCATGTTCCTATATGTTCCACATATCATATAGAGAACACAAGTCACTTCATTTAGAGCTCAGGCACCAGTTCATTCAGGAGACATGTTTCTTCACAGGACACATGATCACACTTACAACTTGCTTTCATGCCTCTGCTCAGTGGTTAGAGCTGTCCCACAAAACACACAGACACACATATACACACACTCAGACACACACACAAACACACACGCACTGGTTACACACTTACACACATACTTGCACACACACTGATTCCTTCAACAGTGTGAATATTCATGAGCTGGTGCAGTATCCCAGAACAACTGCAGGGGGCTGCGTTGACACACATTCAACACGTCTAGTTTGTGCATGTGTGTGTGTGTGTGTGTGTTGCAGCATCTGATATTTAAGAAGTGTGTTACATTTGAAATGGCAGAAAGTCTTGTTGCAATTTCCAGATATTAAAAGAGGTCCTTTGAGTTTCTCTGGTAATTATCAATAGTAGCAGTTAAGTGAATACTGTTCAAACAATACCTGGGATTGTGTTTTATATTGATTTCTCTGTTTTATCCTTTCATAAATGTGAGGACTAAAATGGCTCTAAACAAAGGGCTGTTTAGAGTAAACTGGGTTGTATTGCCCTATGGGGGAGGTGTATGTATGCAGGACAGGGTGCTTGGTGGGGGAAGAGTATATTCTGCTTAAGATCTCTAGCATGTCATGTTTCAGGGAAGTCTACATATCTTGAATAGTATATGTGTGGGTTTAATTACTTTATATTCTGTGTAACCAGAAGTTGGAGATATGAGAGGTGAAATATTTGTGTTATCTTTGGAAGCAAAGAAATATCCTTTAAGACACATCTGAGGTCTCTGGAATGTGGGGGGGTGTGTGTGTGTGTGGAGGCTGAGTAAACTCCACCCCTTCCTGTATCTGTTGGTATGAAAGCCTATTCAGCTTTTTGTTCTCTCTCTCTCTCTCTCGCGCCGCCCGGACCGGAAGGTCGTGGCGGCCTGTGAACAAGGGCCAGGAGTAGGCATACTCCTGACATTACGCATATGATATGATATGGCTTTGTATGGTAATGTATTGATTGTATTGCATTGTTATATTACCATTAAAATAGATAATTGTTTTAACGGATACTTGTATGTTCTGGACTCCTTCCTGTATGATAACCAGCTTGTTAGGGACGCGCGGAGATTTGGAAAGCGGACCAGTTGTCCCTCAAAATCTCTATCAGTGTGTGTGTGTGTGTGTGTGTGTGTGTGTGTGTGTGTGTGTGTGTGTGTGTGTGTGTCTCTGCATGTATGTGTGTTGAGTATATGTGCATTCAATAATTGTGCCGCACCTACACTAATTGCGCCGCATAAGCGCATAGTTGCGCCCAGTGGCGGCTGGTCATTAGGGGCAGGTGGGGCACAGCCTCAGCAGAAAGTATTCAAAATAATGATTACCAAAAAATAAATTAAAATAAAATAAATCATCTGATTTGTCTGTACATTGCTGTTTTAGTCTGTGTTCCTCTAATTAGTGTCTACAGGGTTGAGCCATGTGGGACAAAACCCGATCATGCCCCTCCCTCTCACTGTCTAAGACTTGGGCTGAAGTCGAATAGTCCATTTAGCTTAGGAACCTTCCTAATATATATATAACGGAGTGAAATGACCCGGAAGTCCCTCAGTGGCAGCCATGATAAGTGCCGTTCCAATTTTCTAAATGAAAGGAAAGGAGGTTTCAAACTTCCTTTATAACCTCCTTTAGCTTAGGAACCACTGGACCTCCCTCACCAAAAGGAGAGGAGAAAATGCTGCCCCACAATGCATTGCAGCCGCAGCATTTGCTGTCACACAACAGTCGGCCGTTCACGGAAACAACCGATTATGACCGAGAAATGATATCATGAAAGTTACGGTGCTTATTAAGCATTTTAAAACGTATGTGGTAAGTTGCCAAAGTGCTTTGTTTTGAACGTTCATCAGTATTATAAAAAGAAATATGAAGTTCTAACCCTATCTCCTATTCCTTGACCTCTGAGTGAAACGTCACAGGGTTAAGGGATAGTGGATAGGAGAATTCAAAAGGACTTAGGAGAAGAGACTGCGGTGCTTTAGAGAATCCGAATGCACTTTCCCTATCCGACGTGTTTATGATGCGCCAGGGGACGTCCTGAATGTGCGTCTGCTGCTGTGGGGTAACCATGGAAACTACAGTTTTCTATAAAGCGGACTACAACATGGATGTTCAATAAGAACGAGGGACTACTGTGAACTCATCCAGAGACTCTGCTCCGTGCTCTGATGCTGCTGCTTTGCTTTATGAACGTGGACAACAGAGAAACATATTCTTCAGGACCAAAGTTGGAATTGAAATAAAAAATGAAAGTGAAACTTATGCTCGTCGCCCTCTCCCTCCGGTCCACATTAATACTAATGATCCCAATACGTATGATTGATGAAAATATCTTAAAATCAATACAAATGTATTTATTAACACCTATCACTGTGTACATCACGTTTTATGTTTCATGTGGATATATATATATATGCAGGATATATCCACATATATATATATGTGGATATATCCTGCAGGTCTCCCTTGAAAAAGAGATCTATTATCTCAATGGGACCAATCTCGTTAAATAAAGGTTTGAAATGAAATGAAAATCACCATTCACACATCTTTTAAAAGTTGAACAAACCGCACACAGCTCAGTGAAATGTTGACTTTATTTGATAATTTCAGTAAAAAACAAACCTGTTAGATAAATGCACGTTTTGTTCAGCCGGATAATATCCACATGTCTACCCTACTTTTATAATTTTCTAATCATAAATCTATTGATTAGATTAGATTTATGATAGACCTTTGAAACTACAAGAAGATAAGGAGGACTTTTACAAAAAAGTAATAGAGATGTTTGTCCAGAAGGATAGGCAAATGGACTTCCTCTTCAAGTCAAGGTAAGACCGCAGTTTTATTGAAAATGGGATCTTACTAAGAGAGAACAATTCAATATTTAAATGGTAAAATTACATGTTTTGGGTATCCTTCTGTTGAACTCTCTGTTTAAAATTAATTGAAGCATCAGACAAAAAAAGCTTTTGAAAATAATATTATATTTTGATTTAGGTCAAAATAACCTGAAGAGTCAGAGCCTCACCAGTCATGAACCTCACTGCAGAAGCTTATAGACATCTACGTTGTTTTGTGCCCCACCACTTTTGTGGTCTGAAATTGTAAGATCCCTACGTTTTTTTCACCATTCATTCCAATGGCTGGCGTCTACGTCACGTGATCTTCAAATTACTCCCTTTAGAAAGAAAAAAACATGGCCGACCTTCGTTATATTCTCGGTGTAAAATGCCTATTTTAAAGTTACTTTGGCCATTAAAATGCGTTTTGATGTAATTTGATGCGAGAAATATGAGTTGTTATTTCAGATTATGTGTGCAGTTGATGCACATGATCTTTAGTTTGCTAGTTATTATGAAGATTACTTCAGGAAATGGGGACGCTGCTATCAATATTATTTCTGTTATGTTGTGTAACTGTTTAATGGTGTTATCTTTATTGCTACCCCCTTCCCCGTCAATGTATAGTGTTGTTCCACAGCGCAAACATATTTGTTTAACAACATCCGCATCTAAAATTGTGGCATAGATACGTTATTTTCCCCTGTGCAATTCGCCAACCCAGTCTCACATCTCACATCACATCCTAAACAAATACCGGAAACAGACGTAGGCAAAATCCTCAGCTCGGTGATTGGATGGTTTAGCCGCAATGCACGTTGGGAAACGGTGATTATGTGATGTGAAATCTGAAAACATTTTTTAAAAATAAAATAATACCTTATTCCGAGTGCTCTTGCTTTTCTCTTTGGAAGTCATCACATAACGGCATTGTAATACACGGTTCGGCTGCATAAAATATTACATATCTGCCGTAGTTCTCTATTTATAGAGCCCTGATGAGAAGACTTCTAGATAAACATGAGGAACTGCCGCCAAAACTGAAAACGTCTCCTTGCAGTATCAACACTAATTCGGCTGACTTTTATATTTGATCCAATTGGTAGATAGGCTGAGTTTACACCATGACGGTGCAGAGCTGATATAAAGGGACACCTAGTGGTTAAAGCATGTTATTGAATTGTATTATTTGTATTATTAGATATTAATAGGATCCCTATAAAGTATATTCATTACTCGTTATTCTCTACTAATAGATAATAAAAAACTGTATAATGGCTATTTTGCACATCCCTTTCAAGATTTCAGGATTTTCTACGGTTTATTGACATATCATATTCACAAACGGTGTAGTTATGCAATGAATGAAAAACTTGGGTCGCAGGTTCCTCAATAGTGCATTACAAGACATCTATCAATATGTGTGTACCTCCACCATTAAACTGTCATTCTGCACATTTCTTATACTATCTACATATATCTTATAAGAGTATAATACATATGTATAATATCAGTTAAAATAAGTGCTTCAACATAGTTAACATTGCTGGAGGTATATATACAGTCTTTAATGAATTATAAGTAGAGAATAACGAGTAATGAATATACTTTATAGGGATCCTATTAATATCTAATAATAAAAATAATAAAATGCAATAACGTGCTTTAACCACTAGGTGTCCCTGAGTTGAAGGGTTTCAAAACCCACGGTCTAAATGTAACAGGATATAAATACATTGATTGGATGTTGAATTCAAATATATCTGTATATTTACCACAAGAAGCACAGAATAAACAGCTTCACGCAGTTTGCTCTGGGTTTTATAATAAAGTTCCATCCTACATCTGCTCCCTGATCTCACGGAGAATTGTAAGTGGCTACTGCCTGAGATCGCATGCTGTAGTTTTATTAAATGTGCCAACTGCTAGGACTGTCTTAGGGAAGATAGCTTTTAGATGCGCAGCTCCTCTGTCTTGGAACAGTCTGCACATTAAATGGAAACTGAGCAATCTGGTGCCACCAAATGTTTTTAAAGCTCGGTTGGATGCTACTCAATCGGAAGCTGTTGGTACCTGCTCATGTGGATAGTTATGTAAATTGTAATCCCTGTAATGATGCTGTAAGATGCCCTTTTGTTGTCCTACTTGAGCAGGTCTCTCTTGAAAAAGAGATCAATGATCTCACTGGGATTTACCTGGGTAAATAAAGGAAACGAAAAAAAAAGTCCTACCTGAGCTCCACAGCAACAGCAGCAGCAGCAGCAGGTGATCCATGACAGGTAGAGATAGATACTTTATAGATATACGTATACGTTATTATGTTGGGAAATAGTTTAGGTAGAGCGTCTCTCTTCCGTCTCTCTGAACATCTCACATGCTGTCGTGTCTTTATATCTGCGCACAGGAAGATGTGCAGCTGCTCTGGAACAATATCTGATCGTATTTATCTGATGTTTTCTTCCTGTATGTTCCTGCCTGTGTACATGACATAAACTGCTCATAACCAATTGCCCTTTGAGGGATTAATAAAGTTGTTGATTGATTGATCGTAGTAACAAGTCCTCCAACTCATACGACCAAATATGTCGTTTGTTCAAGCGCTTAATACGTCCTGCTCCCGTTGAACGCAAATGTTACAGATGGTCGTTTATTCACAAATAACCCTCTCTGTAAAATCTTAAATTGTAGGTTAGTTTGGCCATTAAAAGGCTTTTTGATTAGATTTCTAGCGAGAAGTGTGTATTGTACTTTTAGAATCCACGTCCAGTCGATATGTACGATGTATACAGTAGTTTGATAGATATTACGAAGATGATTTGAGGCATGCACAGTGGCGACTGGTCATTAGGGGCAGGTGGCACAGCCCCACCTAGTGTCAGCAGAAACACATTAAAAAAATGATTACAACAAAATGCAAAAAATAAATTAAAAGATATATAAAATATATTTTAAGTAGGGCCGGGACTTTAACGCGTTAATTAAGATTAATTAATTACACAAAAATTAACGCGTTAAAAAAATTAACGCATTTTAATCGCATTTATTTTTGCACAGCGGAACGTTTCTCACTGGATGAGTTTCAGGCGAACCGATTATACTGGAGCACCAACTAACGTTCATGACTTCAGCATGGGACTTGAAACAACAACAAACCACGGTGAACAATAGTCAAACATGAACGAACAAGCTGATGGGACCGCTTTGGTCGGCCCCGTGGATGGGAAATGTTGTTTTAAAAAACGGACGGATGGAAGCGTCGATAAGAGCCGCAGCTCATCAAGCCTAAAGTATCACCTAAATGCAAAGCATGTAGCAGCTAGCGTGGACGTTAGCCCGACTCCGAGTGCAAGGAACCACACCATGACCCAACCCACACTCAACCAGAGGACTGGTTTCAGGGCCAGGATAAGTCAGTCCACGTCTGAGAAAACAACAAACTCCCTGGCTCACTGGATCGGCTCGACATTAAGGACTGCCCGATGGCCCGGGGCCGTCTAGTATTTAGCTCGGGCAATGAAGCCTCACCTGCTGGTTGCCCAATCGGGCAATCTATTATGCCAGTATCATGCAGCTCGCGGATCCAGTAATGAGTGACCCGACAGTAAAACTAAACATATCTATAACTAGTTTATGTAGTTTGAGAGGTCATTAAAATAGCTACGTGTGATATTCTAACCGGAAGTGTGTGTTTTGTTCCGCTCACCGCTGCATGTGGTTATGCAGAGCTGCGTGTCGAGTCTCGACTCGACAGCAGCAGCTGATCTCTCTCTCCCGTCAGATCAGACTTCACTCGCGTTTATGTCCATATCGATCAGATCCAGCTAGTTCTAGCTAATGATATGACTACCTGCTTATTAAAAGACAACTACAAAATAAGTGTCGCTATGCAACCGGGTGAGGCCACAAAGTATAGCGCAGCATTATGCATTTGTTTACATGCCCACCGGAACCCCGAGGCATTACCAACAGATCAACGCACAATCAACCCATCCAGGACATCTCTTTCTCCACATTAAGGCTGTGGCCACACGAGGACAAAAACGGCTAAACGCATAGGATTAACGCAAACGCAATCACAAACAGCTTCCGTCCACACGCAATAGTTATCCGGATAGTGTCTGTCCACACGAGACCGCTCCGTTTAGCTCCAACCGCTGGAGAAGCTGCAGTACATGCAGGAGCCTGTAGGTGGCGCTGTAACTTCCTCCACAAAAGCAGCGAAGAAGCATGGTTGTCATGGTTGCCCTTCTGTTTATTCTCCGCGGTGGGGCCGAGGGAACCGGGCAGAGTTTTTCGCCAGTCAGCGTGTATTAAAGTTTAAATCTTCCAGACACAATTATAAAAGTGCCGGTCAAAGGTCTTCTCTGTTATTTATTGAGCTTTAAAACAAATGAATAACGACTCTATATAATATAATAATAAAATACACGGAGCCTCTCTTTTTCCTCCCTCTCTTCGGACAGCGTCAGTGTCTGTCTCATGCAGCAGCTGGTCCAGTAATGAGTGACCCGGCCGACTGTAAAAAAAATAAACATATGTATAACTAGTTTAGTTTGAGAGGTAATTCAAATAGCTAAGGGTGATGATCTGACTTGAAGTGTGTGTGTTGCTGCAGCGGGAGGAGCTGCAGGGGAGCAGAGCTGCGTGTCTCCGTCCTGTCAGATTACACTTCACTCGCGTTTAGGTCCATATCGAGAGAAAGATAAATAATCTGAATTCAGGGTGCAGTTTACTTTGACGCGGGGGTGAGCAGCAGAGGTGGGGAGAGGCGGGGCTATTGCCTCATCATTATTGCTATAGATGTTGTAAAAACAACTGTAGCATGGTCAATAGCGTCCGGAGCACGATAGCAACTCTGCGATCCGCCATTGTTGTTGTTGTTGTTGTTGTTGTTGTTGAAACACTTCAGCAATGGCGCGGGGTAAGCGGAGGTGAGCAGAGGTGAGCAGAAGAGGTGGGGCTATTGCGCAATCACTATCAGTGATCTGAACATTTTCGGATAGGGCGTACACACGGAGCCGTTTGACCCCCCAGAGACTTGCGTATGCCTTTCTATCCACCTTGGGACCCGTTATCGTTTCCTCAGTCGTTTAGTGCCGTATTCGGTCGTCCTCGTGTGGCCGAACGGTCTATATGACACGAAACAGTAACGGAAACGACCGAATTCGTCCTCGTGTGGCCGCAGCCTAAGTGTTAGACATTAGAGTTGACTATTCTTGTCTGTCACATACTCTTCTTGTCTGTCACATACTCTTCTTGTCTGTCACATACTCTTCTTGTCTGTCACATACTCTTCTTGTCTGTCACATAAGTGGCGCAACTGAAGCGGTATTGCTCTAAAGGGAAATTATTTTGACCGAAGATATTTAGATTTGCCGGCTAACGGGAAGTCTGACGTGTGCTTCGCGGATGCGCTCGGCTCCTCTCGGCTGCTGTTCGGGTCTGCTCGGTCAGCTTCCGGATGAGGAGGCATTCGTTCGACCAACTTACAGTAGTTAACATTACAAACATTTTTAACAGGGGCCATAATGTTTGTTTTGGCAGTTATAACTGAATGTAAAGTTTTCTACTTTTTTCCATCTGGGAAGGCATTTGCCTTCATCAGATGGAAAGTGTTTTGACCAACAACTTAAGTATTTCTTATAGCTATGCCAAAAGGACAAACAAACAAGTGAAATGGAGAATAAAATTGAAATTGTACAATATAATATTGTGGTGGTTCATCTTATAATTCAGTCTAGAGAATGCACCAGACAGCATCTAAGACCTGCACAAATCAAAATTGTCTAGGGGGACGGAGGCCCCCCAAACCCTTCGTGCCATTTCGTCCAGGTGCATTTTTCAGGGCAATCTCTATTGGGCTCAGGGCCATCTGTAAATTAGCTTAGATGGCCCACAGGGCCATCTCCCAAAACCCTTAATGTCATGCACTTGGACTGTAGACCACTTGGAGTAAAATCCATGTGAAAATTGCTTCTCACTGTTCTCAGGTCAAATATGTATATTTGATTAAAAATGCGATTAATTTCGATTAATTAATTACAAAGCCTCTAATTAATTAGATAAATTTTTTTAATCGAGTCCCGGCTCAAGATCATGTTTAATCATCTGATTCGTCTGTATAATTGCTGTTTTAGTCTGTGTTCTTCTAATTAGTGTCTACAGTGTGTGCCTTGAGCTGTTAAGAGCCATGTGGGACAAAACCCGATCCTGCCCCTCCCTCTCTCTGTCTAAGTGAACGGTGACTGTAAAAACTACACTGCGCATGCTCAGAATATTTTCCTATTCAATGTGTGTGGCAAAAAAATAATGACCAGAGGGGCAAAGTGCTGCCATCCCCACCATACGTCATCTCACATCATTCAGAGCTGATTGGCTGTAAGTACGTGTGCCGCGAAAAGTGTGGTGTGTGAAGAGGAGGAGAGAGAGCTGCAGTAAGGCGTCCTAAAACCCGGAAGTAAGCTGCGCATGGCTTCCCTCCACAAAAAAGCAATGAGATTTCTCCATAGGATTTTAGAAAATAGCTCAAAATAAGATCTGTGGGAAACAAACCTGTTAGATAAATGCACGTGTTGTTCAGCCGGATAATATCCACATGTCTACCCTACTTTTATAATTTTCGAATCATAAATCTATTGATAAGATTAGATTTATGATAGACTTTTGAAACCACAAGAACATAAGGAGGACTTTTACAAAAAAGTAATAGCGATGTTTGTCCAGAAGGATAGGCAAATGGACTTCCTCTTCATGTCAAGGTAAGACCGCAATGTTATTGAAAATGGGATCTTACTACATGTAAGAGAAAACAATTCAATATTTAGATGATAAAATTACATGTTGTGGGTATCCTTCTGTTGAACTGTCTGTTTAAAATTAATTGAAGCATCAGACTAAAAAAGCTTTTGAAAATAATATTATATTTTGATTTAGGTCAAAATATAATATGTGTAAAACTGAATAATCAGTGGTAGTGCGTCACCACCCACGAACCTCACTGCAGAGCTTATAGACATCTAAGTGTTTTGTGCCCCACCACTTTTGTACTTATAGAAACGCCACTGGGTATGCGGCAGCCTCCATGTAAAGTTACGGGTTGAAAACAGTATTTCCTGTCTCAACGTTTACATAATAAAACCAATGATCAAATGAACATTTAATATTCATTACTAAAGGTACAGCCGAATCACCACAGCACACAAAACCTATTACCGCCGCAGATGGACCAAAAAAGGGAGCGTTTGAAGAAAAAAGAGTCACAGACATGAATACATAGATCGAGGCAGACTGGTGCACACACTCTCCTGTTTGGCTGCCGTGGTTCCATTCCATTTCAAAGAGCTGTTTGATGCTCAGCGTAACCTTGTCTCACTGCCACTCCAACATCCAATCACAGGGCTTGATGACTAATCACGGGGTTTGTAAAGCAAGGCGGATGTTGTAGTCCCAAACGATAGCTGGGGATTCTGGGTATTGTAGTGCCTTCGGAAACTGTAGTGTCTAAACTCCTATTTGTTTCTCTGAATCGAAGGTTAAAAACACAAAAGCATTGTACACCATTTAAACCAATCAACATTGTGTAATTAACGAGGATAAACTGATGTATTTTAGTGGATGAGTAATGCAGATATCACCGTGTAATCATTTGACAGTGAGGGGAATATATCCGGTTTTATTATGAAAACTTCGAGACCGGAAAAACAGTTTTCACCCGCGCTAACTTTACATGGAAGCTGCCGCATATACACGTTATCCTGACGAGACCTCAGATCATCTTCGTAATATCTATCAAACTATAGATCCTACACATCCACTGGACGTGGATTCTAAAAGTACAATATACACTTCTCGCTAGAAATCTCATCAAAAAGCATTTTAATGCCAAACTATTCTACAATTTAGGATTTTCCAGAGAGGGTTATTTGTGAATAAACGGGAGCATGTTGTTTCTTACACGACCACTAGAGGTGCTACACTTTAAAACGTGGCTATGGGTCGTAATCTAAGGTGCTTAAACAATCGACCGATTTGGTCGTTTTTTGTAGGAGGACAGGCTGGATCGTATATATATATATATATATATATATATATATCTGATGGTATTCCTGAGGGTCCCGTCATGCCTCTTTGTCCCTCCTCACTCACACAGAGGCCTAAAGTCATGCTATTTTTTTATTGAACTGAGTCATTAGCAGGAGTCTTACAAACACGTATTTAAATTACATTTTGAGATAAACCAACATCAGTTTTTTTTTAAGCAAAAGGGGAAAGTCTTCATAAGCCTGACCTTTCTGTAAAAGCCCCTTAAAGCAACAACACACTGATCATATAGTTAACAGTTTAAAAGCTAAACTAATGAAATGAATAACTGTTTAAAACTAGGGAGGTGAAGAAAGGAGAAGGGGAGGAAGAAAAAGGGAGAAAAAGAGGGAGAAAGAGAGGAGACGATTCCCTGGCTCCCCATTTCCCTTCTGTAGCATCTAAAAGTATTTATATAGTATTTTATTAAAGACAACAAAGCATGCGTTTGTTGTCACTTGTGTTATGCAGTTGACTTTGAATACATTTCTATTCTATATTATATATTTCTAATAGATATATTCAAGTCCATCCATTGGTATCAGGGATAGTTCTGAAGTCACCCATATGGAGCTGTATTGAAGCTCATGGTCTGTGTGCTGTGGATACAATATAACCATTTCATATGAACTAACAAGGTATTGGTGTTATAATGTATTATTAACAACAAAGAGAAAACCTTTAGAAACTCTGAACATAGCACTGAATGATTGGAAAGCAACTTGAAAGAACCAAACCTTTATTTTAAATGAGTCCAACATAATAAACTTAATCTGTGGAAGACGTTTCTCTGGAAGTGTGTCTTGGTAGGGTATTCAGTGTCACACTGCTAGGTTTATGTCACGGTTTCAGTGTTGTCTGTCTGGTTATGGGTTTTGTAAGTCTGTTCATTCGGTGCTTTGTCTTCCTCCTTGTGTTTTGTCTGGTCCTCCTCCCTGTCGTTAGTTTCCCTTGTGTGTCTGATTGCCTCATTGTGTTCACCCGTTGCCCTTGTGTTTCTGCCTCCCCTGCCCAGCTGTGTCTTGTCCTGTGATTACCCTTCTGTGTATTTAGTCTAGTCTTCCCCTGTGTTCCATGTCGGTGCATTGTTTCCCCTCCATGTTATTCCACGGTCCGTGTTCCTTGTGCTGCTCGTTTGTTTTTTGGATATTTTGGATACTGCCTTTTTGACACAGCTTTTATTATTTAATAAAGCTCGCTTTTTGGTAAATTCTGCATTTGAGTCCTACCTGCTTCACCCCCTCGTAACATTCAGCTTCACTCAGTATTTGCTTTAGGCGCGTTTGCACCGGAGTACTTTTCCCATTTAGTTCCGATAGTGCCTGGAATTTTGTGTTCACACCAAAAAGAGAACTTAGTTGAGAGAACTTTCCCCCCCTTGTTAGTCCCTGCTAGAGAAGCCAGTCCCCAACTCCGGGGACTTTGGGCGGCAGTATACGCCGTGAAGTGGTTTGCCGCCTGCCAGTAAACCCAAAGCAGAAGAAGAAGAAGTGACGTCAGCGGCTTGATTTGCGTAATCTTCTCTCAGGGAACTTATGAACTATTTAGTTCCATGGGGGTGCTGGGCACTAATAGCCTACGGCAAAGTACTTGTTGTGAAAGTGGCTATAGTCAGCCGTACTTAAACAAAATAACATTTTTCGTGTAAGATTCTGTTCCTGTACTGTTTATTTCTGGCCTCTAAAGTTTTCAGAAATGTATTTTAGTGGACTATTTAGCTGTAATTTGAGATCGTTTTTATTACAGACGGACGCCATTTTGTGCCTAATTTAAGCATAATCTTCCCAAACTCGGATCAAACTGTAAAAATATGCAGTGCTGATCAAACATGAATAACAGTTAGTTATATCGTTAGTTAGATAGATTGATAGGCTTCAACATTTCATTATAAATCTAAACTAACTGACATGCCAACAATAAACATCAACGGCTCCGACAATACGCACAGGGCTTTAATTGTGAAAGGGGGGAGAGGATCTCGTCTGTTTGCCGTCTGGATTATATATTATTATTAATATAGACTCGATGTGTGGTTGCCTTTATTAGAGCTGAAGTCTCAGGGCCTTGTTTTGGACAAACCTCCCCGGTGTGTGAAGGCCTCCACAGAGAGTCTCCGTCACATGATCAGGGTTATCCGTCACATGATCAGGGTTTTCAGTCGGCCAGGTCTTCAGTTTGCTCAGTGGCTCAGTTCTATAGAAGGAGAAAGAGTTAGAGGACATTCTGAGTCTCCCTGTCTGTGTTGAACGGGTCCATTAAAGATGATATTAAAGTTAACACTGTCTTTAACTTCTCTGAGCTGCTTTTCTGAGGAACTGATGCTGATTACAGATTACAGAAGCTGTTGGTTTCCTGTTTCCATGACACCGGGCTGTCCGAGTCCGATCAGATTAAACTTTAACACGCAGAAGAGCTGGACTCAAAATATATCACCGTCTTTAAACTCAGGGTTCATATGAGTTCATGTTGAAGATCACTCCGTACATTTAGGTTCTGAAATGTGCCATCATGAAACATCAGTGATTTAACTTCTAGTAGTTTAAGTATGGGCTGTACGGCCTCCACACACACACACACACACACACACACACACACACACACACACACACATAAAGCTTGGTGATACTGAAGGAGCCTTCGGGAAGGAGGCCGTATGAACAGGTGCTCAGTAGCTCACACTGTTGGTGCACATAGAGCAGGGGTGTCCAAACTACGGCCCGAGGACCAAATGAGGCCCGTGGTCCATTTCTAATCGCAGTGAATTCTAAAAGTGTAATTGAATATGGCCCACACATGAAACGTGTGCTTGTCTTATATTGTACTTCTTAAATATATCTAGCAGTGCCGTGAAGCCCAACGCTGCAAAGTGTAGGCGATGGATGCAGATGGGAGCAATTCCCGTAGCCCAGGGGTCTCCAACACGTCGATGGCAAGCTACCGGCAGTGTGGGGGAAACTTCTGAAGCAATGGGAAACAGGACTCGGAGACACGAGGAGAGCTGGAGCTTTGATGTCAAACACTGACGGTTTGTTTGGAGCTTCATGTCACGGGCCACGAGTTGACCACACGGTAGAGATGCCAAATCAATCCTGAAGAGCCCTCCTGCAGCTCCAGGTTTTAGTTCAGAGTGTACTAACCAACATTCTCCAATAGAGAGACTAAACAGCTGAGGACACTGGATCACAGTTGTTGTCACTTAAGGCTCGGGGTCATCTACAGCCCGAGAAGGATGTGTTCCAGGTGTCCCACAACAATGACTATCTCTGACCGAGAGCTGCCCGGTCACAAACTGGCAACATCAACAACTAGCTAGGGCAGCCCTGTCCTTAAGGGAGATAGCGGCTGCTCGAGGGTTAGGCGTCTGCGTCAGAGGGCGAAAGGTGGCATGCAGGGAAATGATCACGTTCTTGCTTGATTTGTGGGCAGAAAAGCAATGTGGAGCGGCAGCTCATCGCTTCACAAGGAGTGTGACCTTTCCTTCTGGCAGATTCTACAACACATCAGCCCCATTGAGCACAGCCGAGTCGTGCAGCCTACACAGCACACAAGGGGCAGAGTCTTACTGTGTGTGTGTTGCAACTTGCATATAATTATTGCACTTGACGCACACACACGACTGTTTGTGTCCCTCCACTTTACAAAAATGTTTATTATTTTTTAACGCAAGCCGTCATCGCCACGGAGGAGCACACAGCCTCTGAGAGAGAGGGAGAGAGAGAGAGAGCAGAGAGAGAGAGAGAGAGAGAGAGAGAGAGAGAGAGAGAGAGAGAGAGAGAGCAAGAGAGAGAGAGCAAGAGAGAGAGCAAGAGAGAGAGCAAGAGAGAGAGAGCAAGAGAGAGAGAGAGAGAGAGAGACAGAGAGAGAGAGAGCGAGAGAGAGAGAGAGTGCGAGAGAGAGAGAGAGAGAATCATCAACATGCTGCATAACAAGAGAGAACCATAACGCCTCTATCAGCTGAGGCCAACAGGCAGGAGCAGGGAGACAGAACACTGAGAGCACAGCAGCCAAGGCTACGAGGTGCGTGTGCTCAGTCAGGAGTCAGGACAGTTTGAACTGATACACTGGGTCAAAGTTATGGGCCTTGGAAAATATTCCCCAACAGTTTCTCTCTTTTTATCAATTTTGATAATCTAAAAACCTTAGTCTAATAATATTTTGTTCAATACTTAAATCAATGGGAATCTTCAGATTTGAGTGTGGACTTACACACCATCAATTACATCAATAACAATCACATTAAGATTGATATGTATCAATCTCATATTTTTATCAAAACTCACTAGAGATATCTTTTAAAAGGTGTTGTTCTTGAAAACCTGTGGCAAAGAAGATCGCGTTAACCCCTCGATTCCACCGGGTCCGTCTGCGTCGCGTCACGACTGCGCCGTGGTTTTGGTCCGGCCTCCTCCGGCGCTTCAGAAGCGCTTCAGAAGCGGAGCGTCTTGCCTGCTGGCTCGCAGTTTTTGTTGATTTGGGCATATTTCCTGGACAGACTACTTTGTGCAGACAAAGTTAATAATAACTGTAATATTAGAATTCACTTCAAGACTGTCACACTGGTGCTTGCGTACCGTGCTGCGAATGGATCTGGCCCTTCCTACATCCAGGACATGGTTAAACCGTACACCCCAGCACGTGCACTCCGCTCTGCATCAGCCAATCGGCTCGCTGCACCCTCGCTCTGAGGAGGACCCAAGTTCCCATCAGCAGAAACACGTGGGTTTGCTGTCCTGGCTCCAAGATGGTGGAATGAGCTCCCATTGACATCAGGACGGCAGAAAGCTCACACACCTTCCAGACTGAAACTCATCTCTTTCGACTCAGGCCCGGTTCTACGGGGGTGCATAGGGTGCATGCACCCTCAGTTGAGTCGTTATGCACCCTCAGTTGAGTCGTTATGCACCCTCATTTAAGAAATGAAAAGGAAAGAAAAAGGAAAGAAAGTGAAAAAAAGAAATAATGAAAAGTGAAAAATATTACATACATAATAATCATAATAGGAGTAATAATAATAAGAAGAAGAATTTAGTTGAAATAAAATAAATTGTAATTGTGGTTTAATAATGTCTGCTGCATTTATTTGATCAATTTAAACGGTAAGTAACGTTATTATGTCAGGTGCGCGTGACGCTGTGTGTTCGTCATCTGCAAGGTGCTTACACAGCAGTCAATGATGGACATCAGAAAATGGTTGAAACAACCAGCCCGTATCGCCAGCAGCAACACTGCATCTACTGCAGGTGATAACAGTTCAGATCGTGGGGACATTACGTTACCCGCGGCCACTGTCGTGGACACTGACGCGCGACGCGCCGGCTTAGCCCGCCTCGCCCACAGGCGGAGCAGCCGCCTTCGTTGCCCCAAACACCGCCACCCCTCGGCGGCCCGCAAGTGCCAGAGGACCTCTGCAAAACAGAGCCTGCCCAGGTATATTTAAACAAGTACCCAACGCACCTGTACAGTGGGGTAATCAGAATACCTGTATTAGTCCCACAGAGGGGACATTTGCAGCGTTACAGCAGGAAAGAGCCACAGACAGCTTAGTGTTGCATATCTTAAATGCGTTAAAAAAAAGTACTAAGTTATAATATAATAAACAAACACAACAACAATATGCAAACAAATTATAATATAATAAACAATATGCTAAAAAAAGATAAAAACAAAAAAAAGTTACATAATTAAGGCGCTCATTTTGCAGCTCATGGTCTCAGAACAGAGAGTGGCTGGAATATTCATGTGAAAAATATGCCATCTTCTGCCATGCATGTTGACATTTCGGTTCAAGTAAGTCAGATGCCTTCACCACAACTGGCTACAACAACTGGCGCCATGCTCTTATAGGCTACGTGATAAGGGACTGGGAGTGCACCAGATTGATGCTTTTAACTTCAATATTAAAAAATATTGAGCATGCCCCCAGACCCCCTAGAGGAGGTGAGGACCCCCCTAGAGGGTGTTAGGTCCACTCCCCACTTATAAAAATAGTACTTTACCACTGCACCCTCTCTAATATCAGATGCACCCTGAGTCACTTTGTTCTGGAACCGGGCCTGTTTCGACTCCACCTCGAGCGATAGAATTACTAACAAGGAACTGCTAACAAAGCACTTATATAATAATAAAGGACTGGCTCCTCTAAAGCCAGTTGAGTAGCACTTGAAATGATTGGCTCTTTGAAACCTGATGTTCTTATATGATTCTGTTTTCTTCAAGGTTGTGTCTTCCTGGTCGAACGCACTTATTGTAAGCCGCTTTGGATAAGCGCCAGCTAAATGCAATGTAATGTAATATTCCAGTTATAAACGACATGAATCAAAGATGTGTTGCAGCATGTTAGTGGTAAAAAGATGCATTCATCACCATAATTATTCTATAAATATAATTTACACAGTGCCTGTAAACCAGAGGAGAACGCTGGCGCTTCTCCTCCTACTTGAAAGACTACGGAGGGATAGGGTCTGCAAAATTAGTTTATTTTGGGGATGGGCCGGATGCTCTGACCGGTCCACTTCCTGCTCAGCGCCTCTGCAAGGCCTCGCGTCGAAAAATAGACTTCAATCATATTTTGAGTGGAGCCCAGCGCCGAGACGCTTCTGGGACGCTTCTGAGCCGTAACGCGGCGCGTCTGGTGGAATAGCACCCATTGACTAGAGTGGCCGCGATCTTAGCGGACGCCGCCGCGCGGCCGTAACGCGACGCAGACGGACCCGGTGGAATCTAGGGTCTTATATTCCCCAAATCATTTAAACAAAGCTATCGCTGCTGAGTCGCTGGGTATTTCTCAATGTCGAGGAAGGCTGCTCCAGAGCCACTATTTCAAGGAGGCTACGTCATCGAGTGCCGCCGAGGGACTGTTCCAATGTCAAGGATGCTTGGAATTCTACCCAGGCCGGCGTCCTTTGTTGCGCGAAATTTCGAGGCTGCACATGTGTATCCTACGCGGTCTTAAAATACCCACAATGCTTTGCGCACAGACCAATTTCCAAAATCTTTGGCGGAAAATGTAAGGCGGGGCCTCTCAAATAACGCACACCTGTTACCCCCTAATCCCACCAGACCCGCTGCGTGCGTTGACGCTTGCCGGCGGGCGTGTCTGAAACTCGACCAACAACCAATCACATGAATCTCCCGCCCCGGACACACAAGCAGCGGTTTGATTGGCTAGAGCTTGTACTGGCATACGATTCGATTGGCTGACGCTTCTGCCTAGGCGTCAAAAGTTGAACATTGCTCAACTTTTGCAGCGAGCGTCAACGCACGCCTCTGCGTGGACGGGCCGTTGCCTGTTCCATTCTTCGTTCTCCGAATGCCAGGAAGGATTCTTGCCGAGCCTCTGATGGACCTGACGCGGAAGACAAGGAAGCGTCCTCGACATTGAGAAACACCCCTTCAGTCCAAGAGTGCCAGGACTGATTTAGGTACGAAAGCTTTTATATACTAGCTTGGAACTGAAACTGAGCATCTTGGTTCCCCTGCATCGGTTTAAAGCTCTATTTGAGTTTCTAATTATTAATAAACAAATACATTATTTATATCAGTCTGTGTATTTATTGCAAAGGGGTTACATTCGACTATGCCGTGTTTTTAATATTCGACGTACTTTACGATGTAGTTTCTCGTTTAATATTCGACAACATAATGACTTACTGTGGACTCCATGTATTACCTGTTCCGCTTCAAGGAGATTTACAGCTTCGTGAATGATTGAGTCAAAAAAAACAGAAACGCTGCATGAATTTTTCCAACTCTGAAAATATATTTGAAAAAACATTCATTTTACCGTAAGAAAAACAATGAATATTCACGCATTTAAACCATACAAGTACAACATGTGCAGGTGCAGATCTGTTCGGACGGTTATCGTAGCACAGTCAAAGTACAATGATTATTTTTCCCGGACGACAACAACAACAACATTTAAACATGTGCACAGCAGCAGGACTCTGAAATGTCAAGGTTAAATATATATGAGGATTTCAGGCACTTCTTTTGACCCATAAACGAACAGCTAAATGTGTGACAGCAGTGCAGTCGGTTACCGACACTCGACACTCGGACGTCTCTTTGGGTTCGATCTCATCAGCTGTTAAAGATTAGAAAGTAAAATTCCTGAGAACTGAAAAATACAGAGGAATACATTCCAGTGTTTCTTGATAACAATATATATAAAAAAATGACGAATAAATACGCCTCCGCAGTCGGGACACCGCAGCCACCGGACCGATACATGAAAGTGGCTGGATTATTGATGCACACACAATAAAATACATTCTTAAATAAGAGGCGGACCTCTACAGTTTCATGTTTCAGGAAAATGGCTAAAAACACTTCACAGTGAGGTTTAACGAAAAGGCATTTACAAAAATCAACAGTACGGTTCTGCGTAGTTCGTATGCACCCTACACAGGCTGCGTGTGGCGGTGAGGAAGGTGCAGGACGGATCGCCGCGTTATCGTTTGACCCCTCTGGGCTTCCGTAGGTTGAGAATACAAGGCCGTACCAAAAGGAGCCGGGTCACTGGACACCAAGATCAAAGCACAATTAACGCGCTCGCTGCACATCTCTAACATAGAGGGCATGAATACACACACACTGAGACACACACACACACACACACACACACACACACACACAGGAGTGTAAACCACCCTTCATTTACAGGAAATAAATAGTACCAGAGTTCTAGTTTCAAACACCAGAGCTTATTAACTGGTCGACCCACTCTCTCTGCTGGATTACCCCCCCCCCACACACACACCCTCTCTCTCTCTCTCTCTCTGCTGGATACCCCCACACACACTCTCTCCTCTGAGGATACCCCCCACACACACCTCTCTCTCTCCTCTGCGTACACACACACCCTCTCTCTCTCTCTCTCTGCTGGATTACCCCCACACACCTCCTCTCTCTGAGATTACCCCCCCCACACACACTCTCTCTCTCTCTCTGCTGGTCTACCCCCCCCCCACACACACTCTCCTGGATTACCCCACACACACTCTCTCTCTCTGCTGGTCTACCCCCCCCCCATACACACACACACACTCTCTCTCTCTGCTGGATTACCCCCACACACACTCTCTCTCTCTCTGCTGGTCTACCCCCCCCCCACACACACACCCACACACTCTCTCTCTCTGCTGGATTACCCCCACACACACACTCTCTCTCTCTCTGCTGGTCTACCCCCCCCCACACACACTCTCTCCTGGATTACCCCCACACACACTCTCTCTCTCTGCTGGTCTACCCCCCCCCCATACACACACACACTCTCTCTCTCTGCTGGATTACCCCCACACACACACACACTCTCTCTCTCTCTCTGCTGGTCTACCCCCCCCACACACACTCTCTCTCTCTCTGCTGGATTACCCCCACACACACACTCTCTCTCTCTCTGATGGATTACCCCCCCCACACACACACTCTCTCTCTCTCTCTGCTGGTCTACCCCCCCCCCACACACACTCTCTCCTGGATTACCCCCACACACACTCTCTCTCTCTGCTGGTCTACCCCCCCCCCATACACACACACACACACTCTCTCTCTCTGCTGGATTACCCCCACACACACTCTCTCTCTCTCTGCTGGTCTACCCCCCCCCCACACACACACTCTCTCCTGGATTACCCCCACACACACTCTCTCTCTCTCTCTGCTGGTCTACCCCCCCCCCACACACACTCTCTCCTGGATTACCCCCACACACACTCTCTCTCTCTGCTGGTCTACCCCCCCCCATACACACACACACTCTCTCTCTCTGCTGGATTACCCCCACACACACACACTCTCTCTCTCTCTGCTGGTCTACCCCCCCCACACACACACTCTCTCTCTCTGCTGGATTACCCCCACACACACACACACTCTCTCTCTCTCTGCTGGTCTACCCCCCCCACACACACACTCTCTCTCTCTGCTGGATTACCCCCACACACACTCTCTCTCTCTGCTGGTCTACCCCCCCCCATACACACACACACTCTCTCTCTGCTGGATTACCCCCACACACACACACTCTCTCTCTCTGCTGGTCTACCCCCCCCACACTCTCTCTCTAGCCCTGCTGCACCAGTCTGCGGTAGTGGGGCATGACTTTGCTCTCGGGGAGATACAGGCCCATCTCCAGAGCCACGAGCACGGGGAACTCCAGAGGGATCAGCTCCCGCCGGTTGATCCGGAACCGCTCCTCCAGCTTCTGCTCCAGACGGGGGAGAGGGGAGGTTAGATAGAGACACACACACACACACACACACACACACACACACACACACACACACACACACACACACACACACACACACACACACACACACACACACACACACACACACACACACACACACACACACACACACACACACACACACACACACACACACACACACACACACACACACACACACACACACACACACACACACACACACACACACACACACACACACACACACACACACACACCTTATTGTGTTGTAATTTCTCAATAAAATACAAGACAAGCTTTTTTGTGTTTTCTTTGTGGCTGTGTGTGTTGTGTGTTTCCTCACTGCTCTCTTGTGGTGTGTGCGTGGTGTGTGTGTGTGTGTGTGTGTGTGTCCTCACTTCGATCAGCTGTTTGACCTCGGGCTTCCGCAGGTCGCTGCTGATCTTGGCCGCCAGCAGGACGCAGGTCGCCGCCACCAGCTTCCTGTTCTGCTTGTTGAGGCGGCCCTGCAGCACCAGCTTCTCAAAGTAAACGAAGGACATGGCGACGGTGACCGGCTGCAGGCCGCAGTCCTCGCTCATCGCTCGCATCTCCCGCTTCAGACTGAGGGGGAGAGAGAGGGGTTAGTCGTATCTGGAGAACTCGTGGGGTTCAGGCTGTACAACGTTTCTGTAAATGTAGATTTCTCTCCTCGATGTTTCTGTGAACCGATCCAGAGATGTGCGTGTACCTTCGTATCTTGCTGAGCGTCAGCTTGATGTGAGGAAACTTCTCTCTGAACATCTCGTTCATGTTCCTCTTCAGGTCCGAAGGCTTCACGTACTCCACGATGGTCGTCTGCAGAGAGGAGTCAGTCTTAGGACAGCGCTGCAGACTTGTAACGGTTACCAAGGACCCTGCGAGAGTGGCCGTGAGAGGGTCCACTCTGCAGCATGTCAGTGGGACGTATCTCACTCGGTGTGTGTAAGGCTTCTTACACACACACCGGTTGTGTGTGTGTCCAAAGACTAATGGATTCTTCGGCTCGAGGTGTTTCTCTTCACATCGTCTCTAAGAACCGAGTGGATAATCTGTCCTCGTTGATTATTGACCTGCACGTGATCACGCTTAGAGGAAGGAGCGATCTCTCACCACGTATGAAGCGAAGATCAGGACCCTCTTGTGTCGGCCACACGGCCACTGAGGGTCACTGAGCAGGTTGGGGTCGTACTCCACCACCTCCTCCACACCTGCACACACACACACAGAGTTAATACACACTAGGGCTGTACCCGAATATTCGACTATTCGTTCGTTGGTCAACTATTCGGGTTTTAATTTCATTATTCGGATATTCGTTATCTTATTTATTTTCAATTTAAAAAAATTCCTAAATGTATGCTATCGATAAAGGCGAATTTCCATATTCTCATACTATATCTATACTTTTGAATTGCACTGTTAAAATGCGGAAATATATACAACCTCAGCCTGTGCTCCTGACATCGCGTTCACTCACAGTCACGAACGCAAACGGCTCGCTTCACCTCGCTTCACACGCCTCAACACAAAATGGAAGACTCCAGCTGCGTGGGGCCATTTTAAATTGGACGACGGTAAGAAGAAGGCAGTGTGCCAAATATGCGACAAGAAACTGGCCGACCACGGTGGCACAACAACTCTGAAAAGTCACCGGATGCTGTAAGTACTAGCCTAGCTTAGCTTAGCTGTTGCCAAGTTGCCATGGTGATGCTGCTTTATCCGCCGTTTAAACAGTAACGTTACACATGATAAAATCGTGCTCTTACTTCGCAACGCAATTTATAAAAAAAATAAATCGTATTTTATCGTACTACCGAATATCCGAAAGCCCGAAAAAACGGTATTCGGGACAGCCCTAATACACACACACAGTTAATACACCTGAGGCCTGTACCACTGTGAGTGCAGACGTGGATGTGTCCCATTATCATTCATATCACAATGCAAGCTAAATACACCTGAGGGGCAGGAAACAAAGCAGGTAGGTGTGTGTGTGTGTGTGTGTGTGTGTGTGTGTGTGTGTGTGTGTGTGTGTGTTAAAGACGTACTGGGCTCTGGTACCACGCTGTTGTTCAGGCGGGCGGGGGTGAAGGTCCTCTGCCCGTTGCCTCGGAAACGGGACTGGGGGGTCTGAGCAGTGTCCAGCGCCCCCCCACTCTTCAGCCTCACCAGGGCGTTGGTGGGGAACAGGAGCTGGGCGTACGACACCGTCTGAAGGGGGGGGGGAGAGAGAGAGAGAGAGAGAGAGAGAGAGAGAGAGAAAGAGAGAGAGAGAGACAGACAGAGACAGAGAGATAGAGAGAGAGAGAGAGAGAGAGAGAAGAGAGAGAGAGAGAGAGAGAGAGAGAGAGAAAGAGAGAGAGAGAGAGAGGGGGAGAGGGGGGGAGGTTCAGATTGTTGTTATCTTAAAGGTTTCCGATCATGCAAAAGTCACGGTGTGTCCCCCAGTGTGTCAGGACACTCTCAACGTGATGTCTTTTCTACATCACCATGTGTCCCCGGTGTGTGTCCCGGTGTGTCCCCGGTGTGTGTGTCCGGTGTGTGTCCCGGTGTGTCCCCGGTGTGTCCCCGGTGTGTGTCCCGGTGTGTGTCCCGGTGTGTGTCCCGGTGTGTGTCCCGGTGTGTCAGGAGACTCTCAAAGTGTCAGAAATAACCCCTCTCTCTTCTCCTCCGTACCCACGTCTCTAAAAACGGGGAACAACGGAGCTGATCCAGATTTGCTGCGTCATGACGACATTACGAAGACCCTCCAGAAAAACGCGATTCTGCGATCGCAGAATTTGCCGCATAATCAGCAAAGTTGCGCAGATTATCAAAAGGTCGCATAATCCCCGCATTTTTCCACACAAAGTTGAGGGGAAAAAAAGTTAACTCCTCTTGACGTGAAGTGAGTGATGTTGACGCGACGTCATCAGCTCGCGCATCACAGAAGGTAAGCAACACCGTAGGGTGAACGTGTGGAGCTCACGCGAGAGAGAAAAGATGAAAAAATCTGATCCATCTCATTTACCGACGAACGTTTCTGCTAAAGACCGGGCGAAGCAGTTCCCGATGTCTCGCACGAGAGTGGGGGGGAAACTATTCTGCACCCCGTGCCACTGTGTTGGAGCATAAGAGAAGATCGACGGCGACGACCCACAGATTCATTCAAACATTCCAAATGCTTTCTGCTGCTGCTACAAGAAGGACAAACGACTCGCGCTCACCGAGGCATCGACCTCCAGAACCTTTAGAGGCTGCAAGAAACGAGGTGAGACGCCTACGAGACTGAAGCTGGTCAGATAACGAGTAAATGAAAACAGAATGAGGCGGAGAAGTGTGTGTGTGTGTGTGTGTGTGTGTTTAAAATAGCCCAATTGCTTTTACAATAAATAAACATTGCATGTGTTTAATTGAATATTAAATGGGTGTAACGTTAGTGGCCGGTTGTGAGAGAGAATAAATAAATAAGACAATCGCCCAATATTTATTTTTTCCGCATATTTCGCAACTCTGCGCAATTTCACCGCATAAAATCCCATAAAACCCCCGCATGTTTGATCGCATAATCAAGGATTTTTGCCCGCGTTTTTCTGGAGGGTCCAATTACTAAAATGTGGGCGGGCTTTACCCCCACGGGCCAATCAGAAGCGTTGCCGTCAGAAACAATGGGACGTGTTCTGGAAGTGATATGGTCCGTGTTTCACATTAGCACGCTAGCACTCAGAGCTAACCTGCGCTGGAGGGAGAGTGTGTGAGGGCTGCTCAATTAAATCGTATTTTAAATCGCGATTACGATTATTGACCCAAATAATCGAGATGATGACGCAGCCCGAGAGTGTGTGTAAAAAAACACTTTATATAACGCCCAGCCATGGACAGTGAATTGTGCACCAGTGAAATGTCAGATCTGATGTACGTTCGATAAGATGACTTTATTTATCCCGAAGGAAATTGTTGTGCCAGAGTTACGACGATACACACATCATAAAAGCGTACCCTAACAGAGCAGTAAAAAGAGCAACTAAGTATCTGCCCCACCCTCCGGTATGTCCGTGGTCTGCACGTACCTTCCCCAGGTCTCCCAGCTCGACGCCCTCCAGCGACGGCAGCAGGTCGGCAGCCACGACGGACGAGAGCCTCTGCCTGTGAGCCTCCAGCTTCGCATCGCTGCAGGAGAAACACCGGGTTAAAGCGCTCCTATCGTGCCAAATGCACTTTGTGACGTCTTCTCTACACCAGTCCCCGGCCGGCGTGTCGGCAGACTCTCGACGTGTCGCAAAACAAAACCATGTTCTCCAAATTCTGACTTTTTTCCTCGAAATTCTGAAATTTCTTCTCAAAATTCTGACTTTTCCCACAAAATCAACGGAGCTGATCCAGATTTCCAGATTTCATGACCACATTACTAAAATGTGGGCGGGCTTTACCCCCACGGGCCAATCAGAAACAAGCGAGAGTGATGAGGATGATGAGAACATAAAGGTGACGGTGTGTGTGATGGGGATGTGTGTGTGTGCTGTGCTGTCTGTACCTGAGGTGACTCTCTCCGTACGGCAGCACTGAGAAAGCGGCGTAAAGCGACCGCTTGGCACAAATCAGCACGATCCTGCAACACACACACACACACACACACACACACAGTCAGCAGCGGACAGGAAACAGCTACCGTGATGTACTCCCTGTAACAACCACTAAATACTGTACTCACTGTGTATCGATGTACTAAGTCTACGAGCAACAGCTACCGTACCCTGTACGATGTATATAATACATACATCGTACAGTAAGTACAGTAATCTCCTGTTCCCACCATAGAACAGCTCCTGCACACAGTACTGGTGCGCAGTATTAATGTCAGCAGCTCCTCTGCGCTGGTACCAACAGCTCCTACGCCTCTCCCCCGTCTCCACGTCACCTTTTATCTGATGCTATTTATTACTTATGTGTCATATCTGTGAACTCTCTGCTGCTGTGGGAGAGCTAATGAAGTCTCTGCCGTCTGATTGAACTCAGGATCGCAGACCCTCTCTGGAGATGCAGAAGAGTAGAAGCTAGCATATGTTTAGAGAAGTCAGACGCCCGGAGACTCGGGGGAGACATGAGAAGAGGAACACACCGGGGCTGAGACCAACAGATCCTCCATCAGTCTGGATTCGGACAAACACTAGTGAACTGTCAACGGGGGGGGGCTCGCTGCGGGGATACGGTGGACCTCTGTCGCCCGTCAGCGCAACTTAAATGATGCCGTTTAAAAACATAACAAATAAAGGGCGGTGCCCGTCGTCAGTGAACCGAGCCGCTGACGACCGGCCGGTCTGTGATTCTCCAGAACACAGACGGCCAGTGCGCCGCTGCACTCAGCCCTACTTTAGTGGGAGCGATGAGTCTGCGTCTTTGAGGCGCACGACGGGTGCTGCGGGGGTGCAATGTAGATAGGACTAAACACAGGTCATCCTCTGGCTGCAGCCTGGACCCGCACTCACACAGGTGGGTGGAGGGAGTGAGCACTCTCACAGGGGGGTGGAGGGAGTGAGCACTCTCACAGGGGGGTGGAGGTGGAGGGAGTGAGCACTCTCACAGGGGGGTGGAGGGAGTGAGCACTCTCACAGGGGGGTGGAGTGGAGGGAGTGAGCACTCTCACAGGGGGGTGGAGGGAGTGAGCACTCTCACAGGGGGGTGGAGGTGGAGGGAGTGAGCACTCACACAGGTGGGTGGAGAGTGAGCACTCTCACAGGGGGGTGGAGGGAGTGAGCACTCTCACAGGGGGGTGGAGGGAGTGAGCACTCTCACAGGGGGGTGGAGGTGGAGGGAGTGAGCACTCTCACAGGGGGGTGGAGGGAGTGAGCACTCTCACAGGGGGGTGGAGGGAGTGAGCACTCTCACAGGTGGGTGGAGGGAGTGAGCACTCTCACAGGTAGGTGGAGGGAGTGAGCACTCTCACAGGTAGGTGGAGTGGAGGGAGTGAGCACTCTCACAGGTGGGTGGAGGGAGTGAGCACTCTCACAGGTGGGTGGTGGGAGTGAGCACTCTCACAGGTGGGTGGAGGTGGAGGGAGTGAGCACTCTCACAGGTGGGTGGAGGGAGTGAGCACTCTCACAGGTGGGTGGAGGGAGTGAGCACTCTCACAGGTGGGTGGAGGTGGAGGGAACTCGCCTCCTCTCTCACTTTAGGTCACTTCACTAAAAATCGATCCATGTTGCCGCTCGCCTAAAGTTAGCTGAAGTTAACGATCTAGATTTCACCGTTTCTCGTTGTTCCTTCCTCGCGCTGCGCCTCCCCTGAAGCTCTCTGGCGCCCCCTGGGGAGGCACGCCTCACGCTTTGAAAGCGCCGATCCAGAAGGTTCTGCGGGAACACGCACCGCCTCAAACCGTCTGGGACACTTAACATGATGTCATATTCTGAAACTGGAAAAAAGGGTTCAAACTGAAGTCTGAGAGGACGGGTAGCGCCACCTGCTGGACCGGGACTACGAGAGGACCGGGACTACGAGAGGACCGGGACTACGAGAGGACCGGGACTACGAGAGGACCGGGACTACGAGAGGACCGGGACTACGAGAGGACCGGGACTACGAGAGGACCGGGACTACGAGAGGACCGGGACTACGAGAGGACCGGGACTACGAGAGGAGTGGGACTACGAGAGGACCGGGACTACGAGAGGACCGGGACTACGAGAGGAGTGGGACTACGAGAGGACCGGGACTACGAGAGGACCGGGACTACGAGAGGAGTGGGACTACGAGAGGACCGGGACTACGAGAGGACCGGGACTACGAGAGGAGTGGGACTACGAGAGGACCGGGACTACGAGAGGACCGGGACTACGAGAGGACCGGGACTACGAGAGGACCGGGACTACGAGAGGACCGGGACTACGAGAGGAGCGGGACTACGAGAGGACCGGGACTACGAGAGGACCGGGACTACGAGAGGACCGGGACTCACATCAGAACAGAACACGTTTTAGTAGTTTTTATTTTAACTTCATTTACTCGCCGAGAGGAAACCAGTTTGAAGATGTTGAACAGTTCATAGAAACTATCTACATTTTGACATCAAGATTTCACTGCAAAGGTATATCGGTTCCAAATATCGGTCTCCTTGACTACTCATATCGGTCGATCCCCAGCGAATACAACTTCAAATAAAGCGAGTAAACATGTTCCAGATTCCGACGTTCGCGGTTTTTAAACTTTGATTTAGTAAAAATGCTAACTTTCAATTTCCCTTTGAAACTGTAAAAACCGTTTTCCCCCGCGTTCGTCCTTCACACACTGAGGGTCCACACGTTCACACCACGACCCTCTATCGGCCCCTAACTCAGGACTCCTCCACCACCGGTCTGCGCACGCCAGCAGACGACACGCGGTCCCGTACGCGGTCAGAGAAACCGGCCGTTCTGGCTGCACAGCAGGGGGCGTTTCTGATTCTGTTTGTTTCTCTCCGACAGGAAACGACTGCAGCCACTCGCCACACGGCTTCCTGTATGTGCAGTGTGTGGATGAGTGTGTGTGTGTGGATGTGTGTGTGTGTGTGTGTGGGATGTGTGCAGTGTGTAGATGAGTGTGTGTGTGTGGGATGTGTGTGTGTTGGGTGTGTGCAGTGTGTGGATGTGTGTGTGGATGGTGTAGTGTTAGATGTGTGTGTGTGTGTGTGTGTGTGTGTGTGTGTGTGCGGATGTGAGTGTGTGTGGATGAGTGTGTGGATGTGGATGTGTGTGTGGATGTTGTGTAGTGTGTAGATGTGTGTGTGTGTGTGTGTGTGTGGATGTGTGCAGTGTGTGGATGTGTGCAGTGTGTAGATGTGTGTGTGATGTGGAGTGTGTGTGGTTGGGTGGATGTGTGTGGATGGTGTGTGGGATGTGTGTGTGGATGTGTGTGTGGATGTGTGTGTGGATGTGTGTGTGGATGGTGTGTGCGTCTGTGTGGCAGCAGACCCACCTGCAGCCCCGGGTGTCGTACTGCCTCATGCTCTTGATGAAGTGGACCTTCTTTGGCGCTCTGGGTCCAGGAGAGCCGGAGACGTTCCTCAGCCTGGAGACAAACTGACATATTAAAGAGCTCCTTTCGACTGAGCCGCACACCTGGAGCTGCTGCCGGGTGTGCGGGTAAACGGTATTCTGATTCTCCTTTTTGTTCTACACGTGTTAGTGCATGTCAACGGTCTGCAAAGGCTCAAACCCCTGCGTTCCCCTCCACTGTTTGTTTACTTCCGGGACATAGTGACATCACCACATAATACTCGCACTCCTATTGGCTAGTGCTCCAACACATTTGATATGAGCCAAGGGGGCGGGGCATCTCTAAGGCTGCGTTCACACCGGACGCGATGCGAATATTCGCTTCGCTCTAATCGCTCGAGTTTCACCGCGGCTGCCAGCTGTGTTTACTCGCATCATTCAAACACGACGAGCTGGCTCGGGAGCTACAACAAGATGAACATATTGTACCGTGATTAAAATTGTAATTCACGTAACAACACACTGATACCGGTTAGTAAAAACCATGAATTAATGCTTTGACAAGTCTGCAGACAGACGGCAGGCGAACAACCCTTTAAAATGCGTGTTTTCTGAATGGAGATCGGCTAAGCTAACGTTATATATGCTCCGACCGTCCACACTCACAGCAACGGCCTACAGACATGAAGAAACCAGCGACTGTACTCGCCATGACGCAGGCAGTCTGTGGTTTGTACTGGTTTCACTTCTGTCCCGTTTCTGAACCGATATGAGGAGCTGTGAGCTAACAGCTGATGTTTTCTGGTTCAGGCTGAGATCCTCACCGCTGATTGGCTTCCGCGAGAACTCGTCGCGTGAATTTGACGCTCGAGTTGAAAAAATTGAACTCTCGCGTTTGACCCCCGTTCAATCGCCTCAATCGCGTGATTCGTGCCGCGTCCACCGCTTCATGCTCGCCGTCGGAGCGAATTCGCGTCTGTCCGCGTCTCTGCCCCCAAACATCGCATCGCGTCCGGTGTGGTGTTAATTTCGTCAGTTATTTTTTGATTTAGTTTTAGTCCTGTGTTAAATTTCCTTTTTATTTGTAGTCATATTTAGTCACCTTCATCCTGTTTCTATTTCGTCAAGTTTTAGTCGACTAAACGTCTGAGCATTTTAGTCTTCTTTTGTCAATGAAAACTGTTGAGCCTTTTTTGGTCATCAGATTATTTAGAACATTTCAGTCAAACGAGTCAAAACCAACAATTTGTCATTTTAGTATATAAATATAAATAATATGATATCTTGTCCTTATCTGATGAAACACAGGTTGAATGATTAAGCAGCTTTGCAGAGAGTCTGGTGTGTTCTGTGTTCCGGCCGCATCGCTTCCCTTCTGATGAAACGATGCATTCGCTTTTTGTCTCCGCCTCATTGTAGCGAAAATGGGCCCAAATATCACATCGTTTCTTTCTCCCAAGCAGTGTGGCTTTAGACTTTTCGTTGTCAGTCATCTTGACGGACAGGATCGTAACATTTCCGTCATAATCCATTATTATTCGTCGAGTGCACAATTTATCACTCACTCGCGCTGACGGGGGGGATTCGGTTAACGCGACCACTGCTCTAAGCCCTGTTGTTGCCATTTCATTTTCTGTTGAATACGGCGAGTCAGACCACGATCAGACCACGAGTCAGACCACGAGTCAGACCACGAGTCAGACCACGAGTCAGACCACGAGTCAGACCACGAGTCAGACCACGAGTCAGACCACGAGTCAGACCACGAGTCAGACCACGAGTCAGACCACGAGTCTTCCTGACAGTTCATATTGTGCCGCTGCCCGGTGTAATTCAGATGTACCGCCGAGAAAAACTGACGATCAGAGATGTAACGTTATCTTTGATCATATTTCGTCTCCTCATTTTTCGTCAACGAAAGTAAAGAGAGATTTTGGCATAGTTTTTATTTAGTAAACTACATTTTCGTCTCGTCACTTTTCGTCAACGATATTGCATGATGATTTCGTTACAGTTATTGTTTACTGCCGTCTCGTCATCGTCTCGTTTTCGTCATGGAAAAAAAGGCCGTTGACGAACATATTTCGTCATAGTTTTAGTCAACGAAATTCACCCTAGTCCGGTGTGAACGCAGCGTAAGCCCCTAAGCCTGGGCTCTGGTTTCAGACGGAGGGTGAAAATCCATCATCGACGTGATGGGCCGCGTGGTTCCGCCTAAGCCAAAAATCGATAAATCCACAAGTTGCAATAAGCTCGACTCCATTGTATACAACCTGAGATCTATAATATCTGTGAGGTAGGAGACCTTTAAAAGGCCCGTGTCGCCTCTCACCTCTGCCGGGGGTCCAGAGCCGGGCTCAGGGCAGCGGGCGTGGATCTGACCCGGGAGCAGGGCTGGTGCCCGGGGGGGGGGACAGGGGGGGGTCGGGGGTCGGAGGGTCACCCACTCCGCCAAACTCCAGGAACACCTGAAGTGCAAAGATATTATGAACAAAAAGGCAATCAAAACTACCCGTGTATTTAACCTGAAACATGAAACTGTAGTTCACTGTGTACTTATACTCCTCTAGAGTTCAGAGGTACATGGTGTACTTATACTCCTCTCCAGTTCAGAGGTACATGGTGTACTTATACTCCTCTACAGTTCAGAGGCACATGGTGTACTTATACTCCACTACAGTTCAGAGGTACATGGTGTACTTCTACTCCTCTACAGTTCAGAGGCACATGGTGTACTTATACTCCACTACAGATCAGAGGTACATGGTGTACTTCTACTCCTCTACAGTTCAGAGGTACATGGTGTACTTCTACTCCTCTACATGTATTAATACCTTTAGTTCCTTCACAGATCTGGATGAATGATGTGAAATCTAACCAAGTGTTGAATCAGACTTTAGTTCCACCTGGAGTAAATCCACCAGCTACCCTGCAGTCTACAAAGTACTTCAGACTAGCTGCACCTCCACCAGCTACCCCTGCAGTCTACAAAGTACTTCAGACTAGCTGCACCTCCACCAGCTACCCTGCAGTCTACAAAGTACTTCAGACTAGCTGCACCTCCACCAGCTACCCTGCAGTCTACAAAGTACTTCAGACTAGCTGCACCTCCACCAGCTACCCTGCAGTCTACAAAGTACTTCAGACTAGCTGCACCTCCACCAGCTACCCTGCAGTCTACAAAGTACTTCAGACTAGCTGCACCTCCACCAGCTACCCTGCAGTCTACAAAGTACTTCAGACTAGCTGCTCCTCCACCAGCTACCCTGCAGTCTACAAAGTACTTCAGACTAGCTGCACCTCCACCAGCTACCCTGCAGTCTACAAAGTACTTCAGACTAGCTGCACCTCCACCAGCTACCCTGCAGTCTACAAAGTACTTCAGACTAGCTGCTCCTCCACCAGCTACCCTGCAGTCTACAAAGTACTTCAGACTAGCTGCACCTCCACCAGCTACCCTGCAGTCTACAAAGTACTTCAGACTAGCTGCACCTCCACCAGCTACCCTGCAGTCTACAAAGTACTTCAGACTAGCTGCACCTCCACCAGCTACCCTGCAGTCTACAAAGTACTTCAGACTAGCTGCACCTCCACCAGCTACCCTGCAGTCTACAAAGTACTTCAGACTAGCTGCACCTCCACCAGCTCTGAGAACACTTTCATGATCAATCATTATAAAACATATCATATATATTATTCTGAAATGGACCAATCTGCACAACGAATACTTTCACTGTCTTTACTATATTTAGATGAGAATACTTTCTACTTTCACTTGAGGAACATTTTGAATGAGGACTTTTACTGTGACAGAGTATTCCTACACTCTGGTACTTCTACTTTTACTCAAGTACACGATCTGAGTACTTCTATTTTACTCAAGACAGATCTGAGTACTTCACTTTTACTCAAGAACAAGATGTGAGTACTTCTACTTTTACTCAAGAACAAGATCTGAGTACTTCTACTTTTACTCAAGTACAAGATCTGAGTACTTCTACTTTTACTCAAGTACCAGATCTGAGTACTTCTACTTTTACTCAAGAACAAGATGTGAGTACTTCTACTTTTACTCAAGAACAAGATCTGAGTACTTCTACTTTTACTCAAGTACAAGATCTGAGTACTTCTCCTTTTACTCAAGTACCAGATCTGAGTACTTCTACTTTACTCAAGTACAAGACCTGAGTACTTCTACTTTTACTCAAGTACAAGTCCTGAGTACTTCTACTTTTACTCAAGTACAAGTCCTGAGTACTTCTACTCTTACTCAAGTACAAGACCTGAGTACTTCTACTTTTACTCAAGTACAAGTCCTGAGTACTTCTACTTTTACTCAAGTACAAGTCCTGAGTACTTCTACTCTTACTCAAGTACAAGATCTGAGTACTTCTACTTTTACTCAAGAACTAGATCTGAGTACTTCTACTTGTACTCTAGTACTATATGTGAGTACTTCTACTAGTTATATATGGTGAGGAGGAATCAAAGCTATAATAGATGTGAGCTGGTTAAAGACCAGCACAGCTCCCAGTATATAGAGCCTGTACTGGTTATCATCAATGGGGTAAATAGAGTGCTTTAGTGTGCCTTAGAGAGAGACTCAGACTTACAGAGACAACATATCTTCTTAAATAAATAAATACATTCTAAATACCTCATTAGCACCGTCTGGCCCCGGGGACATCCCTCCTGAAGGCCGGGGAGGAGGACCGAGGACCCCCGGGACGCTGGAGGACGAGCCTCCTCCAGAGACCGGTGCTTGTGTCACCGCGCTGGCCGGCTCTTGGATCTCTATCGGCGGCAGAGGAACCTCCGTGTCTCCACGGTCTCTGTGCTGCTCCTCCGCCGCGGTGGGATCCGTGTTTTCATCGCCGAGCTGCCACAGCGGCCGTCCGTCGAGAGAGATATTATTGAGGAACAATAGAGCCGCTTGTCTCCTCCGGGAATCCTTGGTTTTCCTGCGGGTTTCTCGGTGTGTTTTGCCCGGTTTTCCGTTGGACTGCAGACCGCAGACAGCCGTCGCCATTCTATTTAGAAATGCGGCCGTTGGTTGAAACTCATACGCAACGGGAACCGGTTCTACTGCTGTAGTCCCGCCCCCTGGGCGCTGATTGGCTGTGGCTGTAGTGATGTATGTTCTCGGCAGCTGGTTGGCTGTAGTACCATGCTGTAGTCCCGCCTCCTGAGCGCTGATTGGCTGTGGCTGGTAGTGATGTTTTCTCTTGGCTGTTGGTTGGCTGTAGTACCGGTATGCTGTAGTCCCGCCCCCTGAGCGCTGATTGGCTATGGCTTTAGTGATGTATTTTCCTGGCAGCTGGTTGGCTGTAGTCAGAATCAGAATACATGTATTCCTCCCACAGAGGAGAAATGTACAGCAAGTAAGCTTACTATTAATTAAGAAGCATTCAAATGAAAAGATGAATTACAAAATTACACAATTTACAAATTACACATCAGTTCTACAGCAGTATCCCCGCCTCCTGAGCGCTGATTGGCTGTGGCTGGTAGTGAAGTGTTTTCTTGCCAGCTGGTTGGCTGTAGTTACCAGTACTACTGATGTTTCCCCGCCTCCTGATCCCTGATTGGCTGTGGCTGTAATGATGTATTTTCTTCATATTCTGCATTACCGCCCCCTACTGTATGGGAGTGTTCTCGCAGTCCTGATGGGGGTTTATCTACTCTGAATGCATGACTGAATGTAGTTGAGTCTAGTTTGTCCTAATCTAAAACTACATTATCCTAGATGTAGACCCGCCCCCTAAGCACTGATTGGCTGTGGTGATAGTGATGTATTTTACAATAGTGGGATGTGTTCCAGAAACAAAGGAATAATTCACCAAATGTAATTTAACATTTAATGACAAAGTATATGAAATTGAGAGGAGCTAATTAAACCACGTGTTCCCTAAATGAAATGATTTGAATTCTGCGGTCAGAGCCCATTGACTTGCAAATGTTGAGTTTGAGAGAAACCGTGAAATCGTTTCCAGTGGAAGTGATCAATACCCTGATGGAAGCCCTCGCAGATTCATCACAACGATACCCGACATGAGGTTAGGGTATATCTGTCGAGGTAAACACAGAGCAAAACACACACCAGGAGACGCACAACACACACCAGGAGACGCAACACACACCAGGAGACGCAACACACACCAGGAGACGCACAACACACACCAGGAGACGCACAACACACACCAGGAGACGCAACACACACCAGGAGGAGACGCAACACACACACCAGGAGGAGACGCACAACACACACCAGGAGACGCAACACACACCAGGAGACGCACACACACAGAGACGCAACACACACCAGGAGACGCAACACACACCAGGAGACGCAAACACACACCAGGAGACGCACAACACACACCAGGAGACGCACAACACACACCAGGAGACGCACAACACACACCAGGAGACGCAACACACACCAGGAGACGCACAACACACACCAGGAGGAGACGCACAACACACACCAGAGAGACGCAACACACACACCAGGAGACGCACAACACACACCAGGAGACGCAACACACACCAGGAGACGCACACACACACCAGGAGACGCACAACACACACCAGGAGACGCACAACACACACCAGGAGACGCACACACACACCAGGAGACGCACAACACACACCAGGAGACGCACAACACACACCAGGAGACGCAACACACACACCAGGAGAGACGCACAACACACACCAGGAGGAGACGCAAACACACACCAGGAGACGCACAACACACACCAGGAGACGCAACACACACACCAGGAGACGCACAACACACACCAGGAGACGCACAACACACACCAGGAGACGCACAACACACACCAGGAGGAGACGCACAACACACACCAGGAGACGCACAACACACACCAGGAGACGCACAACACACACCAGGAGACGCACAACACACACCAGGAGGAGACGCACAACACACACCAGGAGACGCACAACACACACCAGGAGACGCACAACACACACCAGGAGACGCACAACACACACCAGGAGAGACGCACAACACACACCAGGAGACGCACAACACACACCAGGAGACGCAACACACACCAGGAGACGCACAACACACACCAGGAGGAGACGCAAACACACACCAGGAGGAGACGCAAAACACACACCAGGAGACGCAAAACACACACCAGGAGACGCACAACACACACCAGGAGACGCACAAACACACACCAGGAGGAGACGCACAACACACACCAGGAGACGCAAAACACACACCAGGAGACGCAAACACACACCAGGAGACGCACAACACACACCAGGAGACGCACAACACACACCAGGAGACGCACAACACACACCAGGAGACGCACAACACACACCAGGAGACGCACAACACACACCAGGAGACGCAAAACACACACCAGGAGACGCACAAACACACACCAGGAGACGCACAACACACACCAGGAGGAGACGCACAACACACACCAGGAGACGCACAACACACACCAGGAGACGCACAACACACACCAGGAGGAGACGCACAACACACACCAGGAGACGCACAACACACACCAGGAGACGCACAACACACACCAGGAGGACGCACAACACACACCAGGAGACGCAAAACACACACCAGGAGACGCAAACACACACCAGGAGACGCACAACACACACCAGGAGGAGACGCACAACACACACCAGGAGACGCAAAACACACACCAGGAGACGCACAACACACACCAGGAGACGCAAAACACACACCAGGAGACGCAAACACACACCAGGAGACGCACAACACACACCAGGAGACGCACAACACACACCAGGAGACGCAAAACACACACCAGGAGACGCAAAACACACACCAGGAGACGCAACACACACACCAGGAGACGCACAACACACACCAGGAGGAGACGCACAACACACACCGAGGAGACGCAACACACACACCAGGAGACGCAAAACACACACCAGGAGGAGACGCAAAACACACACCAGGAGACGCACAACACACACCAGGAGACGCAAAACACACACCAGGAGACGCAACACACACACCAGGAGACGCAAAACACACACCAGGAGAGACGCAAAACACACACCAGGAGACACAAAACACACACCAGGAGACGCAAAACACACACCAGGAGGAGACGCAAAACACACACCAGGAGACGCAACACACACACCAGGAGACACAAAACACACACCAGGAGACGCACAACACACACCAGGAGACGCAAAACACACACCAGGAGACGCACAACACACACCAGGAGACGCAAAACACACACCAGGAGACGCACAACACACACCAGGAGACGCAAAACACACACCAGGAGACACACACCAGGAGGAGACGCAAAACACACACCAGGAGGAGACGCAACACACACACCAGGAGACGCAACACACACACCAGGAGACGCACAACACACACCAGGAGACGCAACACACACACCAGGAGACGCAAAACACACACCAGGAGACACAAAACACACACCAGGAGACGCAACACACACACCAGGAGACGCAAAACACACACCAGGAGACGCACAACACACACCAGGAGACGCAACACACACACCAGGAGACACAAAACACACACCAGGAGGAGATGCAACACACACCAGGAGACGCACAACACACACCAGGAGGAGATGCAACACACACCAGGAGACGCACAACACACACCAGGAGGAGATGCAACACACACCAGGAGACGCACAACACACACCAGGAGGAGATGCAACACACAACAGGAGACACAAAACACACCAGGAGACGCACAACACACACCAGGAGACACAAAACACACACCAGGAGGAGACGCAAAACACACACCAGGAGACGCAACACACACACCAGGAGGAGACGCAACACACACACCAGGAGACGCACAACACACACCAGGAGGAGACGCAAAACACACACCAGGAGACACAAAACACACACCAGGAGACGCAAAACACACACCAGGAGGAGACGCAAAACACACACCAGGAGACGCAACACACACACCAGGAGACGCAAAACACACACCAGGAGACGCAAAACACACACCAGGAGACGCAAAACACACACCAGGAGACGCACAACACACACCAGGAGACGCAAAACACACACCAGGAGACGCACAACACACACCAGGAGACGCAAAACACACACCAGGAGACGCACAACACACACCAGAGGAGACGCACAACACACACCAGGAGACGCAAAACACACACCAGGAGACACAACACACACCAGGAGGAGACGCAACACACACCAGGAGACACAAAACACACCAGGAGACGCACAACACACACCAGGAGACGCAAAACACACACCAGGAGGAGACGCAAAACACACACCAGGAGACGCAAAACACACACCAGGAGGAGACGCAACACACACACCAGGAGACGCACAACACACACCAGGAGGAGACGCAAAACACACACCAGGAGACGCAAAACACACACCAGGAGACGCAAAACACACACCAGGAGGAGACGCAAAACACACACCAGGAGACGCACAACACACACCAGGAGACGCAAAACACACACCAGGAGACGCAAAACACACACCAGGAGGAGACGCACAACACACACCAGGAGACGCAAAACACACACCAGGAGACGCACAACACACACCAGGAGACGCACAACACACACCAGGAGACGCAAAACACACACCAGGAGGAGACGCAACACACACCAGGGACGCAACACACACACCAGGAGATGGAGGACCGTTGCCATGCACTAAAACCTACAGAAGACACTCCAGGAGAGGGGAGCTCTCTAAGATGCAGTCAGACGAGTCAGGTAAACACATCGCTCTTTATTTCAGAAACAACAACAAAATGAAACTCCTTCTCTTCGTCTTCTCCGTCTGGCACGGCCAGTTTAAGGCTTTTTGATTCTAGCTGTGTGTTTGAGGTACAGCCCCCCCCCCTGCTCCTCTTCAGGTGCACCAGTGTTGTTGTTGTTGTTGTTGTTGTTGTTGTTGTTAGCACCATGATTAGTTTTGTTTACTGCAACAGGGGCGGTAAAGGAGTTATGTCTGCGGACTGTTTATTTCAGTCATCTGCAAAAAGTCAGAGCCGACGGGACAGAGTTTACAACAAAACTGTCTCATCTCTGGGACACAGTTTCTTTTGGAGTGGCAGGACTCCCCCGACACACACACACACACACACACACACGCACAGACACACACACACACACAGACACACACACACAGACACAAGCACATTTCCCGCAAGTTGTGACCACTACGATATAAAAACAACCCTGATAAAAGAAAGTACAGCAACGCTTTATCTCACAGGTCCGTGAAGTCCGTGATATAGAATACATTCAATTCAACAGACCTGTGAGATAAAGCGTTACCATGACTACCACATGCCCGTACCATCAGTAATATTAAAGCGTATCGGAGTCTGCAGCCGATCCATCGTTTCTCTACGTGAGACAGAAACACTGCGTTACAGGCAGTGCTGTCCCCCTGTCCCCCTGTCCCCTGTCCCCTGTCCATCAAACAGTTCACCTGACCCTCACCCTGTACGTACGGAGGCCGACGGGCGCAGACAGGGACGCAGATATAGAAACACAAATGCTCCAAAACACACCAAGAGACATCTTCAGCACCTTGAGGACACATGCAGCGTCACTCTTTAGTGTCCCCTGGTCTCCCAGCTGTGTGCGTCACTCTTTAGTGTCCCCTGGTCTCCCAGCTGTGTGCGTCACTCTTTAGTGTCCCCTGGTCTCCCAGCTGTGTGCATCACTCTTTAGTGTCCCCTGGTCTCCCAGCTGTGTGCGTCACTCTTTAGTGTCCCCTGGTCTCCCAGCTGTGTGCGTCACTCTTTAGTGTCCCCTGGTCTCCCAGCTATGTGCATCACTCTTTAGTGTCCCCTGGTCTCCCAGCTGTGTGCGTCACTCTTTAGTGTCCCCTGGTCTCCCAGCTGTGTGCGTCACTCTTTAGTGTCCCCTGGTCTCCCAGCTGTGTGCGTCACTCTTTAGTGTCCCCTGGTCTCCCAGCTGTGTGCGTCACTCTTTAGTGTCCCCTGGTCTCCCAGCTGTGTGCGTCACTCTTTAGTGTCCCCTGGTCTCCCAGCTGGTGTGTCACTCTTTAGTGTCCCCTGGTCTCCCAGCTGTGTGCGTCACTCTTTAGTGTCCCCTGGTCTCCCAGCTGTGTGTGTCACTCTTTAGTGTCCCCTGGTCTCCCAGCTGTGTGCGTCACTCTTTAGTGTCCCCTGGTCTCCCAGCTGTGTGTGTCACTCTTTAGTGTCCCCTGGTCTCCCAGCTGTGTGCGTCACTCTTTAGTGTCCCCTGGTCTCCCAGCTGGGTGCGTCACTCTTTAGTGTCCCCTGGTCTCCCAGCTGTGTGCGTCACTCTTTAGTGTCCCCTGGTCTCCCAGCTGTGTGCGTCACTCTTTAGTGTCCCCTGGTCTCCCAGCTGTGTGTGTCACTCTTTAGTGTCCCCTGGTCTCCCAGCTGGGTGTGTCACTCTTTAGTGTCTCCTGGTCTCCCAGCTGTGTGTGTCACTCTTTAGTGTCCCCTGGTCTCCCAGCTGTGTGCGTCACTCTTTAGTGTCCCCTGGTCTTTTAGTAAACGCTGCGCATGTCTCCTCAAGTTGCTGAAGATGTTTCTTCACGTGGAACCTTTGGGTTTTATATCCGCATCCTTCCCGAAGCTGTGTGCGGGGTCGTTGTAGCGTGTTTGTCGGCCTTCCGTACTTAATACATCCCACACACTCTGCATGGAGGTGTGTGTGAACAGACGTCAACACAAATCTCTTTTTGTGTCCTAGCTCACTTTTACAAAAACAGATCAGAACCACAGGAATGTTGTAAATCCCACTCACGTGAAAACGCTCCGATAATCACATTTCCAACCGTTTTTTACATTCAACTCAAATGTTGCTCTCCAGGCGAGAAGCGGAGACTCCTTCGACATCAGGGGATCCCGATCAGTGAGTTCTGAGTGGGTGTTTCACGTGGACATGCTCTCACTCTTCTACATCGCGCTGCAACTGAGTCTGCTTTCATTTTGGATTCACTATTAAAACCCGTCATATCATCGAATCGTATTATCATATTGTAAACTAATCGTCTAGACACAAAAAGAGGGACGAGGACACTTCAATTTGACTTTTGACCGTGCAAATGAAATATGTCAGCATGTGTTCTGGTTGCCGTCCCTTTGAACGAAACACGCGGTGAGCCTGGACCGTGAACACGACCAGAAGACGTGCTGGAGAAAAGCGTCTTGCACAGAAACGGCAATACTTCAAAGTCAAATTGAAAGGCTGTCCTTCTTACTTTCCTCTGGAGGATTCACCGCCTTGAGATGATGGGTTGACTCCAAAACGGTGTCCTGTAAATGTTTGTAATGATTTTAAAACATATTTTTTAAATATTAAAATTAAGGGTGGCTAACTGTAGCTCGCCCACAGCGAGCTTTATCACGTGCACGAGGAAAAGAGTCTTGTTGCAGCTCTACACCTGGTCCAGTTCTCCAGATACTCCTGCATGTTGAAGGCCGTCTCTGTGAGAGGATGTGCAGCTGACCATCACCCCCTCCCGTACCCCCTCCTGTACCCCTTCCTGTACCCCCTCCCGTACCCCCTCCTGTACCCCGTCCTGTACCCCCTCCTGTACCCCGTCCTGTACCCCCTCCCGTACCCCCTCCTGTACCCCGTCCTGTACTCCCCTCCTGTACCCCGTCCTGTACACTCTGTACCACTCCGTCCTGTACCACCTGTACCACTTCCTGTACCCCGTCCTGTACCCACCTCCTGTACCACTTCCCATACCCCTTCCTGTACCCCTCCTATACCCCTCCTGTACCCCGTCCTGTACCCCCTCCTGTACCCCGTCCTGTACCACTTCCCATACCCCTTCCTGTACCCCTCCTATACCCCTCCTGTACCCCCTCATGTACCCCCTCCTGTACCCCCCCCTGTACCACCTCCTGTACTCCCTCCTGTACCACTTCCTGTACCCCCTCCTGTACCCCCTTCCTGTACCCCCTCCTGTACCCCCTTCCTGTACCCCCTCCTGTACCCCATCCTGTACTCCCTCCTGTACCCCGTCCTGTACCACTTCCCATACCCCTTCCTGTACCCCTCCTATACCCCTCCTGTACCCCCTCCTGTACCACCTCCTGTACCCCCTCCTGTACCACTTCCTGTACCCCCTCCTGTACCCCCTTCCTGTACCCCCTCCTGTACCCCGTCCTGTACCCCCTCCTGTACCACCTCCTGTACCACCTCCTGTACCCCCTCCTGTACCACCTCCTGTACCACTTCCTGTACCACCTCCTGTACCCCCTCCTGTACCCCCTCCTGTACCCCTCCTGTGCCACCTCATGTACCACTTCCTGTACCCCCTCCTGTACCCCGTCCTGTACCCCCTCCTGTACCAGTTCCCGTACCCCCTCCTGTACCCCCTCCTGTACCACCTCCTGTACCCCCTCCTGTACCCCGTCCTGTACCCCCTCCTGTACCCCCTGCTGTACCCCGTCCTGTACCCCCTTCCTGTACCCCATCCTGTACCACCTCCTGTACCCCGTCCTGTACCCCCTCCTGTACCCCCTCCTGTACCCCATCCTGTACCACCTCCTGTACCCCTCCTGTACCCCCTCCTGTACCCCCTCCTGTACCCCGTCCTGTACCCCCTCCTGTACCCCCTCCTGTACCCCATCCTGTACCACCTCCTGTACCCACTCCTGTACCCCCTCCTGACCTGAGAACTGATACAGTAACCAGGAATATGCACCATCACCATCATCAAACACCACACAGCACTTTGCTTCTGTAAAAGAAAACAATAAAAAGGGACACCACACTCCGTCGCGTCCTCCGCCCGTTTGTCTCCGAGAGAAACGCGGCGCGAGTCTTTATTCCACACGGCGGCGTTGAGTTGAGTCTGATCTCATTGAAGGCGTCACACCGTGGTCTCGTACTCCATCACCTCTTTGGGCGTGGCCAGGCAGCGGTACTGGATCCGGGGCGTGACGGGCGCCGCGCTCTCCAGCACGAGGATGGTTTTACGCAGCCGGCGGTCGATGAAGTGAGCGTCCCAGGCCGGGTACTTCTTCCTGGGCAGATCTATCCGGATCACGGGCCCCTCTGTGCGCGGGGAGAGGCTGGGAATCGGAGCCTGGACCCCCCCGCTGAGGCCGAACCTGAAACACGTCTCCGTCCACCCCGGAATAATCCGGCCCTTTAGTCCTCTGCAGGGTTCTGGGGGGGCTGCTAACCACGTCCGGCGGGAGGCTAACCGCCGGGGAAGCTAGCAACTCCACGGGCAAGTCCTCCTTCTCCACGACCGGCCGCCACCCCCACACGGGCCCGTCGGGGTGCAGCAGGCAGTAGTAAACACACATGAAGAAGCTGCCCAAAGCGTAGCTGCTGGACACGACGCACACCATGGCGACGGCGTAGGATTCCGAGGAAGAGGGGCCTCGGTGAAGGTACCAGGAGGCGGTCAGGAACGCGTTCTCCAGCAGAACCGTCAGGCTGTAAGGCAACGCAGGTTTATTCAAACAGAACCTTCCAGCACAAGGCAATTCAAAGTGCTTTACAAACGTGGAAGACATTAAGAGCTTTAAAGGTCCCCTATCATCCTGTTCTTCATCGATATATCACAGGGCTCAGATATATCCAGAGCCTGTCTCTGATTGGCTGAAACACCAAACAGATCATTGCAGCATTACCCATAATCCCCTTTGTTTCAGCCCTGTTTCCAAAGTCTGTTACTTCAGTAGAAGAGACATGGAGAAGAGGGGACACATGTTGATGTAGAAGAGACATGAAGAAGAGGGGACACATGTTGATGTAGAAGAGACATGAAGAAGAGGGGACACATGTTGATGTAGAAGAGACATGAAGAAGAGGGTGACACATGTTGATGTAGAAGAGACATGAAGAAGAGGGGACACATGTTGATGTAGAAGAGACATGGAGAAGAGGGGACACATGTTGATGTAGAAGAGACATGGAGAAGAGGGGACACATGTTGATGTAGAAGAGACATGAAGAAGAGGGGACACATGTTGATGTAGAAGAGACATGAAGAAGAGGGTGACACATGTTGATGTAGAAGAGACATGAAGAAGAGGGGACACATGTTGATGTAGAAGAGACATGGAGAAGAGGGGACACATGTTGATGAAGAAGAGACATGGAGAAGAGGGGACACATGTTGATGTAGAAGAGACATGAAGAAGAGGGGACACATGTTGATGTAGAAGAGACATGAAGAAGAGGGGACACATGTTGATGTAGAAGAGACATGAAGAAGAGGTGACACATGTTGATGTAGAAGACACATGAAGAAGAGGGGACACATGTTGATGTAGAAGAGACATGGAGAAGAGGGGACACATGTTGATGTAGAAAGAGACATGAAGAAGAGGGGACACATGTTGATGTAGAAGAGACATGGAGAAGAGGGGACACATGTTGATGTAGAAGAGACATGAAGAAGAGGGGACACATGTTGATGTAGAAGAGACATGAAGAAGAGGGTGACACATGTTGATGTAGAAGACACATGAAGAAGAGGGGACACATGTTGATGTAGAAGAGACATGAAGAAGAGGGGACACGTGTTGATGTAGAAGAGACATGAAGAAGAGGGGACACATGTTGATGTAGAAGAGACATGGAGAAGAGGGGACACATGTTGATGTAAAAGAGACATGAAGAAGAGGGGACACATGTTGATGTAGAAGAGACATGGAGAAGAGGGGACACATGTTGATGTAGGTGAGACATGGAGAAGAGGGGACACATGTTGATGTAGAAAAGACATGGAGAAGAGGGGACACATGTTGATGTAGAAGAGACATGGAGAAGAGGGGACACATGTTGATGTAGAAGAGACATGAAGAAGAGGGGACACATGTTGATGAAGAAGAGACGTGAAGAAGAGGGGACACGTGTTGATGTAGAAGAGACATGAAGAAGAGGGGACACATGTTGATGTAGAAGAGACATGAAGAAGAGGGGACACATGTTGATGTAGAAGAGACATGAAGAAGAGGGGACACATGTTGATGTAGAAGAGACATGAAGAAGAGAGGACACATGTTGATGTAGAAGAGACATGAAGAAGAGGGGACACATGTTGATGTAGAAGAGACATGAAGAAGTGGATGTTGCATGATAGGTGACCTTTAACCCCAATAAGGACACCACGTAGGGGACTTGAACCTGTAGATCAGCAGCCGGCAGCGGGTGCGGCCCTCCCTCACGCTGAACCAGCAGAAGATGTAGACGATGCCCACCATCATGTTGTAGATGATCTCCTCCCACTTGGACATGCAGAAGTCCGTCTCGCCCTGGATGATCCAGAAGGTCATGACGCACCAGTGCGCCACCACGAAGACGCCAAAGTAGAGCGGGAACGCGGAGGCGAACAGGGCGAAGGCCAGCGCGCGGGCTCCGATGGTGAAGAGGTGCCACAGGATCTGCACCAGCACCGCCTTGTAGCTCATCGGCAGCTTGTCGTCCCGCGAGTCCCGCAGAACCTTCTGATACGAGGCCACCATCCAGGACAGGGAGACCAGGGAGGCCGAGGCCGAGAGACCTGCAGAGACAACAGGAGTTACAGAGGAGGACACATGGCTGTGCCCCAAAAGAAAATGTGTATCTATTGTAGAAAATGTTTGTAAAGTGAAAATGTTAGTCCCATTTGGCCCTCTGTGAGTTCTGGGGAATCACCGGTCTTCCTCCGAACGGCACCATGTCGGCTGCACTGAGAGGAACGGTGGGTTCTGACTCCACAAGTTCAGGTTAAGGCCTGGTGTCCCCGTGTGTCTCGGTGCTGCCGAAACGCACCAGAAGGACACTCAGGGACTTTGTTTATCAGGGGGACATTCATGTTTGCAGTCCACATTAGCGGTCGCTCGCACGTCGAGATGTTTCTGTGCCCCTGTTTTCAACGTCCGCACGTCTGTAGGCACGATGGCTGTGGAGTCAAAGGTAACCTGGTGACCGGACGTCTCCATCGGTTTTTGTGAACACATGTTTTATCGATTTAAGCAGAAGCACCGAAAACCAAGACCCCGTGAAAGAACCCCACCCTCCCAGGACCCCCGTGGGCCGAGTGGCACCAGGCAGTTCAGAGTCAGACGTCTCCATGGATGAAGCCGAACATGGAACCTCAGATGTGCGTGTGGCTCGCGGTGCAGCAGCTCGTGCGGTCAGCGGATGTGATGCGGGTCGACGGAGGGCTCGGTCCTCGGCTCCCAGCCAGCACTTCCATCTCTGACGCTCGTCAACAGGATGAAGCTCGAATGCTTTAACGACTCCCTGCGGAGCCCTCCCGTCTCCAGACGTCCACTCACTGAGCCCGGCGGCTTCCGGTCAGGAGCCTCTCGTCTGCTTCTTGGACCAGGAGCTTCGACTGGCCCTCTGGTCACCGAGATGCTTGGATGTGATGACTGTGACCGAATGAAGCTGAACCCAGGACCGTACGACTGTCCACTTGTTTCAAGGGGTTCTAGTCCTCGAGGTAATACGGAGTCCTTTTTATCCACTCAGTTTTAAGGTGAACCCTGGCTGCCAAACTAACCCCCACAGAATAGATTAGCTGGTGGCCTGAACAACTTATTAGTCCTACATATTCAATCCATCATCATCTGCAACTAGTGCTGCGTACCTGGACTCACATTCACGTTCAGGTCCGGACTTATAAGTCCGGACCTGACCCATGGCTTGTGTCAAGTTGTGTGAGTAACTAAAGTGAACTTATTGTGAGCTAATTATCAATTGAAAATTAACAATAATCAACTCAAATTCAAACTCGTCAGGTTTATTGCGCTCCCTTCCAACTTGTGTCTACATTTCTCTACAAAGTATAAATGTAAAAAAAACACTTTTTGCCACTTAGTCTACAAATGACTTAAATACACGATTTAATTTAAATCAGTTTTATTCTGAAAAAAACGGAAGTTCACACTATTTACTTAATACTTTTATTCTGAAAATTCTTCACTTCCGGTTAGCATTAGCATGTGGCGAAATGCTAAGTTTTCAAACGGTGAATCGAAGGTGAAATGACATGTTGTGCACTGAGCACACTGGGGTTAGCACTCAGTTATTCACGCTGAATAACGTTTATCAGGGAATGTTTAAATAACCACGGACACCAGAATATACGTAAGTGCTAGTTTTTTTGCGAGTCCAAGTACCGGTTCCCGACGTTCCGGTTTTAACCGGACTTGAACCGAAACTTTTTACAAGTCCAGTACCGGTTCGGCTTGCCGGAACGCAGCACTATCTGCAACCATTCCCTGCACTGTTAAAGGTCCCACGTCGTGCTTCTCTGGTTCTGACCCGTCCCCTTGTGTTCGGTAGCTTCTGCATGTGAACGGTCTCAAACGCTCAGAGTACACCCTGTAGCGAGTACAACTCTAACACAGAGAAGACCTGTCTGCTGCCCCAGAACGCCTCGTTGGACATTTATCGTTTTCCTCCCTGGGTATCGCTGCGTAGGGATACCCAGTAGCCCCGCCCAGAGCTATGGCCACACCCCCTGCCAGCCTTTCACGAAACAAAGCTTCCCAAACCTTTCAGCATTCATGCCGGATATAAACCACGCTGTTCCTACTTTGTTTGGACCAGCGGGAGATTCGGGGACACGACCTGTTGGAGCTCCAACAAGGCGTGTAGGCGAGAGAGTGAATTCACAGACTGTGTGAGAAACCAATTTGGAACATAGAACAATTTAAATGTATTCTAGTCGACCTCAACGATGGAACTATGATCAGTAGAGCTGGCCTTTAAAGCGAATAATACTTCATATCGTGTCTACATCCCTTCCAATGTGTTGAATGAGGTTATTTTCCTCAATCCAAACAGATCAAGATCTTTCGGAGACGAGGCTGCACGACCACACAAAATGAAAGTTCGTGCAGAGTTGGTTTAAAAACGTCTGGACATCAAAGTCTCAGAAGTCAAAACTCCTGATCTCAAGGAGTTTCTGGTCCGCTGGGATTCGACAGACGCTCTACGAACTGGGGTCGGTCGCTTCAAGACATCGATGAAGACGTGGGGCCCGGCAGACAGTCCTGCATGCGAGTGCGGTGACACTGAACATATAATAACCGCCTGCCCTCTATATAGACCACCCTCAGAAGCCAGCCTGAAGCATCCTCTGTGCTCCAGTCCGTCTGAAGCATCCTCTGTGCTTCAGTCAGCCTGAAGCATCCTCTGTGCTCCAGTCAGCCTGAAGCATCCTCTGTGCTTTGTCTGTTGATGTTCCACATGGAGCTGCTGGGATGCAAGGAGCCTTCAGACTGAATCTGACCTTTAAAGTATTATCGTCTCTTATCGTATCATCCTATCGTATCGTCTTTTATCGTCTCTTATGGTATCCTATCGTATCCTATCGTATCCTATGTATCCTATCGTATCGTATCTTATCCTATCGTATCCTATCGTATCGTATCTATCCTATCGTATCCTATCGTATCGTATCTTATCCTATCGTATCGTATCCTATCCTGTCCTATCGTATCGTATCCTATCCTATCGTATCCTATCGTATCGTATCCTATCCTATTGTATCCTATCGTATCGTATCTTATCCTATCGTATCGTATCCTATCCTGTCCTATCGTATCGTATCCTATCCTATCGTATCCTATCGTATCGTATCCTATCCTATCCTATCGTATCCTATCGTATCGTATCCTATCTATCGTATCCTATCGTATCGTATCGTATCCTATCCCCCGCTGTGTTTCTGGTGGCCCTCACCCTGCAGCGGCAGCACGTCTCCGGCCTGGATGATGAAGCTGAGCTGCAGCACCAGCTGCGGCGCGCTCTTCAGGAACGACTCCAGCAGGCGCAGCATGCTGATGTCGGCGCTGGCGAACATCATGCGCCAGTAGTAATGTCTGCGCTCCGGGTCTGTGTGCCAGCGGCTCTGAACGCCCAGGTAGAGAGCGTGGACGTACCTGAGGACCACAGGAACACACACAGAGGCATTCATCAGGACAGTTAGGGGTGGGGGGAAATAATCGATACAGCACAGAATCGCGATAATTGCGTGGTCGATACACGGACGCCAAGTATCGATATTTTATTATATAAACTGTAGCATATCCCTCCGAAAGATGGTTGTAAAGTGTATGGTCAAAATGTCCATTTATTAGAGCTTCTGACAGACAACGCTGATAGCCACAGATAGACTCAATATCTGTGGCTATCGTGTTTAAGCAAAACGGTTTTGAAAATAAGTTTAATAAGCATCTTTCTCTCCCTCTTACTCAAAACAAATTAAGCTATTAGCCTGACTAAGAACTTTAGTGAACCTACCTGGCAATAAACCTGATTCTGATTCTGATTCTGAACTTTACGACACGAGGCTGCACTACCACTCTTGTCCACAGGTGGCCAACACAGACTGAAAGTAAGTGCAGAGTTTGAGGGTCTACAAACTTGGATTCAAAAACTTCCGGACATGAAACGCAGACTCTCAGAAGTGAAAACTCATTATCCCAAACTCCAGGAGCTCCGCTGGGATTTCAACAGGACTGAAACTGAATCTGTGGTTTCAACCTCAGTTCAGACATCAGAGGAGGGTGCAGGGGCCCGGGGATTCATTGACAGACAGGCCCACTTAATGCGCGGCATGTATCGGCCGGCCGGCGACGAAAGTATGTTCCTTAACAAAAAACCCTATGCCTTTAATGTTATTTTGGACCATTATTCAGAGAGCCATCACATCACCTGAGCAGCCCTTCAGTTGCCTCGAGCAAAATAGCTACAGCATATATTTAGTGATTTTAATGTTAACAGATCTTTGATGCAATTACATTATGACCCAATTTGCCTGACTTGACACATGGAATAAGGACGTAGGAAGCATCCTCAATGTGGGTGAGACAATTTAACAGGGGGTGTGGGCAGGTGGTGGACCTCACCTCCTCTAGGGGGGTCCGGGGGCAAGCTCCCCACGGGAAGATATTTTTTTAAATGTTGAAGTTAGAAGCATCAATCTGGTGCACTGAGAGCAACATTAGGGACTAGATCTACGGATACATCTCTCCACACCCACATGAACAGATTTACTTTTTCTTTCAACATTTATTTGAACAGCAAGTGAAGGCAAAAGTGACGGCACCCAACACAATAAACCTAACTAGCCTAAACTCAGTGACAGAATGTGGGCAACACGTTCTTCTCCACAGCCGCGCGACCTCTGAGTCAGACGTCACTTGCCCCTTTTCTATCCTACGGGTACAGCCACTCCCCCTGAACCCCGTTTCCCTGCCAACCCCCCCTCCCCTATGCAAGCCCCTCCCTCTGAACCCAGGGCTCGCTACAATCCTGTATACTGTATACACACACTATACAAAACCGCCTTTACGCGTTGGAGCTTGTTTATCCATCTGTAAGCAACTGCCAGCTCGGTCTCTCAGCCACTCGCTCCCGACCGTTCACTGCACCGCGACAGCTGCTGCGGGCCTGATGTGCGAAAGTGAAACTGATAGACAGAACATAGGTAGCCTATCAAAACGGCCCAGCCCAGGGGGTGTGGCCTCTCCAGGGAGCGGCCGGAACACTTACAAATGTGGGCCGGTAGGATTTAGGCAAAGAAAACATGTATTTATTATTATTTATTTGTTTGGCCTCCGCCCACGCAGAGCACCGGCCCGTACGCCGTCACAGTGAAGGTTAAAGCTGTCCTTGTTGTTGAACTGCTGACACGCACACACACACACACACACACGCACACACACCCTCCATAGTGACCTTGTATATTAAACACACACTGGAGTCACTGTGTCAACATATTTCTGCACACATGTGTCGACACCTGTTTGACTCAAACACACACGGCGTAAACAATCATGGGAATATATAGAAAGTCAAAATGTATAACTCGGGTTCCTAAGGACTAAATGTCCTCAGGCAGAGGGGTGTCGCCTCGACCATGTCCAGGCAGGTATCATACAGGTCTGTAACGGCCATGCTGTGCTGCCGCCCAGATGTATCAGAGGGTGTGTGTGTGTGTGTGTGTGTGTGTGTGTGAGGAGTGTGTGTGTAACCTTATTTTTGTTCTGCACAGAGCCTGGGGATGTAAACACACTCAGAAAATAGAGCATTGAGCAGTAACGAGGGTCAAAGACTCACACAATGACAGAGTTGTATCACTCACACACACACACACACACACACACGCACACACACACACACACACACACACACACACACGGCCTGAAACACAACACGCCTCCTCCTGAGCGCTGACTGTTAATTCTGCCCCCACTGATCGGCTCACCTGTCGGACAGTGTATCAGTGACGGATCAGTGCTGAGAACACACACACAGGTAATCCTCCCAATGAGGACACACACACACACACACACACACACACACACACGCTGATCTGCTCTTTTAATGGCATCACCGGTAATTCTGAGCTGCCATGATGTTTTTAATGTGCTCACACATACACACACACACACCACACACACACACACACACACACACACACACACACACACACACACACACACACACAGGAGTCTGGGGAGGAAATAAGGAATCAATAATTATTACCGGAGAGGCAGGAAGAGAGAGAGCATGAAGGAGAGGACTCTTTAAAGTAGAGACACTACATACTGATATACACCTGAACATCAGCAGGAGAGGACTCTTTAAAGTGGAGACACTACATACTGATATACACCTGAACATCAGCAGGACTCTTTAAAGAGGACCTACTACTGATAACCTGACATCACAGAGAGGACTCTTTAAAGAAGACCTACTACTGATATACACCTGAACATCAGCAGGAGAGGACTCTTTAAAGTAGAGACCCTACATACTGATATACACCTGAACATCAGCAGGAGAGGACTCTTTAAAGTGGAGACACTACATCCTGATATACACCTGAACATCAGCAGGAGAGGACTCTTTAAAGTAGAGACACTACATACTGATATACACCTGAACATCAGCAGGAGAGGACTCTTTAAAGTAGAGACACTACATACTGATATACACCTGAACATCAGCAGGAGAGGACTCTTTAAAGTAGAGACACTACATACTGATATACACCTGAACATCAGCAAGAGAGGACTCTTTAAAGTAGAGACACTACATACTGATATACACCTGAACACCAGCAGGAGAGGACTCTTTAAAGTAGAGACACTACATACTGATATACACCTGAACATCAGCAGGAGAGGACTCTTTAAAGTAGAGACAGTACAGACCCAGTGCTCTGCTGGGTGTGTGTGTGTGTTTGTGTGTGTGTGTGTGTGTGCTCAGTGTGTGTGTGTGTGTGTGTGTGTGTGTGTGTGTGTGTGTGTGTGTGCAGCCTCAGTGTGTGTGTGTGTGTGTGTGTGTGTGTGTGTGTGTGTGTGTGTGTGTGTGTGTGTGTAGCCTCAGTGTGTGTGTGTGTGTGTGTAGCCTCAGTGTGTGTAGCCTCAGTGTGTGTGTAGCCTCAGTGTGTGTGTGTGTGTGTGTGTGCAGCCTCACACACTCTAATATAAACACAAACTGCAGGGAGATCTGAGAATATGGATTTTACAAAAACACCTCAAGCTGAGAAACTAAATAATAATAATAGAGATCTGAAACACACACATGTTGTTCTGTCGCTCTCAGAGGAGTGTGTGTTTGATGAGTTGAGGAATATCCCGAGAGATGATTGACCTAAAAGCACATCAGGGGTGAGGGGGGGGAGGGGTGTAATGGGCGGAGTCAAAAGAATCCCTTTCTAATCTGGAGAGAGACATCCAGCAATACAAAAAGACATGCTGGTGTTTCGAGGAGATAATGTTCACACACACACACACACACACACACACACACACACACACACACACACAGTGTTGTCTTATATACTGTTTATGTATGTTGCATATACTGTGCAAGCCTTTGAATCTTGATAAGAGGCCACACACACACACACACACACACACACACACACACACACGCTGTTTCATCTCCCCTTTCCTCTATACCCCTGCTGCTGCTCTCTCGTACCTCCAGACCTGTGCCAGCTGCAGGGTGTGTATGACGGCCTGCAGGAACCACGCGCAGGCCCTGCAGCAGCCTCGCGCGCTCCCCCTCTGTCCCCGGTCCCGGTAACACCGCTCCGGTCCCGGTGGGTCCGCCGCGGCCGCCGCCCCGCCGCCGCTCCTCGTCGCTGTCCTTGGCACTGACGTCGCTGTCCTTGGTGCTAAAGTCGCCCTTTTCCTCTGCCGCTCCTCCACCGCCGCTCGTCGCCGCCACCACCGCTTCTGCCGCTGCCGCGTCGCCGCTCTCGCAGAAATCGTACGCGAACCATCTGAAGCTGAGCGCCTGCACCACCAGCGACGGAACGATCACAAAGACCAGCGTCAGGGCGAAGCACCAGTACTCCCCCCGGAGATAGTAATCCGCGCACAGCCACAGGTCCGAGGCTCCGTCCGAGAAGAAGACCAGGAGGGCGCAGAGAGTCCAGCAGCAGTCCGCCAGAGAGCAGCGGGGGGGGGAGCGGCGGCGGCGGCGGCTGCTGCACCGTCAGACTTAGCCGCCATGTTGGTTGTAGAGTGAAGAAGAGATGGGAAAATGATGGAGGGGAAGGAGGGAGGGAGGGGGGGAGAGAGGAGGGAGGAGAGAGGAGGGGGAGGGAGGAGAGAGGAGGGAGGAGAGAGGAGGGAGGGAGGTAGGAGGGATCTTTAATCAATCAGAGATAAGCTTTTTTCCTCATTGTTATTTATTTCTTATTTCCCCCCATCTCTCTCTCTGCCAGCTTCAGGAACCTCATTGTTAATAACACATTATTATTATATTATTATTATTATTATTATTATTATTATTATTATTATTATTATTATTATTATTATTATTATTATTGCCACTTTAAATTCAGACATTTATATATTTTATAGAAATGTTGAATTTTTCCCACCTTTTTTTGTTTTAACAAAATATAACAGTTTCTCTCTTTAATTTTCCATTTGATTTATTTTGTATTTATTTTAGTTTTATTATTTTTGAAGGAGGCTTTCAGTGTGTACGAGAGGGGGGAGGGAGGGAGGAGAGAGGAGGGAGGAGGGAGGGAGGAGAGGAGAGAGGAGAGGAGGGAGGAGGGAGGGGAAGGAGGAGAGAGGAGGGAGGAGGGAGGAGGAAGGAGGGAGGAGAGGAGAGAGGAGGGAGGGAGGGAGGAGGGAGGGAGGAGAGGAGGAGAGGGAGGAGGGAGGAGGAGAGAGGAGGAGGAGGGAGAGAGGAGGGAGGAGGGAAGGAGGAGAGAGGAGGGAGTGAGGGAGCGAGGAAGGAGGGAGGAGAGGAGAGAGGAGGGAGGGAGCGAGGAAGGAGGGAGGAGAGAGGAGAGGAGGGAGGGAGGGAGGAGAGGAGGAGGGAGGAGGAGGGAGGAGAGAGGAGGGAGGAGGGAGGAGAGGAGAGGAGGAGAGGAGGGAGGGAGGGAGGAGAGAGGAGGGAGGGAGGAGAGGAGAGAGGAGGGAGGAGGGAGGAGGGAGGAGAGGAGGAGGGAGGAGAGGGAGGAGGAGGAGGGAGGAGAGAAGGAGGGGAGGAGGGAGAGGAGGAGAGAGGAGGGAGGGAGGAGGAGGAGAGGGAGGGAGGGAGGAGAGAGGAGGGAGGAGGGAGGAGGAGAGGAGAGAGGAGAGAGGAGGAGAGGGAGGAGAGAGAGGAGAGGAGGAGAGAGAGGGAGGAGAGAGGAGAGGAGAGAGGGAGGAGGAGAGGAGGGAGGAGGAGAGGAGGAGGGAGGAGAGAGGGAGGAGTGGGGAGGGAGAGGGAGGAGAGGGAGGAGGAGGAGGAGTCAGGAGGAGAGAGGAGGGATGAGGGAGGAGGAGAGGGAGGGGGAGAGGGAGGGAGGGAGGGTAAGAGAGGAGAGGGTGAGGGAGGGAGGAGGTGGGAGGAGGGAGGAGAGGGAGGAGGGGTATAGTCAGTCAGAGATGTGAGTGGAGGAGAATTGAAGTATAAAGGGTTAAAGAGAGGGGTATCTGGAGCTGCTCATGGTGCACTGAGTCAGGGGGTCAAACCGAGGCCCGGGGGGCCGCACCGGGCCGTGACTTCACTTCATGCGGCCCCACGAGAGCTCTGAGTGGATAGCATGTGTGTGTGGTGACATGCTGCTTTGCAGATGCCTGTAATTTCCCACAATGCATCTCATTTGGACCTTTTTCTCAGAATGTCATTGTTTGTTGCCGTGTTGTCCAGAATGTGGCTTTTCTTCTCAATCATTCTGTGACGTTCTCCCTGAAGAGACTTCTGCTTCCAGACGGCGGTCCTCATGGAGTCATTAGCCAATGAGGACATCGTGTAAATAATACATTCCCTTACATCAGAATCCCTTCATTCGCCCAGCGGGGACCGACCGCTTCGAGTTACACGTGTTCAGTGTGTGAACTGCATTAAAGGACTGCGTCATGATATCATACAACAGAAAGAAAGTTACATCGGTTTCTAAACACCCATCCTGGAGCAGTTCAGCCAGGTGTGTATCACAGTTATTAACACATACACATATATATATACACATATATATATACACATATATATACACATATATATATATATATTGCACACAGCTGGATGAGTATTTAACAACATATAGTCTGTGTTGTGTGTGTGTGTGTGGAGGGGGAGTAGGAGGGGGTGTGGAGGGGGGGAGTGGAGGGGGAGTAGAGGGGGGTGTGGAGGGGGAGTGGAGCGGGAGTGGAGGGGGAGTAGAGGGGGTGTGGAGGGGGAGTGGAGCGGGAGTGGAGGGGGAGTGGAGGGGGAGTGGAGGGGGAGTAGACGGGGGAGTGGAGGGGGAGTAGAGGGGGAGTGGAGGGGGAGTGGAGGGGGAGTAGAGGGAGTGGAGGGGGAGTGGAGCGGGAGTGGAGGGGGAGTGGAGGGGGAGTAGAGGGGGAGTGGAGCGGGAGTAGAGGGGGAGTGGAGGGGGAGTAGAGGGGGAGTGGAGGGGGAGTGGAGCGGGGAGTGGAGGGGGAGTGGAGGGGGAGTGGAGGGGGAGTGGAGGGGGAGTGGAGGGGGAGTGGAGGGCGAGTAGAGGGGAGTGGAGGGGGAGTGGAGCGGGAGTGGAACGGGAGTGGAGCGTCTTCTAGAGCAGGGGTTCCCAACCTTTTTTCCCAAGAGCACCCCCAAATGACTCACACACACACACACACACACGCTATAATCAATCAGAGACACGCTTGTCCTTGTTAGTTATGTCTGACCCCCCGTGTCTCTGGCTGTGGGCACTCAGCGTCAGGAACCTCGTTGGTAGACGAATGAATGAAAAAACACATTTATTATTATTTTCTGTTCACTACGCTTGAAGGGGATTATCTTTCTGAAATACAACCTTTATCTGGAATGCTCTAATGAGACCATGAAACTACCATGCATCTTTAAAGAGTGCTCTCCTGCTGATGTTCAGGTGTATATCAGTATGTAGTCTCTACTTTAAAGAGTCCTCTCCTGCTGATGTTCAGGTGTATATCAGTATGTAGTGTCTCTACTTTAAAGAGTCATCTCCTGCTGATGCTCAGGTGTATATCAGTATGTAGTGTCTCTACTTTAAAGAGTCCTCTCCTGCTGATGTTCAGGTGTATATCAGTATGTAGTGTCTCTACTTTAAAGAGTCCTCTCCTGCTGATGTTCAGGTGTATATCAGTATGTAGTGTCTCTACTTTAAAGAGTCCTCTCCTGCTGATGTTCAGGTGTATATCAGTATGTATTGTCTCTACTTTAAAGAGTCCTCTCCTGCTGATGTTCAGGTGTATATCAGTATGTAGTGTCTCTACTTTAAAGAGTCCTCTCTGCTGATGTTCAGGTGTATATCAGTATGTAGTGTCTCTACTTTAAAGAGTCCTCTCCTGCTGATGTTCAGGTGTATATCAGTATGTAGTGTCTCTCACTTTAAAGAGTCCTCTCCTGCTGATGTTCAGGTGTATATCAGTATGTAGTGTCTCTACTTTAAAGAGTCCTCTCCTGCTGATGCTCAGGTGTATATCAGTATGTAGTGTCTCTACTTTAAAGAGTCCTCTCCTGCTGATGTTCAGGTGTATATCAGTATGTAGTGTCTCTACTTTAAAGAGTCCTCTCCTGCTGATGTTCAGGTGTATATCAGTATGTAGTGTCTCTACTTTAAAGAGTCCTCTCCTGCTGATGCTCAGGTGTATATCAGTATGTAGTGTCTCTACTTTAAAGAGTCCTCTCCTGCTGATGTCTCAGGTGTATATCAGTATGTAGTGTCTCTACTTTAAAGAGTCCTCTCCTGCTGATGTTCAGGTGTATATCAGTATGTAGTGTCTCTACTTTAAAGAGTCATCTCCTGCTGATGCTCAGGTGTATATCAGTATGTAGTGTCTCTACTTTAAAGAGTCCTCTCCTGCTGATGTTCATGTGTATATCAGTATGTAGTGTCTCTACTTTAAAGAGTCCTCTCCTGCTGATGTTCAGGTGTATATCAGTATGTAGTGTCTCTACTTTAAAGAGTCCTCTCCTGCTGATGTTCAGGTGTATATCAGTATGTAGTGTCTCCACTTTAAAGAGTCCTCTCTGCTGATGTTCAGGTGTATATCAGTATGTAGTGTCTCTACTTTAAAGAGTCCTCTCCTGTTGATGCTCAGGTGTATATCAGTATGTAGTGTCTCTACTTTAAAGAGTCCTCTCCTGCTGATGTTCAGGTGTATATCAGTATGTAGTGTCTCCACTTTAAAGAGTCCTCTCCTGCTGATGTTCAGGTGTATATCAGTATGTAGTGTCTCTACTTTAAAGAGTCCTCTCCTGTTGATGCTCAGGTGTATATCAGTATGTAGTGTCTCTACTTTAAAGAGTCATCTCCTGTTGATGCTCAGGTGTATATCAGTATGTAGTGTCTCTACTTTAAAGAGTCCTCTCCTGCTGATGTTCAGGTGTATATCAGTATGTAGTGTCTCTACTTTAAAGAGTCATCTCCTGCTGATGCTCAGGTGTATATCAGTATGTAGTGTCTCTACTTTAAAGAGTCCTCTCCTGCTGATGTTCAGGTGTATATCAGTATGTAGTGTCTCTACTTTAAAGAGTCCTCTCCTGCTGATGTTCAGGTGTATATCAGTATGTAGTGTCTCTACTTTAAAGAGTCCTCTCCTGCTGATGTTCAGGTGTATATCAGTATGTAGTGTCTCCACTTTAAAGAGTCCTCTCCTGCTGATGTTCAGGTGTATATCAGTATGTAGTGTCTCTACTTTAAAGAGTCCTCTCCTGTTGATGCTCAGGTGTATATCAGTATGTAGTGTCTCTACTTTAAAGAGTCCTCTCCTGCTGATGTTCAGGTGTATATCAGTATGTAGTGTCTCTACTTTAAAGAGTCCTCTCCTGCTGATGTTCAGGTGTATATCAGTATGTAGTGTCTCTACTTTAAAGAGTCCTCTCCTGTGATGTTCAGGTGTATATCAGTATGTAGTGTCTCTACTTTAAAGAGTCATCTCCTGCTGATGCTCAGGTGTATATCAGTATGTAGTGTCTCTACTTTAAAGAGTCCTCTCCTGCTGATGTTCATGTGTATATCAGTATGTAGTGTCTCTACTTTAAAGAGTCCTCTCCTGCTGATGTTCAGGTGTATATCAGTATGTAGTGTCTCTACTTTAAAGAGTCCTCTCCTGCTGATGTTCAGGTGTATATCAGTATGTAGTGTCTCTACTTTAAAGAGTCCTCTCCTGTGATGCTCAGGTGTATATCAGTATGTAGTGTCTCTACTTTAAAGAGTCATCTCCTGCTGATGCTCAGGTGTATATCAGTATGTAGTGTCTCTACTTTAAAGAGTCCTCTCCTGCTGATGTTCATGTGTATATCAGTATGTAGTGTCTCTACTTTAAAGAGTCCTCTCCTGCTGATGTTCAGGTGTATATCAGTATGTAGTGTCTCTACTTTAAAGAGTCCTCTCCTGCTGATGTTCAGGTGTATATCAGTATGTAGTGTCTCTACTTTAAAGAGTCCTCTCCTGCTGATGTTCAGGTGTATATCAGTATGTAGTGTCTCTACTTTAAAGAGTCCTCTCCTGCTGATGTTCAGGTGTATATCAGTATGTAGTGTCTCTACTTTAAAGAGTCCTCTCCTGCTGATGTTCAGGTGTATATCAGTATGTAGTGTCTCTACTTTAAAGAGTCCTCTCCTGCTGATGTTCAGGTGTATATCAGTATGTAGTGTCTCTACTTTAAAGAGTCCTCTCCTGCTGATGCTCAGGTGTATATCAGTATGTAGTGTCTCTACTTTAAAGAGTCATCTCCTGCTGATGCTCAGGTGTATATCAGTATGTAGTGTCTCTACTTTAAAGAGTCCTCTCCTGCTGATGTTCATGTGTATATCAGTATGTAGTGTCTCTACTTTAAAGAGTCCTCTCCTGCTGATGTTCAGGTGTATATCAGTATGTAGTGTCTCTACTTTAAAGAGTCCTCTCCTGCTGATGTTCAGGTGTATATCAGTATGTAGTGTCTCCACTTTAAAGAGTCCTCTCCTGCTGATGTTCAGGTGTATATCAGTATGTAGTGTCTCTACTTTAAAGAGTCCTCTCCTGTTGATGCTCAGGTGTATATCAGTATGTAGTGTCTCTACTTTAAAGAGTCCTCTCCTGTTGATGCTCAGGTGTATATCAGTATGTAGTGTCTCTACTTTAAAGAGTCATCTCCTGCTGATGTCAGGTGTATATCAGTATGTAGTGTCTCTACTTTAAAGAGTCCTCTCCTGCTGATGTTCATGTGTATATCAGTATGTAGTGTCTCTACTTTAAAGAGTCCTCTCCTGCTGATGTTCAGGTGTATATCAGTATGTAGTGTCTCTACTTTAAAGAGTCCTCTCCTGCTGATGTTCAGGTGTATATCAGTATGTAGTGTCTCCACTTTAAAGAGTCCTCTCCTGCTGATGTTCAGGTGTATATCAGTATGTAGTGTCTCTACTTTAAAGAGTCCTCTCCTGTTGATGCTCAGGTGTATATCAGTATGTAGTGTCTCTAC